>CM055122.1:1187841062-1188188562 GCA_029206835.1 Rana muscosa
GGGATGTGCAGACTTGGCTGGCGGGATGGTGGGCTCCTGTAGTGTCGGAGAGTCCTCACACTAGCATGTTTCGCGCGCATGCGCTTTGTCAAAGGCTTTGGCCATAGGCTGTGAAAGACTGCATCCACGGATACAGGTTTAAATCTCTACTGACGGCAAGGATAGTGCAAGTTACATCCAGTAACTTTAATCAACACCAAGCTCATTCCATCCAACTGGTCATCACAACCAGATTTATTCAGCACACTTGCACATCTTAACCCTTTGGCTGGCGGTGTTGGTTGTTATGCGTTTTTTAATGCTTCAATACTGATCAAGATTTTTGTCTGATCCCAGTTTGAAGGTTATTGTACTTTGTATTTTTGATTCCATCCGATCAAATACATCAAATCAATTTTCAGCATGCATTTTAATCAATAAATGATCATTTTTATTTGATCACCAAGTTACATTTCATCATTTTTGCCACCATTTGAGCGCTGGATTGTATATAATTGTTTCGAGATTGCCTTGTTCCGGAGGTTGCCAGCTGCACTGGGGGCAAGTTTTTTAAGACTTATATTCATATGACATTACATCTTACATATTGCTGCCGGTTTCAGCGCTACAAGACTCTTTTTGTTTAAGTTCAAATTTACACCCGGGAAAGTACATACCCGCTACACACTTAACGACCGCTCACTGTATATATACGTCGGCAGAATGGCACGGACAGGCACAATCACGTACCTGTACGTGACTGCCTTCGTATAGTTGGGGGGTCCCATCGGACCCCCCTTCTATACAGTGAGCGGTGGGTATCGTTCCGGGAGCGATCCGTGATAAGGGGACGGCCATTCGTTTCCGGCCACCCCCTCGCGATCGCTCCCGGCGAATGAGAATCTTCCTCTGCCTGTGTAATGTAAACACAGGCAGAGGAAGTGATGTCATCTCTCCATGCGGCGGTCTTTTCGATCCGGCGCGAGGAGAGAAGACATCTCACAGTAAGTGCACTAACACTACACTGACACCAGTACACGTAGGCACACTTACACCCCCCAGTCACCCCCAGATCACCCCCCAGATCACCCCCAGTACCCCCAGTCACAGTGCACCTTTTGCAGTGGTCATTTTTTTACTGATCAATGCAATCAGTGTCATTTGTGACAGTAAAAAGTTGCAGGGCAGTTAGGTTTAGGCCCCTTTTGGTCCAGGGTAGCCCCCTAACCCCTCCTAATAAAGGTTTAACCCCTTGATCGCCCCCCAGGTAACCCTTTCACCCCCTAACGCCAGCGTCACTAAGCGATCGTATTTCCGATCGCTGTATTTAGTGTCGGTGCTGCCCTAGATAGCCAGTTATTTATTTTTAGGTTTGCCGCAGGTTTTTATAGCGTCAGGTTCCCCCATATATTATTTTAACCCCCTGATTGCCCCTAGATTTAACCCTTTCACCAGTGATCACCGTATAAGTGTCACTGGTGACACTGGATAGCCAGTTAGTTATTTAGTTATTTAGGTTACTCGTCAGGTTTTTATATAGCGTCAGGTACCCCCATATATAACCTAATAAAGGTTTTAACCCCCTGATTGCCCCTAGTTAACCCTTTCACCAGTGATCACCATATAAGTTTTACGGGTGACGCTGGTTGGTTAGTTTGCTTTTTATAGCATCAGGGCACCCGCCGTATATAACCCAATAAAGGTTTGACCCCCTGATCGCCCAGCGGCTGATATCAATTAGGTTTTAGCGCCAGAGAGGGTCTGCGTCGCCCCAGGCAGCGTTAGGTTAGTGCCAGTAACGCTAACACCCACGCGCAAAGCATACACCTCCCTTAGTGGTATAGTATCTGAACAGATCAATATCTGATCTGATCTATACTAGCGTCCCCAGCGGTTTAGGGTTCCCAAAAGTGCAGTGTTAGCGGGATCAGCCCAGATACCTGCTAGCACCTGCGTTTAGCCCCTCCGCCCAGCCCAGCCCACCCAAGTGCAGTATCGATCGATCACTGTAACTTACCAAACACAACACACATAACTGCAGTGTTCACAGAGACAGTCCTGATCCCTGCGATCGCTAACAGTTTTTTTTTAAGCGTTTGATACATTTGCTGACAGTCAGGTGCTTTTTTACCTGCGAATCTTACTAGTGTACCCCTAAATTTAGAGCCCAAAATGGCAAATCGAAGGTACACTAGTAAAGAGGCCTACGAGATTCTGAGCATGACAGATAGTGAAGAGGAGGTCACGCATCTGTCAGATTCAGGCTCAGAATATCTTCCCGTAGAAGACGGTGAAGTCAGGGGCTCCATGTCAGATAGCTCTGACGACGAAGATGAGGTCCCTGCTAAGGTCAGGCGTACCCGATCCTGATCTTCTGAGGTTGTTGAGGAGCAAGAACCGCAGGTCTCTCGTATCATGGAGCAGAGTAGTACTAGCGCCGCTATTCCTTCTGGTGAATTGGCAAGCACCAGCGGCCTAGTACAGCCTGGGCGTACATCCAGTACTGCAGTATCACGTGGTGACGTGGCGAGTCCCATAAGTGCAGTTCAAGCTGGCGAGGTGGCAAGCACAAGTAGTGTCCCACTGCCACCAAGAAGAAGACAAAGGCAGGCCCGTCGTGCCTATAGTGCCCTTCCTGCAGAATTTGCCTATCCGGATTGGGTCCCCACCACTTCTGCAGAACCCGTACTTCCCCCATTCACTGCCCAACCCGGTATTCAGGTGGAAACAGCTGATTTTATGCCAATTGATTTTTATTTGTTGTTTTTCACGGAAGATCTCTATAGATCTATTGTGGACCAGAGTAATTTATATGCTGGTCAATTCATCGCCGCTAATCCCCAGTTGCCTTCCATTGCCAAAGATTGGAAACCAATTACGGTTTCTGAATTTAAGACCTTTCTGGGCCTTTCCCTCAACATGGGCACACATAAATTCCCGTCATTGCGTGCTTATTGGTCCACGCACCCAATTGACCACATGCCCGTGTTCTCTGCCTCCATGCCCAGGAAACGATACAAGCAGATCTTGCGGTTCATGCATTTCAATGACAATAAACTTTGTCGTCCACGTGGAGACCCTGAATACGACCGGCTCTACAAAATTTGGCCCCTCATAAACCACTTCAACGAACGTTTTGCAGCCTTGTTTATTCCCGATCAAGTTGTCTGCATTGATGAGTCCCTGATTAAATTTTCTGGCCACTTGTCTTTCAAGCAGTACCTTCCCAGCAAGCATGCCAGATACGGGGTCAAGCTCTATAAGTTCTGTGGCAGGGCAACAGGCTATGTATGAAGCTTTACGGGTTATGAGGGAAAAGATAGTCAGGTTGAGCCGGTCAACTGCCCAGATTACATAGTGAGCGCTGGCAAGATAGTGTGGAACTTGGTGTCACCCTTATTCGGAAAGGGGTACCACTTGTATGTGGACAATTATTACACGAGCGTGCCACTGTTTAGTCACTTGTTTGATCATCAGATTGGAGCATGTGGCACCGTGCGACCTAATCGCCGGGGCTTTCCCCAGCGGCTTGTAGATTCCCATCTTAGGCTGGGGGAGAGAGCCTGCTTGAAGTGTAATAACTTGCTCGCTGTGAAGTGGAGGGATAATAAGAATGTTTTCCTTCTTACCTCCCTTCATGCAGACACGACAGTCCAAATTCGTACGACGACTGGTGTTGTGGAGAAACCCCTCTGTGTCCACGAATATAACCAAAATATGGGAGGGGTGGACCTCAACGACCAGTTGTTGGCGCCGTATCTAATTGACCGTAAGGCGAGATGCTGGTACAAAAAAATAGGATTTTTATAACAGCTTACCTGTAAAATCCTTTTCTTGGAGTACATCACGGGACACAGAGCGACATAGTCATTACTAATGGGTTATATAGATACCTTCAGGTGCTGGCACTGGCAACTTCCAAAACCGGAAGTACCCTCCCCTATATAAGCCCCTCCCATCCGGGAGCACCTCAGTTTTGTAGCAAAGCAATAAGTGTCCCTAAAGAGGGGCGGGAGCTCTGTGTCCCGTGATGTACTCCAAGAAAAGGATTTTACAGGTAAGCTGTTATAAAAATCCTATTTTCTTTCTCGTACATCACGGGACACAGAGCGACATAGTCATTACTAATGGGATGACCTAAAGCAATGCCCAACGAGGGGGGGGGATACACCATACATAAGCTGAGCGCTATCAGACATGAGGATCTTTTGCGGCCTGCAACACACTGCGCCCAAAGGCGACATCCTCCTGACTTCTAACGTCCACCTGGTAGAACCTAGTAAACGTGTGTACTGAAGACCATGTTGCGGCCTTACAGATTTGAGCCAGGGAGGCCTGGTGATGCGCTGCCCATGAAGTTCCAACTGCTCTCGTGGAGTGCGCTCTAACTTTGAACGGAGGCGGTCTCCTTCTCAAGCCATAGGCTTGCATAATGACCTGTTGAATCCACTTGGCTAAAGTAGATTTTGACGCTGCCTGACCCTTTCTGGGGCCTTCCGGCAGAATAAACAAAGTATCCGTTCTGCGAATCTGAGCAGTGGCTTTTAGATAAGCTTTAACTGCTCTTACTACATCCAAAGAATGCAATAACTTTTCCTCTACCAAACTAGGTTTGGGGAAAAAAGAAGGAAGAACCACATCTTGGTTCAAATGAAAACCTTGATACCACCTTAGGAAGAAAGGCTGGATGAGGACGTAACACTACTCTGTCCTTATGGATAACCAGATATGGCTCTTTACAGGACATAGCTGCTAATTCCGACACTCTTTTAGCCGAACAAATGGCTACTAGAAAAAACAATTTCCTGGTGAGAAGAACCAAGGAACTATGCTGTAATGGTTCAAATGGTTGTTTCTGTAGAACCGACAGAACCAGGTTTAGATCCCATGGACATATGGGAATATTAACCGGAGGACTAATACGCATCACTCCTTATCTAAAGGCTTTGACTAGTGAATGCGAAGCCAAGGGCCTTTGAAAAAATATTGACAAGGCCGAAAACTGACCTTTGATAGTACTTAAGGCAAGCTTCCTATCTACAGCCCACTGTAGGAAGTCCAGACTCCTACCTATTACGTACTTATGTGGATGCCATTTCTTGGCCTCACACCACGCGATGTACGCCTTCCAGATTCTATAGTAGATCTGCCTGGATACCGGCTTCCTGGCATTGATCATGGTAGATACCACAGGATTAGAGAGCCCTCTCTTTTTTAGAATGTGGGCTTCAATAGCCAGGCCGTCAAACCTAGGGCTGGTAAGGAAGGGTGGTATATCGGTCCTTGCGAAAGCAGGTCCGGACGACGGGGGAGAGTCCAAGGACTCCCCACTGACATTTTACAATCTCCGCGTACCACGCTCTTCGGGGCCACGCTGGAGCCACCAGAATCACTGGTTTCTTTTCTACCCTGATTTTGCGGAGTAATCAAGGTAACCATTGTGGCGGTGTGAATGCATATATCAGCTTGAACTGATCCCAAGGGAACACTAGGGCATCCGAGCCGCAAGCTAGGGGATCCCTTGTCCGAGAGACAAACCTGTCCACCTTTGCGTTGAATCTGGATGCTAGAAGATCTACATCCGATGTTCCCCACCGCTGACATATTGTCCAGAAAACCTCGGGGTGAAGGGACCATTCCTCTGGGCATAATTGCTGGCGACTTAGAAAGTCCGCCTTCCAATTCTCCACTCCTGGAATGAATACCGCAGATATGGCTGGGACATATCTTTCTGCCCATTTCAGGATGTAATTTACTTCCCTCTGGGCTGCACGACTCCTGGTGCCCCCCTGATGATTGATATATGCCACTGCTGTGGCATTGTCTGATTGAATTCTGACAGGGGACCCTTGGAGTTTGGATGTCCATGCTACTAGGGCATACCGGGCTGCTCGTATCTCTAAGAGATTGATGGGCAGGGCCTTTTCTGCATCCGACCATCTGCCCTGGAGAGACCATTGCTCCAGTACTGCTCCCCAGCCTATAAGGCTGGCATCTGTAGTGACCACCTTCCAAGAAATCGGACTGAAGGATTTCCCTTTTTCCAGATTCTGGGGAACCAACCACCCACGGAGGCTCTTGCGAACGGAAGGGGACAAGGACATTGTAAGTCTAGGGCCTGAACTTTTTTGTTCCAGGCTGACAGTATGGCCCCTTGCAAATTCCTTGAATGGAATTGACCGTAGGGTACTGCTTCGAATGATGCCACCATTTTTCCCAGCAGCCTCATGCACAGGCGTATGGACGGCTGTCTTTTTTGTACCCACTAAGTGGATCAAATCTTTCAAAGACAGCACCTTTCCTCGAGGCAAGAATATTTTTCTCTGGCCTGAATCCAACCTTAGCCCCAAGTATTCCAGACTTTTGACTGGTTTTTAGGGCTGACTTGTCTCGGTTGATAATCCAACCGTGAGATTCCAGATACTTGATTGTCTTGTGAACGACCACGTCTAGTTTTTTCACTGAGTGGTCTATCAGCAACAAGTCATCTAGATATGCCATTATCATTACACCTTGTGTTCTTAGATTGGCCAATAAAGGGCCAGAATTTTTGTAAACACTCGTGGTGCTGTGGCCAAACCGAAGGGTAAGGCTCTGAACTGAAAATGGCGCCCTTCTACTGCAAAGTGTAGAAATTTTTGGTGGACTGGAAAGATGGGAATGTGCAAATAAGCATCTTTGATGTCGATCGCGGCTAACCAATCCTCCCCTTGTAGGGCAGTGGCCACCGATCGGATCGACTCCATCGGAAAGTCCTGATATACAGGAGTTTGTATAGCCCTTTTAGAATTAATATGGGCCTCCCGTCCGCGTTTGCTTCGGGACTGTAAAGAGGTTTGAGTAAAAACCCGAACCCTCATTCTTCCAGGGGAACCTCCATAATTACTCCTTGGAGCAATAGTTGTTCTAGTGCCAACAGGAGGGACTCTCTCTTCCGGGGATCCCTTGGCACGTTTGACCTCAAAAATGGGAAGGAGGAGAGTCTTTTAACTCCAAACTGTATCCCAAACATACTGCGGAGAGCACCTATCTGTTTTGATCGTGTCCCGCCAGGTCTCTTGCGAACAACTGGAGTCCTCCCCCCACCCGACTGAGTGGGGGCAACCCTTCAATGAATTTAACTTTGGGGGAGGTTTTGTACCTCCCCTGACCCAGGGTTTCTCATCACCCTGCTATTATCCCTGTTTTTTACCCCCGGGAATTGACCGAGGAGGCCGTCGGAACTGTTACACAGCCGATGCCCCAGGGACTGGAGAAGCAGGCCTCTTAAAGAGGGACCTCTAACTCTGTTTTTAACCGGCAAGAGCGTATTTTTACCGCTGGAAATTTTCTGGATATATTTGTCCAGGTTTTCCCTGAATAAGCGTTCACCATGAAATGGGACGCTAACCAGCCATTCTTTACGGGGAGCTTCAGCAGACCAGTTTTTGAGCCATAGAAGCCTACGCATATGTACTATAGACAGCGTAAGGCGGGAGGCCTGATGGACTGAATCCTTTATGGCGTCAACCGCAAAGCCTAAGGCTCTAGGTAGATCAGCTAGGGCAAGGCCTGCTGATCTGTCAAGTCCCTCAAGACCTGTTTCAACTGATCCTTCACTGCTTAGCAGACCTCACTGCTGGTTGTGTCACCAAGCTTGCTGTAGAAAGAAGCAGACTTTCATAAGGACTCCAATCTTTTATCTATTGGGTTCTTGAACATTTGGACATTATCCACTGGACATGTCAGTGATTTATACACACAAGAGATGGCTGCGTCCACTGTAGGGACCTTCCATTTTTTGATGAACTTATCCTCCATGGGATAGACCACCGGAAATCTCTTGGGGGAATAAATATTTTCTCAGGACGTTCCCAATCCTGGTAAATGAGCCCTTTTAGTAAAGGGTGAAGTGGAAAAGAACAGACAGTCTGGGGGCTTCTAGCGACCCCAACGAGGATACAGCAGTGGTTGATGGTTCCGCAAGGTGCATTTTTAAATGCTGATCAGACCATATTAGTCAGAGACTGAACCCATAATCTTTCAGCTTGAGATGCTGAGAAAAGGTTCCCCCACTGTTGATTCCTCTATGACAGAATCAACCTCATCCTGATCCCCTTCAGGCAGGTCGATCCCTGTATGGGACTGTTGCTCTGCTAACAGGCACTCTGAAGGAGGAGACGGAGATCGGGCGTGCTTTCCCTGACAGGGATGCAGCGATCAATGTTGACAATCTCTCTCTAATCCTCCCAGAGCTGAGGAAAAAACCTCCTCTGTTACATACACAGGAGCAGGTGAACTGAGGACAGCCACAGTACCAAGTACCCCTGCGGGGTCTCTACGGTCACTTACCTCTGAACTTCAGGGGAGACTGGTGCAGCAGAAGCATGCCCAAGATCCTCAGAGCCCGATGAGACCCCCTTCGCTTCCTGGAAGATTCAGTTCCGGAGCTTCTGGACGGCATATTCCTAAGCCTAAAGCTGAGGTATTCCAGCCGTAATACACCACTTTTACTGAGAATAGTCTAGCACAATTGCTGCTATATCACAGTTGGTGTCTACTAAAGTGCCTTTCTAGGGGATGCCTGCATCAACCGCCTCTGTGTGCCTTTATACTGTTGCTAGCTCTGTCTGTGCACTTCAATAGCCAGCTATAATGTGCTTTAAAACACGCTGGACGCCCGCACATGCGCAGTAGCGCCGCGGCGCACACCTGAGCGTCATCCACCCGCTCCGCCCCTTTTTCCAGATCGCCTCTATATATAGAGGCGCGTGCACGCGCACGCGCGCGGGCACGTGCGCCTTCGGCGCCTTTTTTGAAAACAATAAGGAGCTAGATGGGAGCCAGGGTCCCTTTGCCGCAGGGCCCGGGGATGGATGAGCGCAGCAACAGGGCAGAGGAGACAGCTTCCCAGCAGAGAACATACCAACTGCCTGGATTTGATTCTGGAAGAAAAAAATCCACATTACAAGAAAAAGAACCATAGCGGCCTCTAGTGTCTAACACAGGTACCGCGGTCTTACATTTTTATTTATTTTTTTTCCTTGCCTACTATTAAAATTTTTACATTTTCTCAGTAGTAACAGGCATACACAGAATATTAGCGGGAATACCTTAGGTAACAGGCAGAAAGACAAAATAGGCTTGGGGGTCCCTCAATAGAACCAAGTTCCCGAGGGCCCCCACTTACCTTTTCCTCGCCGCAGGACTCTGTTTGGTCCACAGAAGCCCAAACTTCACCTATCACGGCAGGCATTGTAATCAAACCTTCAGGGACCGGGTTCCCAAGGATTCCACTCCCCTGGACCTGTATAGCACCCTGCACAGAAAACATCTTGGTCGTGGGTATGACCAGAGCTCTGGATCCCAGGGTCCAGCCCTCCTAAGAGAGGCATTACAGGCAAAACCTTGCTCTTCTCTTGCAAGGCCCGGGTACCGACCGTTTAGCTATGAAGCTTTTTTGGTCGGATCCGGAATAGCTTACTGAGGCCCAAAAGAACCTGTACGCAAGCTCAGTGAAAAACACATGTTACTTCTTGGCCAACACCTTAGACACTGGCAAAAAACTGAGGTGCTCCCGGATGGGAGGGGCTTATATAGGGGAGGGTACTTCCGGTTTTGGAAGATGCCAGTGCCAGCACCTGAAGGTATCTATATAACCCATTAGTAATGACTATGTCGCTCTGTGTCCCGTGATGTACGAGAAAGAAAGTGTCTCTATCCTTATTCCAATTGGCTTTGCTGAATGCTCATGTGCTATACAGAGCTTCAGGCGGGACGTTATCTCTTCTAAAATTCCAGAATGAGATAGTCACAGAACTCCTGTACCCAGGCGGTTCTGCACCTCACCATCCCCTACCAAATGCAGTAAGCCGGCTGCATGAGAGGCATTATCCGTATGTCCTCGAGAGTACCCCTACCCAACGAGCCCCCCATGTCGTGTCTGTAGCAAGCGCGGATTTAGGCGTGACACCCGTTATTTTTGTCCATGCTGTCCTGACAATCCTGGTCTTTGCCTTGGTAAATGTTTTGAACGCTTCCACTCAAAAGTGAAGTTTTAGCGTAGGGTACAGCATTGCACAGAACAGGACACACTTACACAGGGTCTCCCAAGATGCCATCGCATTTTGAGAGACCCGAACCATTACAGTTGTTAAAGTTACAAAAAAAAGTGTAAAAAAAAACCCAAAAAAACGTAAAAACAAAAAACACAAAAAATATATAAAAAATAAAATAAAATAAATAGTTGTTGTTTTATTGTTCTCTCTCTCTCTCTATTTTCTCTCTATTGTTCTGCTCTTTTTACTGTATTCTATTCTGCAATGTTTTATCATGCTTGCTTTTTAGGTATGCAATTTTTTGTTTTCAGGTCCGCCATTCAGCTGCAGCGCGGAATTATTTATCTTGACAGTAACAGCGTTTGCTCCCACGATACATAAAGCCGTGACTCCAGTGCTGTAGGAGGTGATTTCACCACCACAAGAGCATATATGCCGAAGCATAGGGGCGGAGGAGCGATTTTGCTCCTAATGCCGCGTACATACGGTAGAAATTCCGACGGAGGCTTGCCCGTGGAAAAGTCTGATCGTGTGTATGCAGCATAACCTTTTATGCCGCGTACATACGGTCGAAATTCCGATGGAGGCTTGCCCGTGGAAATGTCCGACCGTGTGTACGCAGCATAACTTTTTTGCGGGAGGATGCCCCCATGCTTCGGCATATATAAATGGTGCATGTATGCCCATCATTAGAAGTGGGTGGATGAAGGTAGGTATTCTAATGGAGGGCATACCCACCGATCAATCTCTTTTTTTCGTTCAGCCAACAGGCTGCATGAAAAAAAAGATTACAATACATGTCCAACAAGGACCAGCAACGTACTGGTATGTTGCTGGACTTTGAATGTTTATACCAGAATGATGCCTGTGGGTTTAGGTATCATCTTGGTAACATTCTGTTCAGCCAGCGGCCGGCTTTCATGTAAAAGCAATCCTAGCAGATAATTAGCCTCTAGACTGCCTTTACAAGCAGTGGGAGGGAATGTCCCCCTCCCCGAATATAAACAGCGCCATTGGGAAATTGGGAAAGCATTTTATCACACCGATCTTGGTGTGGTCAGATGCTTTAAAGGGGAGAGGAAAGATCTAGGGTCTAACCCCCCAATTTTTTTTAAAAAAAGAGTACCTGTCACTACCTATTGCTATCATAGGGGATATTTACATTCCCTGAGATAACAATAAAAATGTTAAAAAAAATAAAATATGGAAGGAACAGTTTAAAAATAAAATAAAAAAGCAAAATAAATAATAATTTAAAAAAAGCACCCCTGTCCCCCCCCCCGTGCTCTTGCGCAAAGGCAAACGCAAGCGTCGGTCTAGCCTCATATGTACACAGCAATTGCACCATGCATGTGAGGTATCACCGCGAAGGTCAGATCGAGGGCAGTAATTTTAGCAGTAGACCTCCTCTGTAAATCTAATGTGGTAACCTGTAAAGGCTTTTTAAAATGTATGTAGTTTGTCGCCGCTGCGCGTTTGTGCGCAATTTTAAAGCATGTCGTGTTTGGTATCCATGTACTCGGCCTAAGATCATCTTTTTTATTTCATCAAACATTTGAGCAATATAGTGTGTTTTAGTGCATTAAAAATAAAAAAGTGTGTTTTTTCCCCAAAAAATGCGTTTGAAAAATCGTTGCGCAAATACTGTGTGGAAAAAAAAAATGCAACACCCACTATTTCCAAAATGGGGTCATTTGGGGGGAGTTTTGTGCTATTTTGGCATTTTATGGCCTTTGAAACTGTGATAGGTAGTGAGGAGTGAAATCCAAAATTTGCGCCCATAGAAATCTTTAAAGGAGGTGCTTGGTTTTTGGGGCCCCGTACGGGGCTAGGCTCTCAAAAAGTCCCACACATGTGGTATCCCCGTACTCAGGAGAAGCAGCAAAATGTATATTGGGGTGCAATTCCACATATAACTATGGCATGTTTGAGCAATATATCATTTAGTGACAACTTTTTGTACATTTTTTTTTTTTTTTGTCATTATTCTATCATTTGGGACAAAAAAAAAAAATATTCAATGGGCTCAACATGCTTTTCAGCAAATAGCTTGGGGTGTCTACTTTCCTAAATGGGGTCATTTGGGGGGGTTTTGTGCCATCTTGGCATTTTATGGCCTTCAAAACTGTGATAGGTAGTGATAGGTAGTAAGGAGTGAAATCAAAAATTTGCACCCTTAGAAATCCTGAAGGCGGTGCTTGGTTTTCGGGGGCCCGTACGCAGCTAGGCTCCCAAAAAGTCCCACACATGTGGTATCCCCGTACTCAGGAGAAGCAGATGGCATGTGTGAGCAATATATCATTTAGTGACAACTTTTTGTAATTTTTTATTTTTTTTTAGTCATTATTCAACCACTTGGGACAAAAAAAAAAAATATTCAATGGGCTCAACATGCCTCTCAGCAATTTCCTTGGGGTGTCTACTTTCCAAAATGGGGTCATTTGGGGGGGGGTTATACTGCCCTGCCATTTTAGCACCTCAAGAAATGAGATAGGCAGTCATAAATTAAAAGCTGTGTAAATTCCAGAAAATGTACCCTAGTTTGTAGACGCTATAACTTTTGCGCAAACCAATAAATATACGTTTATTGACATTTTTTTTACTAAAGACATGTGGCTGAATACATTTTGGCCTAAATGTATGACTAAAATTGAGTTTATTCGACTTTTCTTATAACAAAAAGTAGAAAATATCATTTTTTTTTCAAAATTTTCAGTCTTTTTCTGTTTATATCGAAAAAAAAAAATCGCAGAGACAATCAAATACCATTAAAAGAAAGCTATATTTGTGGGAAGAAAAGGACGCAAATTTTGTTTGGGTACAACATTGCATGTCCGCACAATTTCCAGATAAAACAGCGCAGTGCCAAATTCTGAAAACACCTCTGGTCTTTAAACTGTATAATGGTCCAGGGCTTAAGTTGTTAAAAGGAAAGTGTAATAGTTGGGTCTTCAAACTATGGCCCTCCAGTTGTTCAGGAACTACAATTCCCATCATGCCTAGTCATGTCTGTGAATGTCAGAGTTTTACAATGCCTCATGGGATGTGTAGTTTCGCAACAGCTGAAGGGCCATAGTTTGAGGATCCCTGGTGTAATACATAGCAATGGAAAAATATATTATTTTTTTATACGTTTTTAAACTTATATTTTATATGTTTTGCTATATGTGTACAGTCTTTGTTTTACAAATAAACATTTAATACATGACAAAGAATTCCCAAAGCACTATGGGTTCTCTAAAAGGACAACACAGTAGGGAAAGCCTGTCTTATGTCTGGCTTTGTTTCACTAAAAAGTTAAACCAGAGCCATCTGGAAATTGAATGAGTCACTCCTCTGATTCTATTAATTGCTTGTGTAGATTTTAACTTGAGCTGTTGAGCTGTGTCACAAACAAAAGTGATACTTGCCTGTGCACTGGGGTATAGAGAGGAAAAAATGCGTTATTGAGAAGATGGGGGCATGGATGTTGGGGTCTGTGCTTTCAGCTACATGATGATTGTTGTGTATTTAGTTCAGATATCAAGTTTCTATGGTCTTACAGACACACTTGGACTCTAATTCATCAAGATGCTAGAGGTTTGCTAATAAACACTTAGGCCTGGTTCACACTTGTCCGACAAACGCTCCGACATTAGGAGCTCATGTCGCATGACGTGTGAAAATCAATGAATCCCTATGAGAGCCGTCTTAACTGGTCCGACACAAGTCGGTCCGACATTAAAAATGCTCCCTGTACTACTTCTGTCCGACTTTGATCCTACTTCAGCCCATTGAATATCATTGAAGTCGGATCAAAGTAGGATCCTTGTCCTAACCATCCGACATTTGACATCCGACATGGTGATTACAGCAGCAGTAAAATGAATTTATCTCACCCTGGGATTGTTTTGATTGGTCAAAGGACAAGTCAGACTAGCACAATGTCGGATCAAAGTAGTATCCTGTTCATGAATGTCGGATGGATGTCGGACCAATGTAGGATCAATGTAGGACTGATGTCGCAGAGCAAAGTAGGATGAAAGTTGTATGACTGTCTTGTCGTACCAGTGTGAACCCAGCCTGACACATGATACTGAGAGCCCATTTTAGTAACCCTTATGCCCCGTACACACGATCGTTTTTCATGCCGTTAAAACTGACATTTTAAAAAATGGCCCTGAAAAATGATCGTGTGTATGCTCCAGAGCATTTTTAACGACGTGAAAAACGGCCATTAAAAATTCCGGACATGCTCTCTTTTTTCACGTCGTTTTTCATGTCGTTTTTTTTAACGACGTGAAAAACGATAGTGTGTATGCTTTAACGACGTGAAAAAAACGCGCATGCTCAGAATCAAGTATGAGACGGGAGCGCTCGTTCTGGTAAAACTAGCGTTCGTAATGGAGATAGCACATTCATTACACAGTAACGGACTGAAAAGCGCGAATCGTCGCTCAACAAACTTTACTAACATGAAGGGTGGCGCCATTCGAACGGAACTTCCCCTTTATAGTGCCGTCGTACGTGTTGAACGTCACTGCGCTTTGCTTGATCGTTTTTTTTAATGATGGTGTGTACGCAAGGCAGGCTTGAGAGGAAACATGAAAAAAAAACGAGGAGAAAAACGTTGGTTTAAAAAATGACATTAAAAACGATCGTGTGTACTGGGCATTAGGCACATATTATTGTGCCTAAACTGCTAATGTAGCTCGATAAATCAAGACCATAGTCAGTGAAACTTTGGCATCCAGTAAATATTTTCCATCTATTAGGAAAGAATATTATAAAGACATTCCTTTACATTCACATGCTATTGCAAGTGGATACTGGCCAGAGATTTTGGAGTTTCAGGCTCTTTAAACAGATGCCAGGAGAGCTACAGGAGATAGACATGAGTATACTGGAGGCCAAACAAACAGGAAAGACAGCAGACTGGGGAATAGGATGCCTCTGACTCTGACCAGCACTTTAAGGCAACTGTAGTAACAGCACAAGATGCAAAGTAGAAGGGAGAACAAGGCTAGCAAAAAAAGAGAAGCCAAAGAAGCTGAAGCCAAAATCAAAGTGCAAAGTCTTGACCAATGGGGGGGGGGGTTAAGCCAAAGATGTCAAAGTAAACTCCCACAGACTCCCTTCCCTACTATTTTATTACCCATGAGTCAACTGTTTCATATTTACTACTCATAAATGCTACGTGGTACCTACCAGCATTGTAAGGTTTTAGCACCATCTTCTCCGTCTGTTACGGAGACTCATCCCCTTCATCCCGGAAGAGGACACAGCAGTAGTAGTTGGAACAATCATCAACTCCCGACTCGACTATGCAAACTCCCTCTACATAGGACTACCTAAATATCAGATCTCATGCCTACAAGTCATCCAGAACACGGCAGCCAGACTGGTAACAGGGAAAAAACCTTGGGAATCGATCACCCCTTCACTGAGGACCCTGCATTGGCTAACCGTAAAGGATCGGGTCACTTTCAAGACCCTCTGCCTCACCCACAAGTGCACACAAGGAAACGCACCTCAATATTTATGCGAGAAAATAAAACACTACTCCCCCAAACGCATTCTCCGATCAACCAATCAAAACCTCCTTCACATCCCCAAATCCCGCTACAAATGGAAGGGAGAACGAAGATTTGCAGTCCAAGGACCACGGCTATGGAACGCTCTTCCCACGGACATCCGCATGGAAGAAAACCATCGGGCTTTCAGGAAAAAACTTAAGACCCACCTCTTCTGATGGATCAGGACGTCACTGGATGCAAAGCGCCTTGAGGCGATTCAGTTCGCATTTGTAGCGCTATATAAGTTATTCACTCACTCACTCATAATCCTAACAATGAAAAATAGCAACCCCCCCCCTCCCAGTTATAGTGACCATAAAAATGCATGAACTTTAAAACATTTCTCCCCCCCCCCCCCCAATCTCCAAGCAGCAATACATCATGTGACATTCTCTTTCTCTGCAGACACTGATAAACTACAGTACAAAGCATGGTCCCCTCATGCAGTAACAGCTTACAAAACATTCCCAAAACAGTTGTTGATGTTTCTTTTGTTCTCTTCATTGTGCTACAGGAAGGTGGCTTAAAACAGTTCTGCCTCCTTGGGAATGGGATTGTGCTCAATACTGGATTACTCCACAAAGCTCCCTACCCCCTTACACCAGTGGAGAATTTTTAATGTGATGGCCATATCTTTGGCAAAAAGTGAACCATCCGTAATTATTGGTTTCAACCAATTCTACATGGACGTGTGTCTTTTTTCAACTTGACTATGTAACTATGTAATAAGTAGCACATACAGGAAAGGAAGATGGAAGGGTAGTATAACTAAGCCCATGATGGGGCAGAAACTATAAAAAGTAGCTTGGCACAAGGGATCAGGAATGATAGACAGATGAGTACTTAGGAGCTGCCAGTTGGGCAAAATGATGATGCAGGAATCTGGTCCTGTTGATCCTTGCCTTCATTGATGCACCCAAGGCAGACTCATCTTCTGCCCACCTTTCAGCTTTCCCCTGATCCAGATGCAGTAGCTGCAAGATGTACAGGGTTGGATGCAGAAACATCCACGCAATAAACAGCTATGTAACTTGTCTTTAAGTACCCTCAGGTGTGGCTTAAACAACACACATGTCAGAAGGTGAAGTCACTGAATATCACAGAGACCAAGGCTAGTATTTAACAGGCAAATGAAGAAGGTAAATGTTGAGCTTGTTGACAACACAGTGGAAAGAAGCAGAGTCAAATACAGCCAGATTCATTTAATTGTAGAGTATAATAAACTTACTGATGCCTCACAAAGACGGAGAAAATCAACACTTAAGTAAGCTTTGATGCCATCAATGGCACCGGGAAGTGTTATACCACGAAGCAGCAATGCGGTCAGGACAACATAAGGCATCGTTGCTGTAATCCATACTACCTGAAAACAAAAATTAAATGACAAAGTAAGGTACCAGAAATGCAAAAAGGTTGGGAATCATCCGCATACAGTATACTGTATTATGCTTCATTATTTTTAAATGTAAGAAAATTAATACAATTGATACATTTCAGAAAATTACTATGCAAGAAGCTCCATGGCAGCCCGTCTTTCTGGCAGTGAGAAATGACATTTAGACACATTTAAAGTCTCTAATGGGATCTGGACACATAGAATTCTGTTTCCTATAAAGCGGTGGTCTCCAAACTGCGGCCCTGGGGCCAGATGTGGCCCTTTGCGTGCCTTTATCCGGCCCTTGGGGCAGTATCCCTTCCACTGATAAGAGACACTATCCTAACATCTGACACCGACAGTGGAGAACTATTTCTTCCACTGACACCACTAATGGGCCACTATTCCTCCCTATGATACCAATGATGGGGCACTATTTCTCCCCCTAATACCATATGTTTAATCCCACTGATGGCAGGACATTTTCCACCCCCCGCTTGCCAAAGTCCGGCCCTTCAAGAGTCTGATGGGACAATAAACCGGCCCTTTGTTTAGAATGTTTGGAGACCCCTGCTCTAGAGGAACTTAACCTGAGCACCTAAACACAGGTAAAATGCTGACTTTGAATAACACCATTAACTTCTTAATGCTGGCATCTCCCAGCCCTTAAAGAGGTTTATGACAGAGGCGCGGCGTGGCTTAAGATCACGTGACCGCCTTGATTGGCTGTCACACAAGGAGTGTGTCGGGAGCACACAGCACGCACGCTCTCGGCACAGGTATATTGGGAGCAATTTGCGCAAATATGTGGCCCCTCGGCACTAAGGACCAGGTGCCGAGAGGCCGCATATTTGCATACGGCTGGCGCTAAGGGGTTAAACAATCATTACCTGGATTTTTTATGTGTTTAGAAATGTCCCTTAAATGCATATAAATGCAGGTTTGACGGTGTCAGTGTAAATAAAGCCAAAAGCCTAGTACACACTATTTGCTTTACTCAGCGGGTTAAAGGAAAAAGAGCTAAAGTCCCCAGGAGGAGATCCTGTACTAACTATCCAATGTTAGTACAGCGATCTCCCCTGTTGAGATATTGTGTTCTGACAGGGGGACCATCAACAATTATTGGTTGAACAAGATGAATGTGTGTCTTTTTTCAAGCTGACTAACTATGTAACTATGTAATAAGTAGCACATACAAGAAAGGAAGATGGAAGGGTAGGAGAACTAAGTCCATGATGGGGCAGAAACTATAAAAAGTAGTTTAGTGTTACTTTAATGTATTGGCAAACTGCTCACCCTCTACACACAGCCCTGCTTAACCCCCCCCCCCCCTCCCTCCCCCCCCTGCCCCCCTGTATACTAGTCCCACAGGAGATATGTGGACTGGTAGAACTATAGTTATACCTTTGGATACAGCAATTCACGTAACTATGTAGATTAAAAGACAATTATTTTATTATTCCGTTTTTATTTTTTTTTGCTTTCATCTTCAAACAACCCTTCCATGTGATATCCTAAAGATATCTAAAAATGTGTTTAGGTATTAAAAACATTGAAAGAATGAGTATACCTTCCCCGAAGTTTTCACCCCTTTCCATAGACTGAAATAAAGGAATACAATCACAATAATCAGGCAGGATGTCAGCTTCCAGCGTGGAAGTCCTAAATCATGGATTCCTTGGCTTTCATGAAGATGCAGAACACCTCGCCTTAAAAACAGAAAGAGAAAAAAATTTGTTTTTCTTTCAGAAGTAGACATTGTAACCCATATACAGTGTTCTGCAGTTGTTTAATGCATTGCAAATTTATTTAATACTGGAGAGAGATGTGAATTAGTGCTAGATATATAATGTAGCCAATGCTTTTTTTCAAGGGAGTGATAGAGTGGTGGCTTTATCTTTAAATTTATCTTTGCACAGAACATGGCACATCGTCCAGTATAATAATCATAAAGCATGCTAGCTAAATAGTAATTCAGAAGTAAATTATTAATGATTTTGTAATGCTTCTACGCTACACTATCAGTATTTCAAGTTCTGTTGAAAACACTGCAAAGCTGTCATTACAAACAGCTAATGCTTCCCAAGTGCTCCCAGTAATATATAATCACAGGTTGTACATAGAAACAGTGGTCTTGAAACATTAACACATTTATGGTCTCATTACAACCCCTACTACCAAGGTTCACACATTTTTTGTTGATGTGTTTAAAGGTCTTGTGCACCTAGACATTTTTGCAGGCCTATGGCCATACAGCATACCATACCCCCATATATGTGGTGCCAGGGAGCCCCAGCTGCTCTGTAATTCTGCCAAATGGACTGAACTACAGAATACGCTTTACGTGGGTATGCACGTGTAAATGCTGCAACAGTACTGGCATTTACAGGCACACGTGTATGGGTGTATTTTCCCAAACAAAAAACTTGCTCGTTTGGGAAAAATGTTTGTGTCTGTAAATGACGATTACAGGTATATACCCACGTAAATTATTTCCATGCGTTGTTAATTCATTTTTTAATGCATATTATGACTTTTCATGCATTTTTACTAATGTCTATGGGGCCAAAAATGCACATTTTCACACCAAAAAAGACGCACAGAAGAGAAGCTCACAGATGTAACAGGCCCCATAGAAAACAATGGCGATCCTCTTGTCGTGCAATGGCACACGTCAGCCAACGTGCACAAAATCACAGAGGTGTGACTGTGGATTAGTTATTTTTTGTAAATAAGGCACTCTGCTGCAAACAATAAAGGGTGCTTGGGCAGGAAATCAGTGCAACTTAGCATCCATAATGTAGAAAAATTGGAGCAACTTGTCTTATGCAGATAATATGACACCTGTGCTGCAGTCAGGGGATGAGCCAGAGAAGTGATTGCTTGGTTTACAGAGCTTATCACTTTATCATTCTGTCAGCCAGCAATCAGTATTGGAAGGAAGAACAGAATACAGTGGGAGGTTATGCGGACAGTTTCCTAAGACAATATTATAATTCCACATAGCACCCTACAGAACAGACATGATACAGTGGATATAAAAAGTCTACACACCCCTGTTAAAATGTCAAGTTTCTGTGATTTAAAAAATGAGACAAAGATAAATAATTTCAGAACTTTTTCCACCTTTAATATGACATATAAACTGTACATCTCAATTGAAAAGCAAACTGAAATCTTTTAAGGGGGGGGGGGTAAAAATAAACAGGGGTGTGTAGACTTTTTATAGCCATTGTAGATACAATAATGAGGCAGCAAAGCCCCTGTAAACTAATTTCATACAACTACCGTATATATACTCGAGTATAAGCCAACCCGAATATAAGCTTATTGGCTCAAGTCAAGTATAAGCCTAGGGTGTCCATCTGCATGCCTCACTGTGCCTCACTTTGCCTCACTGTGTCCATTTGCATGCCTCACTGTGTCCATGCCTCACTGTGCCTTACCGTGCCCATGCCTCGCTGTGCCCATGCCTCACTGTCACTGTGCTCATGCCTCACTGTGCCCAATCTCCCTACCTGATCTCCGGCGCTGTGTGACTAGACTGACGTTTAACATAGGAGTCTATGAAAGGGGTGCCCGGCTTTGAAAAAAACGGTGCTCCCCGGCCGTAGGTCTCCTGGACAACAAACTTTGCACACTTGTAGATGAAGAGTGGAGCTACATGTGTGCCAAGATTGGGGTCCAGGGGACCTACGGCTGGCCGGGATCAGGCACACAAAGTTGAAGATGAACACAGACTCACTCAGAGTATAAGCCGAGGGGGCATTTTCAGCACAAAAAAATGTGCTGAAAAACTTGGCTTATACTCGAGTATATACGGTAATTAGGTAATGGAGGAAGCAAGGGCTTGTTTGATCATTTAAAATAAGAAAACACTGCTGGCTTTCTACTCTGATAAAAATAAATAAATTCCAAATTTATTGTGTATTTAAAAACAGTTAAAGTGGATTTAATACAAAACCCAAATGTATGTGACTACAGGGACCAGACACTCCCTACCACACAGCTGATACATGAAATCCAGGAGAAAAGACCATTGCAACAATTATGAAGAAAAACACCAATCTTATGGTATTACTGGGAATAAGAGAATGGTGACTGACAAACAAGAATTAGTGGGGTTGATTTACTAAAGGCAGATAGACTTTTAGCAAGTTCAGTTGCTCCAGAGCTTAGTAAATTTTCCTTGCGCGTGATTGGGTATACTTTGTAAAATGAAGGTTTACCTCATTTACTAAGCTCTGGAGCAACTGCACTTGCAGAGTGCACAGTCTTATTGCCTTTAGTAAATCAACCCCTTTATATTCCAAAAAACACACCTTTCAAAACAATACACATTAAAATGTACATTAAAACAAACAATCCCCCCCATAGTCATTACTGTATACCCAACAGAATCATTCTATGTATCAATCCCATCCTACAGGAAAAGTCACCTATTTACAAGAAAATGTCAAAACAATGTTATATAATCATTCTACATTCAGAAGGAAAATTAATTATTCTGTGATTCATCACTTTTTTCTGTAGTAATCATTGTACTCCCATCCCATGGTAATGACACATTAAACAAGCTCAGCCTCTCTACATCATTCAGTTCACATATCAATTTTCCATTCATTGGATAGCTTTTCTTTTGAGTCTCTTGCGAGTTCAGTATGTTAGCAAGCAACAAAATAGTTTTTGCATGGATTTGCATCAATAAACTGTATTTATGAGCAATTTCAATCTCACAATTTTACACAGAGATACCTGGATAAATTGTACTAGCACAATTTAGCTCTATTTGCAATAGCTTCTTTTGATGATTGCATGCTTAGCCCTTGTCAAAGACTCACATTCCCAGTCAAATCTTGGAAGAACAAACCACACTTACAACCTATAAGAGATTCATCATATGGGAACAATACCGATCACTGTGTATAATGCCATACTGCCATGATATATTGCTCAAACTTGATTGTAAGGGGCCCCGTTCACACCTTTGCATTTTAATGTGTGTGTTCTAAAGCAAAACAATGCATGTATCATAAGAAGCAATGTTATTCAGTGAGGCTGTTCAGATCCCTGCGGTTCATTGTCTTGTGAATTGGGAAAATAAAGCATGTCCATTTTTCCGTGCATTTTTTATGTGTTGTAATGCCCAATAAAATATTGTAAGAACATTAAAAAACACACAAAAAAAAACCAACATAGATGTGAACCTAGCCTAAATCTAGTCAACAATGGAGTTCAATCATGTATGCAACATGCACTTGCAGTGTTCTTTTAAAGCGGAGTTCCGGCAATTTTAAATTTTTTATAAAGTCAGAAGCTTCAACAAATACTGCAGATGCTGGCTTTTAAATCAAGGAAACTTACCTGTCCAGGGCGCCCACACTGTCGGCACCCGAAGCCGATCTGTCCCTCGGCTCTGGGGTGGAGGCGCCGCCATTTTTGGTAAGGGAATCAGGAAGTGAAGTTTCGCGGTTTCACTCCCTGGTTCCCTACTGCGCATGCGCGACTCTCGCTGCGCAATCCCACAAGTCCCTGCTGTCTTCTGGGACCTGTATGTCTCCCAGAAGACAGCAGGGGGGACCGAGGAGGTGCCTGAAGTGGTGTAGATAGCCGCGGGTGGCTCAGGTATCTATGCCCGGAAGTGGGAGCAAAATACCTGTATTAGACAGGTATCTGCTCCCTCCTCCCCCCTGAAAGGTGCCAAATGTGACACCAAATGTGAGGGGGAGGGAGGATTCCGAAAAGCAGAAGTTCCGCTTTAAGTGGATTTATGTTTTTATTTATACTGGAGAATGTTTATCAATATTCAATGTGCAAATGCACCCATTGTTCAACCTATATTCTTTGGGTAGCATTCACTGAGCACTGAGGAAGTGCAGTTGCTCCAGAGATTCGTAAATGAGGAAAGACTTCACTTTGCAAAGAGTACCCAATCACATGCAAAAAAAAAACAGCATTTTTGCTTGCATATGATTGGATGATGGAAGTCAGCAGAGCTTCATTTACTAAGCCCTGGAGCAACTGCACTTCCTCAGTGATCAAACAATATAAACACGCTAACTGGTGACCCCTTAATATTTTATATACTACTTAAAGTGGTTGTAAACCCACTTATGCAACTTGCACCTACAGGTAAGCCTAGATTAAGGCTTACCCGTAGGTGCAAGAAATATCTCCTAAACCTACACGGTTTAGGAGATATTTGCAAAAAAAAGACATCCACCGATTTCTACGGCGCATGCGCGCCGTAGACAACGGTGCATTCAGTCAAAATCCCTTTTCACAAATCCGGATTTGACGGCTCCCGCGCGCATGTGCGGAGTGACATCTTCGCCGCTCCGACCAATCACAGCGCTGTGATTGGCTGGAGCGGCGATACCCGAAAGTAACCGGGTATCTGTGGAGCGATGGCTGCGGCTGAAGGGGGAGACGAGGACGGCTTCGGGGGCCCCGATCTAAGGTAAGTGATGCATAATGAGCTAGTATGCTAGCCATACTAGCTCATTATGGCTTTGTCTTGCAGGTGTTTTTTTTTTTTTTTGAACGGGTTTACAACCACTTTAAGGAGGTATCTTCCCTGATTTGAAACTACAATACAAAATATATTTGGGATGAGACTTTCTGTATACCCCTAAAAGTAATACCACCTTTGTTTTATTAAAAAGTCTGATTTTTATTATACACAGGTACCTCTGTGCCTTTTTGATATATAAGAACATTTTGACTTTTTAATAAAACATATGTGTTATTACGTGTGGGGTTATACACAAAGTCCCATCCCAAATATATTTTGTATTGTAGTTTTAATAATCAAACAGAGCTTGAGCAATGAAAAGGTAGAACCCAGCAGTGGCGGCTGGTGCTCAAATTTTTTGGGGGGGTGCAAACAAACTGAAAAAAAAAAATCATCAATTGCCGCCACTGTGCCCATTAAACGCAGCCACTGTGCCCAAACGCCACTAGTTTGTCCCCAATATGCAGCCAGTTTCTCCCCCCATAATACAGCCAGTTTCTCCCCCATATGCAGCCAGTTTCTCCCCCATATGCAGCCCGTTTCTCCCCCATATACAGCCAGTTTCTCCCCCATAATACAGCCAGTTTGTCCCCCATATACAGCCAGTTTCTCCCCCATAATACAGCCAGTTTCTCCCCCATAATACAGCCAGTTTCTCCCCCATAATACAGCCAGTTTCTCCCCCATATGCAGCCAGTTTCTCCCCCATATGCAGCCAGTTTCTCCCCCATATGCAGCCAGTTTCTCCCCCATAATACAGCCAGTTTCTCCCCCATAATACAGTCAGTTTCTCCCCCATAATACAGCCAGTTTCTCCCCCATAATACAGCCAGTTTGTCCCCAATATGCAGCCAGTTTGTCCCCCATATACAGCCAGTTTCTCCCCCATAATACAGCCAGTTTCTCCCCCATATACAGCCAGTTTCTCCCCCATAATACAGCCAGTTTCTCCCCAATATGCAGCCAGTTTCTCCCCCATATGCAGCCAGTTTCTCCCCCATATGCAGCCAGTTTCTCCCCCATATGCAGCCAGTTTCTCCCCCATATGCAGCCAGTTTCTCCCCCATATACAGCCAGTTTCTCCCCCATAATACAGCCAGTTTGTCCCCCATATACAGCCAGTTTCTCCCCCATAATACAGCCAGTTTCTCCCCCATAATACAGCCAGTTTCTCCCCAATATGCAGCCAGTTTCTCCCCCATATGCAGCCAGTTTCTCCCCCATATGCAGCCAGTTTCTCCCCCATATGCAGCCAGTTTCTCCCCCATAATACAGCCAGTTTCTCCCCCATAATACAGCCAGTTTCTCCCCCATAATACAGCCAGTTTGTCCCCAATATGCAGCCAGTTTGTCCCCCATATACAGCCAGTTTCTCCCCCATAATACAGCCAGTTTCTCCCCCATATACAGCCAGTTTCTCCCCCATAATACAGCCAGTTTCTCCCCAATATGCAGCCAGTTTCTCCCCCATATGCAGCCAGTTTGTCCCCCATATGCAGCCAGTTTCTCCCCCATATGCAGCCAGTTTCTCCCCCATATGCAGCCAGCTTCTCCCCCATATGCAGCCAGTTTCTCCCCCATATACAGCCAGTTTCTCCCCCATAATACAGCCAGTTTGTCCCCCATATACAGCCAGTTTCTCCCCCATAATACAGCCAGTTTCTCCCCCATAATACAGCCAGTTTCTCCCCAATATGCAGCCAGTTTCTCCCCCATATGCAGCCAGTTTCTCCCCCATATGCAGCCAGTTTCTCCCCCATATGCAGCCAGTTTCTCCCCCATAATACAGCCAGTTTCTCCCCCATAATACAGCCAGTTTCTCCCCCATAATACAGCCAGTCTGTCCCCAATATGCAGCCAGTTTGTCCCCCATATACAGCCAGCTTCTCCCCCATAATACAGCCAGTTTCTCCCCCATATACAGCCAGTTTCTCCCCCATAATACAGCCAGTTTCTCCCCAATATGCAGCCAGTTTCTCCCCCACATGCAGCCAGTTTCTCCCCCACATGCAGCCAGTTTGTCCCCCATATGCAGCCAGTTTCTCCCCTATATGCAGCCAGTTTCTCCCCCATATACAGCCAGTTTCTCCCCCATATGCAGCCAGTTTCTCCCCCATATACAGCCAGTTTCTCCCCCATAATACAGCCAGTTTCTCCCCCATAATACAGCCAGTTTCTCCCCCATATGCAGCCAGTTTCTCCCCCATATGCAGCCAGTTTCTCCCCCATATGCAGCCAGTTTGTCCCCCATATACAGCCAGTTTCTCCCCCATAATACAGCCAGTTTCTCCCCAATATGCAGCCAGTTTCTCCCCCATATGCAGCCAGTTTGTCCCTCATATGCAGCCAGTTTCTGCCCCATATGCAGCCAGTTTCTCCCCCATATGCAGCCAGTTTCTCCCCAATATGCAGCCAGTTTCTTCCCCATATGCAGCCAGTTTCTTCCCCATATGCAGCCAGTTTGTCCCCCATATACAGCCAGTTTGTCCCCCATATGCATCCAGTTTCTCCCCCATATACAGCCAGTTTCTCCCCCATAATACAGCCAGTTTCTCCCCCATATACAGCCAGTTTCTCCCCCATATACAGCCAGTTTCTACCCCATATGCAGCCAGTTTCTCCCCCATATGCAGCCAGTTTCTCCCCCATAATACAGCCAGTTTCTCCCCCATATGCAGCCAGTTTCTCCCCCATATGCAGCCAGTTTCTCCCCCCAGCCCTGCACTTACCTTCCTCTAGTCAGCACCGTCCTTCTTCCGTCCTCGATGTCTTCTCCCGCCCTCGATGTCTCTTCAGTCAATCAGGTTACCGGTAACCAGACCCGGTGAACCTGATTGGCCAGGGAACGCACCCCTGTGCGTCCTCTCATTAGATATTTAGAAGCCGATTACAGCCCTCAGGCTGTAGTCGGGAAGCCTATCAGAGCCTGTTGGCTCTGATAGGCACTTCTAAAGGCCAATCAGACGCTGTTATTCAGATGGCCAGCGCTCAAGGGGCCGGCCATCTGAATAGTGGGCGGCAGCAATACATAGGTTCATGCAATGCATGAACCTATGTATTGTTGTGAGTGACGGCCGGGCGCAGAAGCGAGCGGTAGCAGCGCTTCTGCGCCCACTATGGTCGCGCCGCCATGTGTGAAAAAAAGCCATTAAAAAAATAAAAAACTCTTAACCTTCCGGGCGGTATTCCCGAGTCTGGCTCGGGGTTAAATTTCAGCACCAAAAGCGGTAACCCCGAGCCAGACTCGGGCTGCGTCGCAGTGATCCAGGCAGAGTTACTTACCTTGTTCCCTGGATCCTGCGATGCCTCCCCGCTGTGTGATCGAGCCGTGTCTCCTCGCTCGATTCACACACTTCCGAGTGCCGCCGAGCTCCGTTCCCTGCGACGTTACGACGCACGGGGACGGAGATCGGTGCCAAATTCAAAAAAGTAAACACATAGTATACATACAGTACACTGTAATCTTACAGATTACAGTACTGTATGTAATAATTACACACCCCCGTTGTCCCTAGTGGTCTGCCCAGTGTCCTGCATCCAGTTTTATATAATAAAAACTTTTCTTTCTGCCTAGAAACTGGAGATTGTCCATAGCAACCAAAAAGTGTCCCTTTATGTCAAAAGTGGTTTTAGACCAGCTAAAAAACAGCGATAATAAATTAGAATCACTCGCAGAATTAAGCGATAGCGATTTGTGGGGAAATTCGTCATCAAACACTGAAAAACACTTTTATTATTATTATTTTAATATTTGTTATAATTATTTTATAGTCATTTATTTTATTATAATGTATAATTTTGTTTTTTGAACTTTATCATACCCGAGATGTCTACTAGACTTTGGTTTGGACAGATTTAAGTGAGTTATTCCTAAGAATTACAGGCCTGCAATATAAAACGCCAAATTTCCATGCAGAATAATGGTACCGCTTTCAGCACCTAAAATCTGACAGAATCATACCGCCAGGGAGGTTAAAGGGCCCGTTTTTTTTTTTTTTGTGACCACAGGAGACAGGGCGGCGCCCGGGCGCCCCCTATGGACTGGCCGCCAATGGAACCCAGACTTCTTTTCCCTGACCCACCATGGGAAGTCTTCAGACACTGTTAAAAGCTGGAAGATAAATATTAGTAAGAAAAAAGTTTAATGAAACATTTTTAAATGTGTGGTATTTTTATCCACTTTTAACTTCTTTTCTACATGTATGGAGAACTGGTTAGAGGTCTGAGAGACCCCTAAAACGGGTTCACCAGGAAGGAGATGACTATAGTTCCTCCATTTACTAGCATTCTACCCCTGGGCACCAGTGGTGCCAAAGAGCCTAGGTCCCTTTGAGTGTCAGGAACTAGTGTTTTGATAGGGCGATCTCTGCTTTGGGGGAACCCCTCTGAAAGCACTACCCCAAGGCTGAAGGGCATGTAGGCTGTTATAAGCATTGCAAGGGGCTGCACACTCTCCATGCACCTGCTATGCCTGCATGACCAGTGTGGAGGCCTAGTTACATCTCAGAGGAGTGGGCAGGGATATGCTCATTTTCTTTTAGTTTGTTTTGCATTTAAAAAGTGAGTTATTCTCCTAGTACTGAAATTGTGATTAAAAAATTTGTTTCAGCACCATGGACAGGTCATGTGGGCAGATTCACCTGCAGCATGGTTCCTTTAAAAGCGAGACTCAATGGCTTTGCTGAATTCCTCTGGTGCGTATTCATACTATTGCATTCATAGTATTTTAAATTGGGTAAATGTGACTATGGAATGTCAGGCAAATGCTGTTAAAATGTACTTGAGTGAATAGAGGTAAATGATTAACTTGTCAAATTTCCCACTGAATCCTTTAAATATAGACTCTAATCTTATCAGCAGAAAAAGTAGCTTTAAAAAGAATCAGATATAGCTATCCATCAAGTTAATTGAAAACTTGATAAAAATCATAAACTCATGAAAAAAAAAAGATCTGAGTGCCCTCAAGGTCTTTTCAAGTTTTTTTTTTTTTTGTTTTTTTTTAGGATATGCGTTTTAAAAAGATCAGCTTAATGTTAAAGCTAAACCCTAGGCAAACAGCTTATCACACATATCCAATACATATATCGGAGCTGTTTTGCCTGCCAAAAGATTTGTAATTCTGTCCATCCAGTTTTAAAATTTACACATCTTTGCCACATAGCACTGCCTTGTCTAGCAGGACAGGAGACCAGATTTGTCTCTGCTTCAGTTTTTACTTTTCACTTACAAGTCTCCTCCCCACCTCCAATCTCTAATGCCCCTTTCACACTGAGGCGCTTTGCAGTCGCTTTTGCGCTCTAAATAGCGCCTGCAATGCGCCCCAAAAAAGCCTCTCAATACTATCCAATGTGAAAGCCCGAGGGCTTTCACACTGGAGCGTTGCGCTTGCAGGAGGCTCAAAAAACTCCTGCAAGCCACATCTTTGAGGCGCAATAGGAGCGCTAAAAATAGCGCTCCTATAGCGCCCCTGCCCATTGAAATCAATGGGGTAGCGCCTCTAACACGCCCGCAAAACGCCTCAAAGAGGCGTTATTGCGGGCGTTTTTAACCCTTTTTCAGCCGCTAGCGGGGGTTAAAATACCCCCGCTAGCGCCCACAAATCGCGTGCAAAAAACCGGTATAGCGGCGCTAAAAATAGCGCCGCTATACCGCCAGTGCATCCAGCGCCTCAGTGTGCAAGTAGCCTTACTGAGAAATGAATGGAGATACTGCAGACTGATGAGCTAATCTCTCTGTCACTCTTCTCTCTCCTTGCACTGCAGCGCACCTTGAATGGCTCATTGTGCTGCTTCTCCCTCTCATTTTTTTGAGCTCTGCTGTAAAGTAGACCACAAGAGGCTAATCTAAGGTCACATTCAGATTTCTTTGTTTAAAAAAAAAAGTCGCAGACAGGTACGGTACTATTGTTTGCAAAAATAAATAAATATTTATTGAATACACAGCTGCATTTATTTTTTGCCTTTTATTTATGCTTAGAGTTCAGTTTTTAAGTTTTTAGTCTCAGCACTGTGTGTTTATGTGTTTAAATACTAGTTCCTGTATATAACTTGGAATTATATACATAAGTGCTGCCATATCTTCTAATTACATACTCAGACTCCGCTTTCTTCTTTACAGTGCTATACATTAGTTGTACTATACTATTCCCACACTTAAATGCTTTGGTTTTTCTGACTCACTGAAAACAGTTTAATCCCTGTATTGGTGAAATTCTAATTGAACAGTTATTAAAATGGACCTGTACTGTAGAATTTTAGCGCAAAAAGAAAAAAAAATAAGCACCCAGCAAAGAACTAGTAACCAGTGATGATAAAATAAAAATTGTATTTTAAAGCAGATTTTGCTTTAATACTCACCTTCAGTCTGGAGTTGCCCCTCTGCTGTACTTTTTGTGGCCACTAGGTGTCCTTGGTCTTCCAATTTGAATGACAGCCAGCATCACTCAACTCATTTTTTCTGGGCCCAGGATGTCATGGACATGCTACTTGGGGCAGCTGCATCGTATAGCCCTGGCTCAAAGTTTTACGGCACTGTTATGCTGGCCACACCCTATACGAAAAATCGAGCGCAAACGATAGTGCCATCATGTAATGACCGATAAATCGTGGACATAAATAAAAAAAATGTGGTTCGTTTTTTTTACATATACCTAGTGCAGACAGTTCGGACAGTAAACACATTAACCTTTCAATTTATCGTTCGTTCGGCAGAAAATTTCAAAACTTGTCCTTTTTCGGCTCAAAAATGTCCCAACGATTATCAATTTTGTGCCCATTAACTGTTCGAAAAACGAACAAACTGTCTAAACGACCGAAATTCGGCCGATTTTTCGTATAGTGTATTGCCAGAATTAATCCTGTGCGCATGCGCAGAAGTTACATTATCAGCTGTCATCCAATAACTGTAGAGAAACGATGCAGGACCCGGTAAAAACATAGGGCAATATGGTGGTGGAATCAAAATGGAAGTGTGCCATGATGTGCATCCTTGCACACTATGGTGACAGCTCACCCCAATACAGGGGAATTTAGCTCTGCTTTAATATTGAAAAATGGATGGATATGCATCTAGAGAAGGGTAAGATCATTGCCCTTTGTATATTTCATGAAATATAGCTGGAAAAATATAGAGCTGAAAATGACATAAGCTTAGCAATTCCACTCAGTGGAGTATGACAGGTATGTAAAGAAGACAAAAAGAAATGCTGCCAATACAATATCTGAGTAAATCACTTTTAGGGTCCAATCAACAACATTCCTGCTCACTGGGCAGCATTGTTGATTGGAGAACCATGCATGGGGTGTGTCAGACTGTTAAATACCCAAACTGCTGGAGCATCGGACCAATGTGCTCTTTGTGTGAGCAGCGGTCTGGCTCTCCATTGTAATGCTAAAACTGGCATATTTTACTGTAGTAAACATACACAAGAAAAAAAAAAAACACAAGCAGTGCCCTATTTTCTGCTTGGTAGAAAATGTTAGGCTTTAATTGGGCTTTGAGCACCTAAGTAGATGTAATTGGATTTTACTGTTTTTCAAAAACCTAGGGAGTGGTACTATGCAATGATGGTACATAATTTACACTTGAATGATGATTAGAAATCAGTATCGATAATGTTAGGTTTCCAAACCCCCCTCTAGTAGGCATAGTTAAAGTGGTATTAAACCCAAAAGTAAACATGTATTATATTGCTGCTCATCAAATCTTAGATGTGATGGCTGAATTGATTTTCCTTTTTAGGCTTTCTTTCTTTTACGTTCACCTGGTGATCTGGCCAGTAAGTCTGATATGTTTCAACAAAACAAGCTGTCCTGTAGATTTAGCAGTTGGAGGGTTGAAACAAACCATTTACCATTTATGGGGTGCTTACCATAATCAGCTTTTATTTATATATATAAAACCTTCATCCCAAAAGGAACAAAACTATTTCTGTAACTGCTTAAAAAAGTGTTGGCTGGAGTTCAGGTTCAACTTGTTAGTGTGTTTATTTATTAGTACATCTAACACTCGCTAGACGCAGAGCACTCATCCGCAGAAACAATTTGGAATGGTTTAATGACACTCTGACTCTACTGAAGCAAGAACGCAGAAGAGCTGAAGGAGCCTGGAGAAGAAACCCAACAAAGGAAAACCACTCTAACTATAAAGCACTCACTAATAAATACCACAAAGCGATCTTCAAAGCAAAAAAAGAAAAATTCTCAAACACCATCTCAAAAGCCCTAAACCGACCTCGCAAACTTTTCAAACTTGACCGCTCAAACTATGAACCCCACCTGTTTGGACCCCCCAGCAAACGAAACTCAAGAATTCTGCAATGAACTATCGGATTTTTTTATCGACAAAATCAAAAACATTCGAGAAATTATTCAAAGAAAAAACATCCAACCTCACTCAGGCTAAACAAGAAGAGGAAATCAATATACAATCGATTAAATTTTCGCTGGTCCCGATCACCATCGACATCACCAAAAACATCATCAGAAGTCTCAGGCCTCGTACACACGACCGATTTTCTCGTCGTAAAAAACACGTCGTTTTTTTCGACGAGATTCTTGTTAAGCTTGTCGATTTTCTCGTCAAGCTTTCTATGCGTACACACTGTCATTTTCCAATTTCCTCGTGGTTCTCTGCGCTCACATCCAGCACGTACGACGGCACTATAAAGGGGAAGATCTTTTTTCTTGGCGCCACCCCTTGGGCTGCTTTTGCTGATCTCGTGTTACCGCGTGTGAAGTAAAAGTTTGGGAAGAGACGGTTCGCGCTTTTCAGTCTTCGTACTTTTCAGATCGTTTTCTGCCGTTCAGTTTGTGCTTGTGGGTTCGTATCTTGACTTTCAGGGCGTCTAGGCAGGTCGTATCTGTTTTACAGTGCGTTCTTGCCTGTTCGTTTCTGAATTTCAGTTCGTTATTCATAGGCCTTGCTGTTCTAAAGTGCGTTCTGTTCTGTACGTTCTGATTAGACGACCGTTTCCTAGCCATGTCGCCTGGACGTTCTCGTCGTCGAGTTCGTGCTGTGCGTGCGCTTGGTGTTGGTCTGCTTGTTTTGGACCAAGACCAGTCCATGAATGGTGTGAGGAGGAGTTCATGGACCAAGAATTGGTTGCTCCAGCGGGACCAATTCTGCCACATGCCTCTGCTGCGGGAGATCGTCGAGAATAATCCTGAGGACTACAGGAATTTTATGAGGATGTCTGACCCCGTTTTTCAGGAACTGTTGGCTTTGGTGTCCCCCTATATTACCAGGAAGGACACCGTTATGCGGGAAGCCATCAGTGCTGAGCAGAGGCTCATCGCCACGTTGCGTTACCTGGCGACAGGGAGAAGTCTTCAGGACTTGAAGTTCACCACAGGCATCTCCCCCCAGGCTCTGGGCCTCATAATCCCAGACACCTGTTCTGCTATTATACAAGTCCTGCAGGAGGACTATATTAGGGTAAGTTTTCTCCCTTAACATCACATTTTATGTATTACATGTATGCTAATGTATTGTATTTCTTTCATCCTTCCCTAATTACCATGATTGTAATATGCTGAGAATGTCCCCTTTGTCCCCATGCATGTTGGAAGCTTTAGATTGCCCCTTTTTTTTCCTCCCTAAATATTTCCCCTCACTAACTTTTCCAGCAGGGGCGCCTGTTGCTCCAAATGTTGGGGGGTTCCAACCCCAATTTCGGAAATAAACTTCCTCCTTTTTTGCTCTGTTGCCTAATAAACGCCCCCAGTTGTCCCCTCCAATGCAGCCATTTAGTCCCCTCTAATGCAGCCAGTTTCCCCACAGCCCTGCACTTACCTTCTTGTGGTCAGCGCCATCCTTCTTCTGTCCTTGATGTCTTCTCCTTCCCTTCATGTTGCATCAGCCAATCATGTTACCATTAAACAGACTTGGTGAACATGATTGCCAGAGCAGCCTGTCAGTGTTTACACAAGGAATGCCCCCTCCTTGCGTCCCCGATTTTTCTTTGAGGAAGCCAATTACATCCCTCAGGTTGGAATTTGCAAGACTTTTTTAATACCTGTTTCTGCTCTGCAATTTTAACCCCCTAAATGACGCAATTATTCATATGTCGGTCGCTTTACAAGAGGCCATCCACCTGAATAGTGTGCGGCATAGACAATACATAGGTTCATGCAACGCATGAACCTATGTATTGTTCTGAGTGATGGGCACAGGAGAGAGGGGACAGTGCTCCAGCGCCCACTCTGGACGCACCGCCACTGCAATGCTATCCTGTGGCCAAACACATCTCCCCCCCCCCAAAATAATTTAGTAATGGCCCATCAGAGGGGGTGATGAATATGATAAATGAGCCTTCCATTATACTTTTTTTACACACCTTAATAAACGTATAATTAGATTGATGTTGGTCTCTAATTTTTTGGGATAGAATTTCCTTGTAATGTATGCCTTTGTTTTTCTAATATTATTTCATCTTGTTTCACTCCACAGCTTCCTTCCACGCCACAGGAATGGCAGACTGTGGCATTGGAGTTTGCCACGCGGTGGGACTTCCCCAACTGCGGTGGGGCCATAGACGGGAAGCACGTCCGCATCGTGCCGCCACCCCGTTCTGGATCCTACTACTACAATTACAAGGGGTTTCATAGCATTGTGCTGATGGCGGTGGTGTCAGCACGGTATGAATTCCTCTATGTTGATGTAGGGAAGAATGGCCGGATGTCCGATGGGGGATCCTTCATCCAGACGGAGTTTGCCCTCCGTCTCCAGAGTGACGACCTTGCATTGCCACCGGATGCAGGGAATATTGAAGGACTCCCCTTTGTTTTCTTGGCTGATGAAGCCTTCGGACTCGGACGGCATCTTATGAGGCCATTTCCACAGAGGACCCTGACCCCAGAGAAGAGTGTGTTCAATTACCGGCTGGCCAGGGCCCGAAGAGTCGTTGAAAATGCCTTCGGCATAATGGCCAGCCGGTTCCGCCTTTTTATGACTTCCATCCACTTGGCGGACTACAAAATAAACTATGTAGTGTTATGCTGCTGTGTGCTACACAACTTTCTGAGTCAAAAATCAAATTCCTATATGGCCTCAGTTTTGCCAGAGGCTGGACTTTCCCCTGCAAATCCCCTTCCGGGCCTGGAATCTGCCCGTCTTGGCTTGCCCCCCCAAAATGCCCATGTGGTTCGGGACAAATACATGGAGTATTTCACGGGTAGGGGGGCAATTCCTATGCCAGCCTATGTCTAAGTATCCCAATAAAAATCTTGTTTGAACCTTTAATTATTTGTTCTTTCCTGTCTCCTAGTTTGTCTTTGTGCATTTGTAGTGGCAAGTGTATTTTACTTTAGTAAATAACAACCAATTTCACTATGTTACCTTACAAAAGAACCAAATAAGCTTAGAGAGTATTATAAAAAGAAGCTACACGTTGTTTGTGGTCAAATTTTTTACTCTCTGCACATTTTTTTTTGTTTTACTTTGGGGTTGGCCTGGCCACAACCCGGCAAATTTTGGCTTATGAAAATACAAAAATACCACTTGCATTTCTAAAATGACAACATTGGATACCTCTGAGCAATCTGAGACATTCAGTTACACAAACTATGTCTCTATGTGCCCGTCCTAATATGGGGTCCTGCCATCCCTTGCCCAGCCCAAAATTCAATAAGCACACATTTTTACTTTTTTGCAAATAGGAAGTTTCCAATCCTGATCCCTATTGTCAACATGTGCTATCTGCCATCAGGGGTGATCAATGGACGTGTTTTGGGGGTGCATCCCCTTCCTCAGTTCACCGACTTTTGATACGAGGAAGGGGTTGCACCCACAAAAGACGTACATGGATATCCCCTGATGGCAGATAGCACATGTTCACACACTGTGTGTAGGGATGAGCTTCGTGTTCGAGTCGAACATACGTTCGACTCGAACATTGGCTGTTCGATCGTTCGACGAAGATCGAACGATTTGGGCCGTTCGCGCCAAATTCGAGTGACGCGAACGGCCCACAATGCACTACGCCATCGCAGTGTCATCCAGGCGCTGTGATTGGCCAAGCATGCACTGTGACCCCGCATGCTTGGCCAATCACAGCGCCGGCAGCGAGGAGAGCAATGATTGGCCACAGGCAGGATGCCTGTGGCCAATTATTGCTGAGGGTGTTTAGTACACGCCCCACACTATAAAAGGCCGCCAGCACGGCGGCCTAGTGTAGTGTGTTCCGGAGCAGGGATAGAGTAGCATAGGCAGGGACAGTGACTGTTATTTCTTTCTTGCTTAACCTGGATTCCTTTAGTTTAGGGAAAGAGAAGGATAGGTAGGGAGAGTGTCAGTGTGTTTTGTGCTTCTGCTATAGTGTGCTTAAAAAAAACATTTATTCTAGGGACAGAAAACTCTAGGTAGGGACAGTGTCAGTTTCTTTCACTCTGCAAGTCCTTGTTTCCAGGGACCTGTAAGGACAGTGAGTTAATTGTCCTTGTGCTATATTGTGCTTAAAAAAAACATTTATTCTAGGGACAGAAAACTCTAGGTAGGGACAGTGTCAGTTTCTTTCACTCTGCAAGTCCTTGTTTCCAGGGACCTGTAAGGACAGTGAGTTAATTGTCCTTGTGCTATATTGTGATTAAAAAAAACATTTATTCTAGGGACAGAAAACTCTAGGTAGGGACAGTGTCAGTTTCTTTCACTCTGCAAGTCCTTGTTTCCAGGGACCTGTAAGGACAGTGAGTTAATTTTCCTTGTGCTATATTGTGATTAAAAAAAACATTTTTTCTAGGGACAGAAAACTGTAGGTAGGGAGAGTGTTTTTTTTCTTTCACTCTGCAAGTCCTTGTTTCCAGGGACCTGTAAGGACAGTGAGTTAATTGTCCTTGTGCTATATTGTGCTTAAAAAAAACATTTATTCTAGGGACAGAAAACTCTAGGTAGGGACAGTGTCAGTTTCTTTCACTCTGCAAGTCCTTGTTTCCAGGGACCTGTAAGGACAGTGAGTTAATTGTCCTTGTGCTATATTGTGATTAAAAAAAACATTTATTCTAGGGACAGAAAACTCTAGGTAGGGACAGTGTCAGTTTCTTTCACTCTGCAAGTCCTTGTTTCCAGGGACCTGTAAGGACAGTGAGTTAATTTTCCTTGTGCTATATTGTGATTAAAAAAAACATTTTTTCTAGGGACAGAAAACTGTAGGTAGGGAGAGTGTTTTTTTTCTTTCACTCTGCAAGTCCTTGTTTCCAGGGACCTGTAAGGACAGTGAGTTAATTGTCCTTGTGCTATATTGTGCTTAAAAAAAACATTTATTCTAGGGACAGAAAACTCTAGGTAGGGAGAGTGTTTTTTTTCTTTCACTCTGCAAGTCCTTGTTTCCAGGGACCTGTAAGGACAGTGAGTTAATTGTCCTTGTGCTATATTGTGATTAAAAAAAACATTTATTCTAGGGACAGAAAACTCTAGGTAGGGACAGTGTCAGTTTCTTTCACTCTGCAAGTCCTTGTTTCCAGGGACCTGTAAGGACAGTGAGTTAATTTTCCTTGTGCTATATTGTGATTAAAAAAAACATTTTTTCTAGGGACAGAAAACTGTAGGTAGGGAGAGTGTTTTTTTTCTTTCACTCTGCAAGTCCTTGTTTCCAGGGACCTGTAAGGACAGTGAGTTAATTGTCCTTGTGCTATATTGTGCTTAAAAAAAACATTTATTCTAGGGACAGAAAACTCTAGGTAGGGACAGTGTCAGTTTCTTTCACTCTGCAAGTCCTTGTTTCCAGGGACCTGTAAGGACAGTGAGTTAATTGTCCTTGTGCTATATTGTGATTAAAAAAAACATTTATTCTAGGGACAGAAAACTCTAGGTAGGGACAGTGTCAGTTTCTTTCACTCTGCAAGTCCTTGTTTCCAGGGACCTGTAAGGACAGTGAGTTAATTTTCCTTGTGCTATATTGTGATTAAAAAAAACATTTTTTCTAGGGACAGAAAACTGTAGGTAGGGAGAGTGTTTTTTTTCTTTCACTCTGCAAGTCCTTGTTTCCAGGGACCTGTAAGGACAGTGAGTTAATTGTCCTTGTGCTATATTGTGCTTAAAAAAAACATTTATTCTAGGGACAGAAAACTCTAGGTAGGGACAGTGTCAGTTTCTTTCACTCTGCAAGTCCTTGTTTCCAGGGACCTGTAAGGACAGTGAGTTAATTTTCCTTGTGCTATATTGTGATTAAAAAAAACATTTATTCTAGGGACAGAAAACTCTAGGTAGGGACAGTGTCAGTTTCTTTCACTCTGCAAGTCCTTGTTTCCAGGGACCTGTAAGGACAGTGAGTTAATTTTCCTTGTGCTATATTGTGATTAAAAAAAACATTTATTCTAGGGACAGAAAACTCTAGGTAGGGACAGTGTCAGTTTCTTTCACTCTGCAAGTCCTTGTTTCCAGGGACCTGTAAGGACAGTGAGTTAATTTTCCTTGTGCTATATTGTGATTAAAAAAAACATTTATTCTAGGGACAGAAAACTCTAGGTAGGGACAGTGTCAGTTTCTTTCACTCTGCAAGTCCTTGTTTCCAGGGACCTGTAAGGACAGTGAGTTAATTTTCCTTGTGCTATATTGTGATTAAAAAAAACATTTATTCTAGGGACAGAAAACTCTAGGTAGGGACAGTGTCAGTTTCTTTCACTCTGCAAGTCCTTGTTTCCAGGGACCTGTAAGGACAGTGAGTTAATTGTCCTTGTGCTATATTGTGCTTAAAAAAAACATTTTTTCTAGGGACAGAAAACTCTAGGTAGGGAGAGTGTTTTTTTTTTTTCACTCTGCAAGTCCTTGTTTCCAGGGACCTGTAAGGACAGTGAGTTAATTGTCCTTGTGCTATATTGTGCTTAAAAAAAACATTTATTCTAGGGACAGAAAACTCTAGGTAGGGACAGTGTCAGTTTCTTTCACTCTGCAAGTCCTTGTTTCCAGGGACCTGTAAGGACAGTGAGTTAATTTTCCTTGTGCTATATTGTGATTAAAAAAAACATTTTTTCTAGGGACAGAAAACTGTAGGTAGGGAGAGTGTTTTTTTTCTTTCACTCTGCAAGTCCTTGTTTCCAGGGACCTGTAAGGACAGTGAGTTAATTGTCCTTGTGCTATATTGTGCTTAAAAAAAACATTTATTCTAGGGACAGAAAACTCTAGGTAGGGACAGTGTCAGTTTCTTTCACTCTGCAAGTCCTTGTTTCCAGGGACCTGTAAGGACAGTGAGTTAATTGTCCTTGTGCTATATTGTGATTAAAAAAAACATTTATTCTAGGGACAGAAAACTCTAGGTAGGGACAGTGTCAGTTTCTTTCACTCTGCAAGTCCTTGTTTCCAGGGACCTGTAAGGACAGTGAGTTAATTTTCCTTGTGCTATATTGTGATTAAAAAAAACATTTTTTCTAGGGACAGAAAACTGTAGGTAGGGAGAGTGTTTTTTTTCTTTCACTCTGCAAGTCCTTGTTTCCAGGGACCTGTAAGGACAGTGAGTTAATTGTCCTTGTGCTATATTGTGCTTAAAAAAAACATTTATTCTAGGGACAGAAAACTCTAGGTAGGGACAGTGTCAGTTTCTTTCACTCTGCAAGTCCTTGTTTCCAGGGACCTGTAAGGACAGTGAGTTAATTGTCCTTGTGCTATATTGTGATTAAAAAAAACATTTATTCTAGGGACAGAAAACTCTAGGTAGGGACAGTGTCAGTTTCTTTCACTCTGCAAGTCCTTGTTTCCAGGGACCTGTAAGGACAGTGAGTTAATTTTCCTTGTGCTATATTGTGATTAAAAAAAACATTTTTTCTAGGGACAGAAAACTGTAGGTAGGGAGAGTGTTTTTTTTCTTTCACTCTGCAAGTCCTTGTTTCCAGGGACCTGTAAGGACAGTGAGTTAATTGTCCTTGTGCTATATTGTGCTTAAAAAAAACATTTATTCTAGGGACAGAAAACTCTAGGTAGGGACAGTGTCAGTTTCTTTCACTCTGCAAGTCCTTGTTTCCAGGGACCTGTAAGGACAGTGAGTTAATTGTCCTTGTGCTATATTGTGATTAAAAAAAACATTTATTCTAGGGACAGAAAACTCTAGGTAGGGACAGTGTCAGTTTCTTTCACTCTGCAAGTCCTTGTTTCCAGGGACCTGTAAGGACAGTGAGTTAATTTTCCTTGTGCTATATTGTGATTAAAAAAAACATTTTTTCTAGGGACAGAAAACTGTAGGTAGGGAGAGTGTTTTTTTTCTTTCACTCTGCAAGTCCTTGTTTCCAGGGACCTGTAAGGACAGTGAGTTAATTGTCCTTGTGCTATATTGTGCTTAAAAAAAACATTTATTCTAGGGACAGAAAACTCTAGGTAGGGACAGTGTCAGTTTCTTTCACTCTGCAAGTCCTTGTTTCCAGGGACCTGTAAGGACAGTGAGTTAATTTTCCTTGTGCTATATTGTGATTAAAAAAAACATTTATTCTAGGGACAGAAAACTCTAGGTAGGGACAGTGTCAGTTTCTTTCACTCTGCAAGTCCTTGTTTCCAGGGACCTGTAAGGACAGTGAGTTAATTTTCCTTGTGCTATATTGTGATTAAAAAAAACATTTATTCTAGGGACAGAAAACTCTAGGTAGGGACAGTGTCAGTTTCTTTCACTCTGCAAGTCCTTGTTTCCAGGGACCTGTAAGGACAGTGAGTTAATTTTCCTTGTGCTATATTGTGATTAAAAAAAACATTTATTCTAGGGACAGAAAACTCTAGGTAGGGACAGTGTCAGTTTCTTTCACTCTGCAAGTCCTTGTTTCCAGGGACCTGTAAGGACAGTGAGTTAATTTTCCTTGTGCTATATTGTGATTAAAAAAAACATTTATTCTAGGGACAGAAAACTCTAGGTAGGGACAGTGTCAGTTTCTTTCACTCTGCAAGTCCTTGTTTCCAGGGACCTGTAAGGACAGTGAGTTAATTGTCCTTGTGCTATATTGTGCTTAAAAAAAACATTTTTTCTAGGGACAGAAAACTCTAGGTAGGGAGAGTGTTTTTTTTTTTTCACTCTGCAAGTCCTTGTTTCCAGGGACCTGTAAGGACAGTGAGTTAATTGTCCTTGTGCTATATTGTGCTTAAAAAAAACATTTATTCTAGGGACAGAAAACTCTAGGTAGGGACAGTGTCAGTTTCTTTCACTCTGCAAGTCCTTGTTTCCAGGGACCTGTAAGGACAGTGAGTTAATTTTCCTTGTGCTATATTGTGATTAAAAAAAACATTTTTTCTAGGGACAGAAAACTGTAGGTAGGGAGAGTGTTTTTTTTCTTTCACTCTGCAAGTCCTTGTTTCCAGGGACCTGTAAGGACAGTGAGTTAATTGTCCTTGTGCTATATTGTGCTTAAAAAAAACATTTATTCTAGGGACAGAAAACTCTAGGTAGGGACAGTGTCAGTTTCTTTCACTCTGCAAGTCCTTGTTTCCAGGGACCTGTAAGGACAGTGAGTTAATTGTCCTTGTGCTATATTGTGATTAAAAAAAACATTTATTCTAGGGACAGAAAACTCTAGGTAGGGACAGTGTCAGTTTCTTTCACTCTGCAAGTCCTTGTTTCCAGGGACCTGTAAGGACAGTGAGTTAATTTTCCTTGTGCTATATTGTGATTAAAAAAAACATTTTTTCTAGGGACAGAAAACTGTAGGTAGGGAGAGTGTTTTTTTTCTTTCACTCTGCAAGTCCTTGTTTCCAGGGACCTGTAAGGACAGTGAGTTAATTGTCCTTGTGCTATATTGTGCTTAAAAAAAACATTTATTCTAGGGACAGAAAACTCTAGGTAGGGACAGTGTCAGTTTCTTTCACTCTGCAAGTCCTTGTTTCCAGGGACCTGTAAGGACAGTGAGTTAATTGTCCTTGTGCTATATTGTGATTAAAAAAAACATTTATTCTAGGGACAGAAAACTCTAGGTAGGGACAGTGTCAGTTTCTTTCACTCTGCAAGTCCTTGTTTCCAGGGACCTGTAAGGACAGTGAGTTAATTTTCCTTGTGCTATATTGTGATTAAAAAAAACATTTTTTCTAGGGACAGAAAACTGTAGGTAGGGAGAGTGTTTTTTTTCTTTCACTCTGCAAGTCCTTGTTTCCAGGGACCTGTAAGGACAGTGAGTTAATTGTCCTTGTGCTATATTGTGCTTAAAAAAAACATTTATTCTAGGGACAGAAAACTCTAGGTAGGGACAGTGTCAGTTTCTTTCACTCTGCAAGTCCTTGTTTCCAGGGACCTGTAAGGACAGTGAGTTAATTGTCCTTGTGCTATATTGTGATTAAAAAAAACATTTTTTCTAGGGACAGAAAACTGTAGGTAGGGAGAGTGTTTTTTTTCTTTCACTCTGCAAGTCCTTGTTTCCAGGGACCTGTAAGGACAGTGAGTTAATTTTCCTTGTGCTATATTGTGATTAAAAAAAACATTTTTTCTAGGGACAGAAAACTGTAGGTAGGGAGAGTGTTTTTTTTCTTTCACTCTGCAAGTCCTTGTTTCCAGGGACCTGTAAGGACAGTGAGTTAATTGTCCTTGTGCTATATTGTGCTTAAAAAAAACATTTTTTCTAGGGACAGAAAACTGTAGGTAGGGAGAGTGTTTTTTTTTTTTCACTCTGCAAGTCCTTGTTTCCAGGGACCTGTAAGGACAGTGAGTTAATTGTCCTTGTGCTATATTGTGCTTAAAAAAAACATTTATTCTAGGGACAGAAAACTCTAGGTAGGGACAGTGTCAGTTTCTTTCACTCTGCAAGTCCTTGTTTCCAGGGACCTGGAGAGACATTGAGTGAATTGTCCTTGTGCTATATTGTGATTAAAAAAAACATTTATTCTAGGGACAGAAAACTCTAGGTAGGGACAGTGTCAGTTTCTTTCACTGTGAAAGTCCTTGTTTCAAGGGACAGAGAAGGACACCTGAAGGTAGCCCTTATTGCTTTTTTCCCATCTCCCTGCAGGCCATCTATTAGAATGTCTGGAAGGCAAACAAGGAGAGGCAGACAGTCAGGAGGCAATAAAAGAGGGCAAGCAGGCTCTGTGTCTGGGGGCAACAGTGCTGGTCGTGGACGCGGTGCATTGTCATCAGCACATGGCCATGGGACACGCTTGTCCTTCTTTTCGGCAGCTGGACATGTTGAGCCACATCATGCCGAAGACTTGGTAGAGTGGATGACCAAGCCCTCCTCCTCCTCCTCATCCTCTCTCACCCAGGCTCAGGGTACTGGAAAAGCAGCTGCCAAAGCGTCGTCTTCCCTGGTATCAATGTCAGACAAATCATCAGTCACTCCTTCCCTAGACCCACCATGTCCTCCTCCTGAGGAGTCCCCCGAACTGTTTCAGCACAGTGTTGGGTACATGCTCCAGGAGGATGCCCAGCGTTTCGAAGGGTCTGATGATGAAACCCAGCTAGAGGAAGGCAGTAGCGTGAGAGCAGACAGAGGGGATGCTCAAGAAGGACACCAATCTGGCAGTCATGTTCCAGCAGCTGCAGCATACTGCCAGATTGGCTCCAGTGATGAGGAGGGAGGGGATGATGAGGTCAATGACTCCACGTGGGTGCCTAATAGGAGAGAGGAGGAGGAGGAGGATGAGGAGGAGGCACATCTCCAACGAGGCAGGATGCCCTTTGGTGGCCAGCGTAAGGGCAGTACACCGACGGAATCACACCGCAGAGCTCCGCCTGTGCAGGGCGCTGCCTCTGCCCGTCATTCAAAAAGTTCTTTGGTGTGGGCCTTTTTTGAGGCTAGTGCATCAGATCGCACAGCTGCTGTTTGCAACATATGTCTCAAGCGTATATCGCGTGGCCAAAACATCAGCCGCTTGGGTACCACATGCCTGACCAGACATATGTTGACCTGCCATGCAGCTCGTTGGCAAGCCTACCTCAAAGACCCACACCAAAGAACCAAGCGGACCTCTCCTTGCACCGCATCAGCTGGGATCTCCAACCCCACTATAACTTCAGTCCTCTCTGAAACATGCACTGAGAGGAATGAAGGTGTAGAATTAGGTGTGTCACAGCCAAGTACTTGCGCCCACTCTGCTAGCAGTACACCGACGTCCGATTCTAGCAGGCAAATTTCCCTGCCCCAGCTGCTGGACCGTCGAAAGAAGTTCACTCCCAGCCATCCACATGCCCAGCGGTTGAATGCTAGCTTGGCTAAATTGCTAGCGCTTCAACTGCTGCCTTTTCAGTTGGTAGACTCGGCCCCCTTCCGTGAGTTTGTGCAATGTGCGGTTCCTCAGTGGCAGGTTCCCAAACGCCACTTTTTCTCACGGAAGGCTATTCCGGCTCTCTACCGGCATGTGGAAGGCAATGTCTTGGCCTCGCTGGACAGGGCGGTCAGCGGTAAGGTGCATATTACCGCTGACTCATGGTCCAGCAGGCATGGACAGGGACGTTACCTTTCTTTCACGGCCCATTGGGTCACTCTTTTGGCAGCTGGGAAGGATTCAGGACAAGGTGCAGTAGTGTTGGAGGTTGTCCCACCGCCACGCCTCCAAAATGCTACTACTGGTTGTGACACACCTCTCTCCTCCACCCCCTCCTCTTCTTCTTCCTCCATGGCCTCTTCCTGTGGTTTGTCCTATGAACCAGCGGTGCTCCGTAGCCGTTCACGGGGCTACGCAAGTACGCAGGCAAAAAGATGCCATGCCGTGCTTGCGCTGGTGTGTTTGGGGGACAGAAGCCACACTGGGGCAGAGGTCCTGTCTGCTCTGCAGGGCCAGGCCGAGAGGTGGTTGACGCCACGCCAGCTTAAGCCAGGAATGGTGGTTTGCGACAATGGCACCAACCTCCTCTCCGCCCTCCGACAGGGACAACTGACCCATGTGCCCTGTGTGGCTCACGTCCTTAACCTGGTGGTGCAGCGCTTCTTGGGCAGGTACCCGGGCTTACAGGATGTCCTGAGGCAGGCCAGGAAAGTCTGTGTGCATTTCCGCAGATCTTATAATGCCAGTGCTCGCCTGGCTGAGCTGCAAAAGGAGTTGAACCTGCCCAAGAACCGCCTTATATGTGACATGCCCACCAGGTGGAACTCAACGTTGGCCATGCTGCAGCGGCTGCACACGCAGCAGAGGGCCATCAATGAGTACCTGTGCGACTACGGCACCAGGACAGGGTCAGGGGAGCTTGGTTTTTTTTCTCCACGCCAGTGGGGCATGATCAGGGATGCATGCACTGTCCTGGCACCATTTGAGGAGGCCACGAGGATGGTGAGCAGTGACAGTGCATGCATCAGTGACACTGTACCTCTTGTCCACCTGTTGGAGCACACGCTGCGTGGAATAATGGACAGGGCACTTGAGGCAGAACAGAGGCAGGAAGAGGAGGACTTCCTTGCCTCTCAAGGCCCCCTTTACCCAGACAGTGTTCCTTCTGTCCCACCCATCGCACAGGAAGAGGAGGAGGAGGAGGAGGAGGAGGAGGAGGAGGATTGTGTCAGCATGGAGGTGGAGGCTGGCACTCAGCATCATCAGCAGCAGTCTTTTAGGGATGATTTACAGTCCCAAGAAACCAGTGGACTTGTACGTGGCTGGGAGGAGGTGGCTGCGGATCATGTCGTCCTTAGTGACCCAGAGGACTCCGGAGCGAATGCCTCAGCAAACCTACGCTGCATGGCCTCCCTGATCCTGCAAAGTCTGCGGAAGGATCCTCGTATTCTTCGGATCAAGGAGAGGGACCATTACTGGCTGGCCACTCTCCTTGATCCACGGTACAAGGGTAAGGTTGCGGACCTTATGTTACCGTCGCAGAGGGAGCAGAGGATGAGACAACTCCGGGAGGCCTTGCAGAAAGGTCTGTGCAACGCGTTCCCAGAGACTGGGAGGTTGCAAACTCCTGGTCCTGGACAACGAGTTGCTGAGGCTTCGGCCAGTCAAAGAAGGAGCGGTGGGGAAGGTGGCCGTCTGACCGATGCGTTCAGACAATTCTTTAGTCCGCAGCCCCAAAGTATGATCGGTTCCAGCAACCATCGCCAGCGTCTGATAAACATGGTGCAGGAATATCTAGGGGCAAGGTCAGACTTGGACACCTTCCCCACCGAAAATCCTCTGGCTTACTGGGTCTTGAGGATGGATCACTGGCCAGAGCTTGCACAGTATGCAATTGAGCTACTGGCCTGTCCTGCATCCAGCGTTCTTTCGGAACGCACATTCAGTGCTGCTGGAGGATTTGTCACGGATCACAGGGTGCGCCTGTCCACCGACTCGGTTGATCGACTGACTTTCATCAAGATGAACCAGTCTTGGATCACCACCAGCTACCACACACCTGATGCTGATATAACAGACTAATTGATTTTAAAATGTCACATCCCTTCAAGACTGATGCTGATGCTGAGTGCCTGTGCTGTTATGTTGACTGGCTATCCTCCTCCTCCGAGTCCTCAATGATACGATTGATGATGATAGCTTGGAAGATCATTTTTGTTTATGGGTGCCGCCACCAGTGCCTAACGCCCAATTTTTCAGCCCCTGTTTAACAGGGGCGTGTAATTACAATTTTTGAAGCAATACTTTGCAACAGGGCTCATTGCTGTGCTCCAAGTACAGTATCTGTGAGGAGTTGCAGTGTTGTGCCACCAGTGCCTAAGGCCCAATTTTTCAGCCCCTGTTTAACAGGGGCGTGTCATTACAATTTTTGAAGCAATACTTTGCAACAGGGCTCATTGCTGTGCTCCAAGTACAGTATCTGTGAAGGGTTGCAGTGTTGTGCCACCAGTGCCTAAGGCCCAATTTTTCAGCCCCTGTTCAACAGGGGCATGTAATTACAATTCTTGATCTAATAATTCACAGCAGGGCCCATTGCTGCACCCACCAAGAGTAACTGTCAGGGCTTACAGTGTTGTGGCACCAGCACCACCATCAAAGGCCCAATTTTTACTACCACTGTTCAACAATTATATGTAATTAAAATTCCTGATATAATAGTTGACAGCAGGGCGTTCCAGCACCAACCAAGAGTAACTGTGAGTGCTTACAGTGTTGTGCCAACACCAACAACTAAGGGGCCTATTTCTGCAGAGTATATACGGCAGGTCCCTACTTTCAAACATCCAACTTACAAACGACTCCTACTTGCAAACGCAAGAAGACAACAGGAAGTGAGAGGAAATCTACCACTAGGAAGGAAAATTCTCTCCTGTAAGAATAAATATGGGAGAAAGGTGTCTCCTCTGTACTGATGCTTTATCAGCAATCCTTGTTTCAAGAAAAACACCACATTTCAAAAACAGTTGTCATTAGGACGGAAAGTGAGGTGAAATGTTCTGAACAGGGGCACAGACAGCAAAACAAATGTTACAGGGGTGATAACCCTTACCTATGTTTTCCAAAAAGTTTAAAAATAGATTTTTGGTCTGGAGCTACACTTCAACAATGTACCTGTTCAAAATTACAAACAGATTCTACATAAGAACAAACCTACAGTCCCTGTCTTGTATGCACCGCCTGTATACGGCTGTTCTGAGTATATAGGGCCTTTTTTATTTTATGTGCGGGGTTCCCCTTAATATCCATACAAGACCCAAAGGGGCTGGTAATGGGCTGGGGTAGGGGGGGGGTCATGGGGTAGCTATGCCATTTTTCTTAAAGATTTTCATCCATATTACCGGGACCAGACATTACATTAAAGCCGCAAGCAGTTTTAAATGGCTTTTTTTTCCTTTAGAAGTGTCATTTTGTGCAGGGACAGTTCTAAACACGGGAAACACGTGGCACTTCACAGGCATACTTTAGACACCCCCCAGGTACGATATTTAAAGGAATATTTGACTTTTTTTTTTTCACTTTATGCATCATTAAAATGACTGCTCCCGGAAAACGACCGTTTTTAAAACTTATTTTTGCATTGATACATGTCCCCTGGTGCAGAACCCGGGTTCCCAAACCCTTTTTAGGACAATAACATGCATAATAGTTTTTATAATTAGCACTTTAGAATTCGAACGTTCGCATCCATTGTATTTAATAGGGTTCTAATGTTCGTTCGAACTTTCGGTCCGTTCGCGGGTTCTGGTGCGAACCGAACCCGGGGGTGTTCGGCTCATCACTAACTGTGTGCATATTCAATTTTTGGCTGCTTTGTTACTCAAAAAATTAGAAAAAATATAAAAACAAACATGTAAAAACAAATGTGTTTGGATGGCTTATTGAATTCTCCCCAAAACATCGAGAATGTCTTTAAATGTTTGTTCCATCACATGGATTCTTTGTTTAATTAGGTCCAGTTCCGTGCTACATTCCATCACTTGCTGGATGAGGCGGAGGGCACTGTCAGCAGAGAACGGTGTGCTATCCTTCACAACATTTCCATCCCCTAAAAAGCATAAAAAAAAAATAATCAAACTCTGCAGGCCTACCTCGCTTACCTTAAGCTGTGGTGTCAGATACTGACCTGTTGTGGTGACCAGATCCACAACGTCATCCACCTCTCCTTCCTGCACTTCTCCTTCCTCCACCTCAACTTCCTGCACATCTTTCGGTTGTGGATCTTTGGGAGTTTGGGGTTGCTTGGAAGTTGTGGGGTGCATGTGCTCCCTGGAGTGTCCTCCTCCCAGGCTTCTCTCCCCTATGAGAATAAAACCAAAGGCCTATTTATCACACTGTAAAAATCTCATTGTTAAACTTAAAACAGGCTAAATTGTTTGGAAGTGGGGTACAAGTGTGTGTTTGTGCGGAATTTAAAGAAAAATGCATTATTTATGACCCCAAATATGTTTAGTATTCACATTTGGATGTAATTTTTTGGACATGGAGGCACCACAAATAAACTCTGATGCACCTGTGTGGGACACCCAAAAAAGGCGGGTCTGGTGGCCCACACTATAGTGCTCCAAAGTACAGATGTGGAAGCAGCTGCTGAGTGTCCTCTCCTTTACACTGATTAAAGTTTGCATTTCATTCTCCTTACAAACACATCATCTAGACTTAAAAATTATCCACAATACTTGATCAAAAATGGCAGATGTCTAATTACTTTTGGGGGTCTTAAATAAGCCAAAACCGCGGATAGTGGCCGAACGAAGTGTCGGTAACGTAACGAACGATTACTGTGCCCAACCTAGTTCAAAATATTACATTTTGGAAGGGAGTACAATATGATAAAAAAAAAAAAATGTCAGTTTCTAAAAAGATTAATAGCAGAAAGGTCATCATTTTACTTACTTTTAGCGAGCATCCTCTTTATGATCCTCAACTGGTCTGGCTCCCTCAGTTTGAGGTCTGACCACCTCTTTCTGAGCTGCTCATTTGAGCGTTTCACCCCGAACTTCGCCCTCAGACTCTTCACAACTTTAGTGAGGATTTTGGCCTTCCTTCTATTTGGTTTGATATACGGCCCATGCTTGGCATCATAATCAGCCTTGACCAAGATGTCCACCATCTCCGCCATCTCCGCAAAAGACATATTCGATGCCTTGAATCTCCTCCTTGATCGTGACGTGTCCTCGGTCTCCGGGCTTGTCTCTTCGCTAGTTGCGGAATTATCAGACACCTGCTGTAACTCCGCCATATCTGTCTGCGCGCCGAAAGAGAAGGGGCGGGGAAAAGATGTTAGTTAGAACGTCATGGGCGGGCGACGTGTGCGGAGCGACGTGCTCGAATTTGGACGCATGCGTGGTGTGTATATAGCAAACACACATGTGACTATAGTATGTTCGGTGTGCGGAGAGAGGAGTTCAAGTGACGGACGTGCGAACGAAGGTATGTGATTTTGTGAGACTTGTAAAAATTGTTGGCCTATACTGTCTTGAGATTGGTGGAGGATATATATGGTGACTAGGATGTGAAGGAGGTTAGACTGTTTGCCTCACATTATTTAAATATAATTTATTTAACTTGCAGATACAATATGAATGTCTTTATTAGCGACAAAGAGTTCCTGGCGGAATTTATTGACCGGGTAAGGGAGCTGCCGGCTCTGTGGGAGACCAAAAACCCCATCCATAAAAAAAAAGGGGTGAGAAAAGCAGCGCTGGAGAAGCTGCTCCCATTTGTGCATACCAAGGTGCCCACAGCCACAGCAAAACAAGTGGACACTAAAATTGGGAGCTTGAGAGGTACCTACAGGACTGAACGCTCTAAGGTGCTGGCTTCTCAGAGGTCAGGAGCAGCAGCAGATGATGTTTATGTCCCGATTTTGTGGTACTACAGCAGGATGTCCTTCCTGGATGACCACATTGAGCCAAGGCCATCACTCTCCACTCTTCCCCCCAGACTTCCCTGCAGCCAACCTGAGCCTTCTCTGGAGCAAGAGGAGGCAGCCATCCTGGATGATCCTGATTTGTCCATCTGGAGCCAGGTATAGTATTAACTGAAAATGTAGTGGGATAAAATTAATGTTTCCCAAATATGTCAGGATGAGAAACATACATTATTTTGTATTACACAAGTGAAAACATGATCTGTAGACATTATTCTGCACTTAATTGTGTGGTAAATAGTCAAGCTGATGTAGTGGTAAATTTAAAGCAAGGATTTATGCATTTACATTCTAATTGCTTCCATCAGGATTACAAAGTTTGATGCAAAGATTAAACCAACATATTAAACTATGTTTCTTTTTCATACACAGGATGAAATCAGCCAGGAGGAGGGTCTGGAAACTGTCAGGCAGGAGGAGGAAGGGCCCAGTGGCAGCCAGGAGGTGGCAGGGCCCAGTACCAGCCAGGAGGTGGCAGGGCCCAGTGGCAGCCAGGAGGTGGCAGGGCCCAGTGGCAGCCAGGAGGTGGCAGGGCCCAGTGGCAGACAGGAGGTGGCAGGGCAAAGGAGAAGCACCAGATCCCAGGTGCCTCCCATCAGGCTTCACAAAAGAGGCAGGAGGGACAGGACCACCAGTGAGGCAGCAATGGCCCTTATTAAAGAGGCCCATGCCACCCTCAAGGAGCCCACATCCCCTGAAGAGGCCATTGCCGGCCTAGTGGAGGCTAAGTTCAAGGTGATGAGCATGGAGCAACGCCTCCTATGCGAACCCCTGCTCATCACCTTGCTCAACAAGGGGGTGATGGAGCAAATTACCCCCAATACCGCCATATGTGAGGTGGCCCAACTGACCCAACCTCAACCTCCACCTCCACCTTCCTCTTCTGCCCCACCCCCTTCTGCTACACCTCCACCTTCTGCCCCACCCCCTTCTGCTACACCTCCACCTTCTGCCCCACCCCCTTCTGCTACACCTCCACCTTCTGCCCCACCCCCTTCTGCTACACCTCCACCTTCTGCCCCACCCCCTTCTGCTACACCTCCACCTTCTGCCCCACCCCCTTCTGCTACACCTCCACCTTCTGCCCCACCCTCTTCTGCTACACCTCCACCTTCTGCCCCACCCCCTTCTGCTACACCTCCACCTTCTTCTTCTGCCCCACCCCCTTCTGCTACACCTCCACCTCCTCCTCCTGACAGGAGTACCCCTCCAGTGGGCCAGCCTCCAGCTAAACGAAGAAGGAAGGCTGCAGGAAAGGCTGCAGGAAAGGCTTCAGGAAAGGCTTCAGGAAAGGCTGCAGGGAAGGTTGCCAGGAAGAAGAGGAAGTGATGGCCTTGCTTCATTGTGGTCGCACTGGTCGGACAGAAGGCAGCCTGTTGTAGTACCACACACTTGGGACATATATCTCACCTGCTGCTGTTCCTGACCTCTGGGAGGCCAGCATCAGATTGTGTTCTGAAATGTGGGCCTTCTCAAGCTCCCAATTTTAGTGTCCACACAGGGTTGCTGTGTGCTCTGGGGTCCCTGGGATGCACAAATGGCAGCAGCTTCTCCAGCGCTGCCTTCTCTTTATTTAATTTATAAACATGAATAAATGTGTTTTTTGTTTAAGTTCATACTTGACTATGTGTATTTTTAAATTAAAAAAAACAAGCTTTGGAGTAAGCAGATACATTTGACTGACAATAAAAGGCACAGATATCACCCCCCCAAAAGAATAACTAAATCTGATTAGCTCAAAAACATGGTGTGAAATTTTAAAAATATAGATTAGAAAATTAAATGGGAGATCGCTATCAAAACATTGAGAAATTATAATTAACATCATTTTGAAAAATCTAACCATTTAAATTATTCCTAAAAACTTGCACGATATAATACACATAAATCTTATAAAGAGCAGCATGAAAAAGGTTAAAAATAAGGCAGAACTCTGTGTGAATATCAGCAGCAAAAGAAGGTCTCTCGTTTTGATTAATGTAACATTCTAACGAAGAATTCAATGCAGAACATTTAAACGATGAAATATTTATGAGCGTGACGAATGTGCTCTCTCCATTATGAAGGCTTGTTTTACCAGAAGATGCGCTCCCGTCTCATAGTTGCTTGTGAGCATGCGCGCTTTTGGAAGAGTCGTAAAAGCATACACACGAACCATTTTCTCGTCACAAAACAGGCCGACGAGAAACACGACGAGGAAATCTGGAATCCTGACGAGAAAATAGAGAGCAGGTTCTCTATTTTCTCGTCGAGATTCTCGTCAAGTTTCTCGTCGTAAAACCATACACACGAACGTTTTTCTAGACAAAAAAACTCTTGCTGCACTTTTCTTGACTGTTTTGGACGAGAAAATCGGTCGTGTGTACGAGGCCTCAGAGACAGCACATCACCAAATTACATAATTTCTACAAAACTCCTGAAAAAATGTACCGACATTCTGGCACCCTCCATAATACATCTCGTAAATCAATCGTTCAAAGAAGGCATTGTTCCGATCTCCCTCAAGCAAGGCATAGTCAAACCCCTCCTAAAGAAGCCCAACCTCGACCCTAAAGACCCAAGCTACCGCAGGCTGATAACAAGTCTCAACACTATCTCAAAGATCATGGAGAAAGCAGTAGTACAACAACTACAACTCCATTTGGACACCCACAAACTTTTGGACCCACTACAATCAGGCTTCCGCCCAGGCCATGGCACAGAAACGGCACTTCTCAAAAATATGGGATGATGCCCTCGAAGCAGCAGATGACGGAGAATCATGTCTTCTGGTGCTGCTGGATCTCAGTGCAGCGGTCGACACAGTAGACCACAAAACTCTACTTATCCGCCTTAAAGAAGTAGCAGGAGTAGCAGTCCCTGACCTACACTGGTTCGCATCCTTCTTAGAAAATCGCTCCCAGACAGTGAAACTAGGAGTCTTCATCTCTGAAACTCGCGCAATTTCTTGCGGAGTCCCTCAAGGATCACCCCTTTCACCCGTGCTCTTCAACATCTACCTCCTGCCCACTACTTAAAATCATCAGGAAACAGGATCTGTGCTACAATTCATATGCTGACGACACCCAACTCTACTTTCGTATCACCGGAAAAAAAGACCAATATCGCGGACTGGAAGAGTGCCTCGCATTGATCGATGATTGGATGACTGAGAGTTCCCTCAAACTCAATGGATCCAAAACAGAACTTCTTCTACTCCACGCAAACCATAAGACAAAAACAAAGACGTCTTGGACACTACCCACCATTCTTGGACAGACCGTTACCCCGAGCACCAAAGTCAAAAGTCTTGGAGTCATCTTTGACTCGGAGATGTCGTTGGACGCACAAATAGGATCGGTAGTAAGCGGATCGCACCATCTTCTTCGTCTGTTACAGAGACTCATCCCCTTCATCCCGGAAGAGGACACAGCAGTAGTAGTTGGAACAATCATCAACTTCCGACTCGACTACGCAAACTCCCTCTACATAGGACTACCTAAATATCAGATCTCGTGCCTACAAGTCATCCAGAACACGGCAGCCAGACTGGTAATAGGGAAAAAACCTTGGGAATCGATCACCCCTTCACTGAGGACCCTGCATTGGCTAACTGTAAAGGATCGGGTCACATTCAAGACCCTCTGCCTCACCCACAAGTGCACACAAGGAAACTCACCTCAATATTTATGCGAGAAAATAAAACACTACTCACCCAAATGCATTCTCCGATCAACCAATCAAAACCTCCTTCACATCCCCAAATCCGGCAACAAATGGAAGGAAGAACGAAGATTTGCAGTCCAAGGACCACGGCTATGGAACGCTCTACCCACGAACATCCGTATGGAAGAAAACCATCGGCCCTTCAGGAAAAAACTTAAGACCCACCTCTTCTGATGTATCAGGACGTCACTGGATGCAAAGCGCCTTGAGGCGATTCAGTTCGCATTTGTAGCGCTATATAAGTTATTCACTCACTCACACTTCCCTCCCACTAGCCTGACAATGCTGCTATCCAATGGTCTCTCAGTTGCTCCTCTATCCAGATTTCAGGCATCCTAATACAGGAGGCATATTACTGGCCAGATTACTAAGTGAAAACAGAGGGGAAAAAACCTAAAACAAAAGAAAACTAATGCAGCTACCACATCTAATGACTAGTAAGCTGCAATATATAAGAAATTTTGGCTTTGGGTTTAACACTGCTTAAAGCCTTGGTTAAGCTTTGAATTTCAAAGATATAGATTCAGCAACATATGAGACCATTACTTCTCACACAAGGAACCTAAATTCCTTCCCAGTGTTGTTTATCATATGCTCTAATAAGCTGTATACATTCTACTAGCAATGTATATATTTAAAGCAGAACTTCAGTCATTTTTTCATCTTTCCATCTATTAAATCTTCTGCCCTTGTCGTTTTAACTTTGGATAGTAAAACATTTTTTTCTGCCAGTAAATACCTTATGCAGCCCACTTCCTGTTTGTTGTCTGGTAACAAGCCTAGGCTTATGACATCATGCGCAGCTCTCTTTCTCACTCTTGTGAGAGTTTGCCAGAAAGGGAGGGGGGTGAGTCATAAGAGGGCCAATGAGAGCTGCAGAGCTGGAGGTGTGCCTCTGTGTGTCTGTGTAAATCCAGGAAGTGAACAGGCAGCAGCTTCAGATGCCCAGAGTTAAAATGGATGCAGCCAGACTCAGTGGAGGGAGAATTCTGCAGCATATTTGGAAGGTACAGAATCACAGTATATATAAAATAATATGCAAAGTGGTTGGAGGGATTCAGAATGGTGAAGATGTTTTTATTACAAATTATGTGAACAGACCGCAGTTCCTCTTTAATTGGTCATGGTACATGTATTGAAAATATCAGATTATAGGTACATACTACAAGTGCTTATGTGGAGGTTATCTTTATAACAGAGTTAAAACAATATTAATTTGAGTCTATATATATATATATATATATATATATATATATATGTCTGATCTGTGCCCCATTTTCCAGCACTGTTTTTGGTTCACTAAAAGATGTTCTCTTAATTGCTCGCTTTCAATTTTAAAGATACGGTCACAAAACCAACATATTTAGTGGCTATCAAGCCAAACACCTTTCAGCCAAAAATTAGAAAAAACATTAATACCTCAAAAGACTTTCTCCACCTTTCTAACTCAGACATGATGGTAAACAAGTGGCAGCTACACATCAAAACCCAACGACAGCTGCAACATCTGCTGCAAGAGATGATTAGCACAACAAAAGGATTTCGTCTCAGCATGAAAGACCAGATGTCAAACGCAACTACTATAGCTTAGATATAAGGCCCATGATTCCCGTTCCTAAAAATCCACGCATGTACGGTAATTTTTTCAAAAATAACACACTGGTAAAATGTCTACATAAAACATCCAGTTACATACTTATTTTATGCATGTACATGTGTTCAGTGCAAATAAAGCAAAAAAAATAAAAAATGGTTAGGTTATTTTCATCTTTTAAATGATCAATCTTTTATTATGGGCAGTAGTAAACTTTACATTTATTTGATCATTCCCTCTAGCATTCCCTAGTAGTGTTACATTGTATATCTTGTTAAAAAGATGTGTAGCGGACCCCCAAATTTGGGGTCGCTATGCTTGAAATTTAGAGGGTGGCCTGAGCCATAGTTTGGCTCAGGCCTTCTGATTTTTTAAATTGGACTCTGCTCTGCTGTGGTACTGCCTGGATGTATAGTTCCCCTTGACCTGTGGGTGGCGCTGTTGCCCGGGTCTCAGGTTGAACACAGGTGGTATTGTAGCGTGATTGGGTGTCCTCTCCCGGAGGCCATGCGGTGGGCGTGGTCTGCCTGCTGTGCATGCCGGGAGGGGGTACATAAGGGGCAGACGCCATTAGGGGGAGGAGAATTCCAGGGGGACCCCTGGTGGTGGAGTCGCACCTTTGGCGCTGCTGGCCATGGGTGCATGTGTTGATCGAGAAGTCTTGGGCACCTTTAGCCTGAGGCTACAGCGTTTCAGGTAGGCCCAGTACCTTCAACTGGGTCTATAGTCAGACCATCGGAATCCCAGGGTATTCGTGGGATGGTGGCCCGCTCTGAAAGAGAGGAAACCAGGGGAGGACCTGTCTGGAGGAACGGTGAAGGAAGTCACTGTTCCAAAAAGGCCTGGTTGCCTATCAGAGGGAAGGATTCTGTAAGTTGCTCCTGTAATGTGCCCCATTGGCACTTATGGTCTCTAAAAGTTACAGGCGCGGGGCGTGGCCAAGACCGGCATGTGAGAGGACGCACTTCTCACAGCTCCTGCTCGATCCGCATATTGATCCTTCCCCGGCAGCTACAAACTTGCTTTTTTCGGCTACCCAGCTGGCTACCGACCTGCAGCACCTTCCGGACCAACCACCGGCCCTCTGTACCCGGGGGAAGACACGCCGAGGCCCGCTGGAGATGACGGGACCGCATGCCAAAGATGGCGCCGCAGCGTCGGCCTGGTCACAGCGCACTTCGCGGATGGCAGATAAGCTCAAGGGAGAGAGCAGCAAGAGGACCCCAAAGTCTCAGGGTAAGGAACAGCCCCGGGACATGTTGTACTACACACAAAAGTTGCAGGGCCAGGGGGCCGCGCTAGATGTGGAGGAGATACAGAGGGCAGAGGAGATGGAGCTGTTTGGACAGGGGGACGGGGGCCAGGACACAGACAGCAGCACAGGACTCAGCCATGAGGATGCAGCTCATCCACCCTCCCCCCCCCTCCTGTAGACGATGAGGAGCCCTTAGAGCAGCCTACACTAGCAACTATTTTAAAAGCCGTTCAGCTGTGCACAGCATCTGTGAATGACATGAAAATGCAACTTGGGGGCATGAGAGAAGAGGTCTCGTTTATCAGGCAAGATCTGCAGAAATTAAGAGACAGGGCGGCTGCGGTGGAGTGCAGAGTAAGCGACATTGAAGATAAATTGCCCCCCTTAGCGCGGGAGGCCAGGGCCGCTCATCGGTTGGTGCAAGATACATATAACAGAGCTGAGGACACCGAAAATCGCTTACGCAGGAACAATGTACGCATTGTTGGTCTGCCTGAAAAGTCGGAGGGCAGAGACCCCACTACCTTTGTGGAAGCCTGGCTTGTTGAACTCTTTGGCAGAGATTCTTTCTCCCCATTCTACACAGTGGAAAGGGCCCACAGAGTACCAGGCAGGCCCCCCCGCAGGGGGCTCCCCCCAGATCTATGCTGGCCAAGCTGCTACACTACAGAGATAGAGAGGCAATCCTGAGATGTGCACGAGAAAAGGCGAACGTCGAATTCAATGGTGTACGTGCATCTTTCTACCCCGACTTCTCGGTTGAAGTCCAGAAGGCCAGAGTAAAATTCGGAGAGGTGAAGAAACGTTTGAGGGCTCTGCAACTACCATATGCCATGCTGTACCCTGCCAAACTGAGGGTGACTGCCGACGGTCAAGCACAATTTTTTGAATCGGCCAGGGAAGCGACTGCCTGGCTTGACCATAACGAACAGGCCCTGCGTCGTCATCGTCGAGCTGAAGCTGACGGCGACTGAACAGGCACGGGTGTCAGGATCCGCAAGGCAGGAACACTGCATGGCTGCACTGAAATGCTACAACAACAAAATATAAAAAAAAAATTTGCAGGACTAGCTGGATGAATCTTGTTATGAAAGTTAAAATGAGCACCCAAGTGCTCTCCCACTTTTCTCCTAGTTGCCGGGGAACAATGTTACCATGTTATAAAGCGAGGAAGAGAACTGTGACTTTTTGAAATGCAAACACCCTCTCGTATGTCGCCAGAGGGAGAGTGTATCCCGGCCGGGATACAGCAGAAACGGGCTGTTACTCAACCATCTGGTAATACAGCTATGAGAAGGTTGGCCATGTTGGCGAAGATTGAAATGAATCGTACCAGGCTTGAGACCGCGAGATCCGTGTATGGCTTGAGAAACACCCACGGGTCTCGGGTACACCGAGCACAGTTAAAAGTTTTGATTCTAGGCCCAGTTGGGCTGGTTTGCAGGTTACAGCATACCCCTGTTTGCAGTTCAAGTGCATGTTCTGAGATGACCCTCCCTTGCCCTGTTGACACAGCAGACTCTCACTGTCCCATTTTAATTGCCTTTGGCGTTTGGCCACAAGATGAGGGGCCCAAGGGCCCGGAGAAGATACCACCTTCCCTCCCATGATGGCTACTGCAGCTGTAATTTCGTGGAATATTAGGGGCATGAACTCCCCCCTCAAACGCACAATGATATTTACATGTTTAAAAAAGTTTTTCCCTGCCGTGCTATGTTTACAGGAGACGCACTTTACGAGCACCACAAGAGGGTGCCTGAAGTATCCATGGATAGGCTGGGCGTACCACTCCACCCACACCTCCTTTTCTCGGGGAGTGAGTGTAGTGGTGCACAGATCCCTTGACTTCCAGGAATATGCTTCAAAAATAGACACTGAGGGACGTTTTGTTTTTCTACACTGTCGTATTGGTATATTGCAATGTATATTGGCTTGTGTATACATTCCCCCGCCGTTTGATGTTCGGGTGCTTCAGCTTCTCCTGGAATTTATGGGGGGGAGGCCGGAGCTCCCGCTGCTGATAGTGGGGGACTTCAATAGCTGGCTGAGTGCTGCCCTGGACAAACACCCAGTACCGGGATCGTGCAATCCCCTTACAGTGACCCCTCTGGCTAGATTGCTGCAGGAGGTGGGCTGGGTGGATGTCTGGCGGTGGCGGAATCCGTATAGTAAACAGTTTTCATGTTTTTCAAAGTCTCACGGGTCATTATCTAGGATAGACTTGGCGGTGGGGAACGGTGCCATGCTCCCCTCGGTGGCGGATGTGTCATATAAGCCTAGATGTGTATCTGATCACTCATGTATGGTGGTAGAACTAACGGTTGCACGTCTGTCCTCGCTCCCCAGAGCTCCATGGAAGTTCAATGCCTTTTGGCTCCAGCTGCTCACTGCTCCAGAGGAGGTGGAAGGGAGCGTATCTCGCTTCTTCACCCCGCAGCCGGATTCGGCATCCGTGCTCCTTGAATGGGAAGTATTTAAATCCTCACTGAGGAAAATGCTCAGTAAAGAGGTTACAAAGGTTAAGAGACGGTCCGAGTCGCTCAGGGAAGCTCTGGAGCGGCAGGTACACTCTCTGGAGACAAACTATGTACAGGACCCCACTGAGGCCGCAAGGGGGGCTTGGCAGGCTGCTCAGTCTGCCTACGACCATTTGCTGGCCTCATCGGCGGAAAAGAAGCGGTTCTTTTCTAAGACTGCTTTCTTTGAGGAAGGAGAAGTGACGGGGCGTCTCCTGGCTAGAATAGCTAGCTCTGAGCAGAGAGCTCCGGTGATAGGATCTATAAGGACAGCAGGAGGCCAACTGGTACATGCCTCAGATTTGGTGATTCAGACTTTGGCAGAGTACTATCAGAACCTATATCGCCCTTCCTCGACCCATGGGGTAGAGGAAATGGCGAACTACTTAGATGAAATACTATTTCCTACACTTACGGAAGCGCAGAGAGCAGCGTTAGATGCCCCTCTTACATTGGAGGAGCTACAGATTGCAGTGGCTGAATTCCCTAACTGTAAGGCCCCGGGAGGGGACGGGATTCCTATGGAAATCTATAAGCATTATTCTGAGGTGCTACTTCCCAAACTACTAGCAGTATTTAATGCAGCCAGAGAAATGGGTACACTGCCCACGTCCATGTCGGAGGCCCACATTGTTTTAATTTTAAAACCTGACAAGGATCCAGTAGATCCGGCCTCGTATAGGCCGATCTCCCTGCTTCAGTCTGACATAAAGATACTTGCGAAGGTGTTGGCTCTCAGACTGAATGCCGTGGTTACGTCAATTGTCCATGCGGATCAGGCGGGCTTTATGCCAAACAAGTCGACGGCAATAAACATTAGGAGGCTCTTCCTTAACATGCAATCACGGGCTGACAATGTAGGCAAGAGGGCTCTCTTGTCACTAGATGCTATGAAGGCGTTTGATAGTGTGGAGTGGGGATATCTCTGGGAGACACTAAGACGATTTGGCTTTGGGGACGGCTATATCTCCTGGGTGAGGTTGATGTATCATTGCCCAAAGGCATCCATTCGGGAGGCTGGCAGGCTCTCCTTGCCTTTTGAACTGGGCCGGGGCATGCGGCAGGGGTGCCCTTTGTCCCCCCTGCTGTTTGCCCTGGCTATAGAGCCACTGGCTATTAGAATTAGAGATCACCGGGGCATCACCGGCTTCTGCTATGGCAACAGACAGGAGAAGGTGATGCTCTATGCGGATGATACTATGGTCCTGCTGGGGGATACGGAGCAGTCTCTGCGCAATACGATGGAGGCAGTGGTCCGATTTGGTGAGTTCTCGGGACTTAGGATTAACTGGTCCAAGTCTGCACTTATGCCCTTAGATGAACCTCCACCTCAGCAGGACGCACGGGTGGGAGGGATACCTCTTGCTCTTTCCTTTAAGTATCTGGGGATCCAGGTGACCCCACAGATTAGAGACTATGGCATACTTAACATAGCTCCACTGTTAACTAGATTCCGCCAAAGGGTTAAGACATGGAATTCCCTATGTATGTCAGCTGCTGGCAAAGTAAATCTCATAAAAATGATTCTCATGCCCCAACTGCTATACGTGCTACACAATTCCCCGGTGATGATCCCACTCAAGACCTTTAGAATTATCAATACTATATTTAGAGAATTAATATGGAAATCTCGCTCCCCCAGAATAAAACTAGAGCATTTACAACGCTCCAAGGAGGATGGCGGATTGGCTCTGCCGAATCCCTGGCTGTATTATCTAGCATCACAACTGCAGCATCTAATAGGTACCATGGCCCCGGAGGGTGAGCAGGGGGACAGGGTCCCAAGCGCCTCGGAGAGCATAATGCTCCACACTGTGGGGGTAAATTCTATTCCTACCGCGCTGGAAGCATTGGCCTTTGCAAAGCCCCAGAAACGATTTCCTACGTACAGCCTCATACAAAAAGTGTGGAATAAGACCAAGTACCTTCAGGGGGCGACAGGTTTTAGTGAATATAGCCCTATATGGGCAAATGAGTCCTATCCTGAACTGGCTAAGTTACAGCATGGGAGGAGGTGGCAGAGGAGTGGCGTGTTCTACCTGACGCAGATAATTAGCAATGGTAAACTTTTGCCCTTTGATACCCTGAGAGAGAGATATCAGCTGCCAGCGCACATGTACTTCTACTACTTGCAACTTAAGCATGCATTCGGGACCCAATCAAGGGTCTCGGAGTGGCGGATGGATGACATGCCCCTCCTTTCCCAGCTCAAAGCAGCAGAAGTCTCTAAGGGCTTCATCTCGCAGAGCTACACAACACTACTGAACAAATTTGTAGCGGGGCATCCTCTGACTGCTCGAAGTAAGTGGGAACTAGATGTAGGGCCTCTGGACGGTGAGCAATGGGAGGAGGTGCTGCAGTCAGTGGCCATTTGCTCACTGAATGTGACACAAAGACTTACACAATTATATACCATACTGAGAGTTTACTATACACCTCATAGGCTACATAAAATGGGTATACTGTCTGACCCTAGTTGCACTAGATGCAAAAGAGACCATGGAGACTTGATACACATGCTCTGGCGGTGTCCCAAACTCCACGTGTATTGGAGGGGGGTGATTGACACCCTGAACGCGGTGTTCCTGGTGTCGGTCCCGTGTGACCCCAGATACTGCATTCTGAACCTGTTGGATGAAATGGAATGGGAACCTCACGTACGGGAGGCCCTCTCCAGGGCCCTGTTTATGGCACGTAAACTGATAATGTTGCATTGGAAGTCTGAGTTGCCACCTACTCACACTGAATGGGTTACCAAATTAGGGGATGCGCTCCGAATGGAAAAAATTATATATCAACATAGAGGCTGTTCGCAGAAATTTGAGAAGCTCTGGGGACCGTGGTTAGATACTCCGGGCTTGGCACCGGACGATATGGTCATGGACAGGCTATTAGGTATAATCTGATTATGGGAATATTGCTAAAGAAGTGTTGCATCCGGTGTGATGAAAATGTATTCCGTAGTTGACTGAAATTCTGAATAAGACTACAGAAATGCGCTCATGGTATTGAGGGGGGAGAAGGCAGTTGGTTGGGAGGGAAGAGGCGGGTCGGGGACAGGAGAATGTAACAATGTTTGTATAACTATATGCTGAGAGGGTGAGAGGGAGGAGTAGGGGCTTTCCATTGTAAAATGATGCATTTGAATGTGGTCAATTGAACTGTATGTGTTTTTCCTTCAAAATAAAATTCCTTTCTTTTGGATAAAAAAAAAAAAGTTACAGGCGCTAAAGAGTTCTGGATTCAGGAATTAAAGGATTCTGTGGCAGAGGATCTCCTGAACCTGTCCTTGGAGGGGATGAATCCAAAGTACTTGTTCGTGTTTCACTCCGGCTGCTAGAACCGTGAGAGGGGACTATCCGGGTGAGCAAGGCCCACCCAGGCTTGAGTGGCGAGGAGTATAGATAGATGTTGTGTGCCTGAACCTACCTCCCTATTCAACTTATTTTCTCTCCTCAAATTTCCCTGTTGATTGCAAACAAAGGAAAATAAACTCTTTTGTTGGAGTTGACATTGTCTGGACATTGGCCTTCTTAAGGAGAGGAGATAGACTTTTCCCTACATTCTAGGGACGAGAACCAACGGAAGGAGGTTACTCGCTGCAGGACCCAAAAACATTGTTAACACCGCTCACCCTCTACAAATGGAGGATATTGGGCATGTGGCATGGTGTGTCCTATCCTGCAAGTGAAGGTAAGCAGGACAGGGATCTGTGTGCTACAGATGTATTTACAGTACTTCAGTTGCTCCTCTGCTCCATCTAGTGGCCGTGATGTGGTATTTGACTAATGACCACAATCAAAGGACACTCTCAGAGGAGAAAACAGCCTTAAAGAATATTTATTTTTGAACTATTCACACAGAGCAAATGTACAAGCAAATTCAATGGACAAATGGCTGTGTGTCTGTGTGTGTATATATATATACACACACACAGTATCTCACAAAAGTTAGTACACCCCTCACATTTTTGTAAATGTTTTATTATATCTTTTCATGTGACCCCACTGAAAAAATTACACTTTGCTACAATATAAAGTAGTGTACAGCTTGTATAACAGTGTAAATTTTCTGTCCCCTCAAAATAACTCAACTAACAGCCATTAATGTCTAAACTGCTGGCAACAAAAGTGAGTACTCTCTAAGTGAAAATGTTCAAATTGGGCCCAAAGTGTCAATATTTTGTGTGGCCACCATTATTTTCCAGCACTGCTTTAACCCTCTTAGGCATGGAGTTCACCAGAGCTTCACAGGTTGCCATTTGAGTCTTCTTCTAATCCTCCATGATGACATCACGGAGCTGGTGGATGTTAGAGACCTTGCACTCCTCCACCTTCCGTTTGAGGATGCCCCACAGATGCTTAATAGGGTTTAGGTCTGGAGACATGCTTGGCCAGTCCATCACCCTTACCTCAGCTTTTTTAGCAAGGCAGTGGTCGTCTTGGAGGTGTGTTTTGGGTCGTTATCATGTTGGAATACTGCCCTGCCACCTAGTCTCTAAAGTGAGGGGATCATGCTCTGCTTCAGTATGTCACAGAACATGTTGGTATTCATGGTTCCCTCACTGAACTGTAGCTCCCCAGTGCCGGCAGCACTCATGCAGCCCCAGACCATGACAATCCCACCACCGTGCTTGACTGTAGGCAAGACAAACTTATGTTTGTACTACTCACCTGGTTGCCGCCACACAGGCTTGACACCATCTGAACCAAATACGTTGTTCTTGGTTTCATCAGACCACAAGACATGGTTCCCGTAATCCTTAGTCCTTGTCCTTAGTCTGCTTGTCTTCAGCAAACTGTTTTCGGGCTTTCTTGTGCATCATCTTTAGAAGAGGCTTCCTTCTGGGACAGCCATGCAGACCAATTTGATGCAGTGTGCGGGGTATGGTCTGAGGACTGACAGGCTGACCCCCCACTACTTCAACCATGCTGCAGCTCAATTTCAGGGTCTTGGCAATCTTCTTATAGCCTAGGCCATCTTTATGGAGAGCAAAAAAAACGTTTTTTTTCAGATCCTCAGAGAGTTCTTTGCCATGAGGTGCCATGTTGAACTTCCAGTGACCAGTATGAGAGTGAGAGCGATAACACCAAATTCAACACACCTGCTCCCCATTCACACCTGAGACCTTGTAACACTAACGAGTCACATAACACCGGGGAGGGAAAATGTCTAATTGGGCCCAATTTTGGCCTTTTCACTTAGGGGTGTACTCACTTTTGTTGCCAGCGGTTTAGACAATAATGGCTGTGTGATGAGTTATTTTGAGGGGACAGCAAATTTACACTGTTATACAAGCTGTACACTCAGTCACTACTTTATATTATAGCAAAGTATAATTTCTTCGTTGTCACATGAAAAGATATAATAAAAGATTTACAAACATGAGGGGTGTACTCACTTTTGTGACATACTGTATATATATATATATATATTTTTTTATTATTATTTAATTACATTTTTTTTTTTTTTAAACAGACCCCATGTGTCTATAACATAAGTAAACTAGCTTTGGTGTTAAAAAAAATGGAGTAACTGCCTTATATTTTGAATAAATTAGGGCTTTAGTATATCTTGGAAGGGTATTGTTATTATTTTCTCACCACCTTTTCAAAGAAATGGGAATACAGTCAAGGCCGATATTAAATGTCAACAGCTGAAGGCGAACAAGATAAAAAGAAGCCAATGGAAGCAGGAATCTTATGTTGCCCAGAATGGAGAAGTTCGCAGTTTCAGGTCATAAGTAAGCAAAGGCTATTGACATAATGTAAAGGCAAATGCTCTGCTATGGGCAAAGAGAGGGACATACTAAAATGTTATGAGAGAGAAGTTTGTATGCAGCTAATTTGGTAACCAATTGTCAGTGATCACCATGATAAGTTGTCACGGTGTTCATTTGGTCGGGAACCATGCCGTCTGGTTCCTGATTGTAGGTTTGAGACATTTACTGTAGCTGTCACAAAACGAGTGCACTGCAACATTAAGGCCCCTTTCACACTGGGGCGGTGGGTGCATCGGCACCTTACCGTCAATTTTGCGGTGCTATTCGGCCGTTAGCGGGGATTTTACCCCCTGCTGGCGGCCGAGAAAGGGTTAAAACCACTGCAAAGCGCTGCTGCGGCAGCGCTTTGCCAGCGGTATAGCCGCGGTGCCCATTGATTTCAATGGGCAGGAGCGGTGGAGGAGCAGTATACACCACTCCTTCACCGCTCCAAAGATGCTGCTAGCAGGACTTTTTTTAGCGTTCTGCCAGTGCACCGCTCCAGTGTGAAAGCCCTCGGGCTTTCACACTGGAGACAGGAGCGGCTCTTTCAAGGCGCTTTGCAGGCGCTATTTTTAGTGCTGTAGTGCCTGCAAAGCGCCCCAGTGTGAAAGGGGTCTAATGAACATTTTTACAGGACAGGAAATAGTTATTTTGAGAATTTCAAAATATACAGAATAAATATCATACCTTTTGCCTTATTTTTTCTAATGATTTTACTATACACATAACATTTCTCATAGAAAAATCTTTCGTCTGCTGATTCAGCTTTGAAAGCTTTAAATGAGCAACCGGCTACCATGCAGAACATCATATTGTAATTTTCAAAGGCTTCCTATAGGGTTCTACTTATCTTTACTAAAGTCATTTCCATGCTTTATAAACCATTGATCCATATTAACTGCATAAATAATAATTTAAATTACACAAAATAGCATTAGGCCTTAAACACGTGTTGTTTAGCCATGTGTTAACCTTAAAAAGCTAAAACGTTAAAAAGGTATTGACTTCAGACAGCATTTTTAAAGCTTTCTCAACGTTTTGAAGCACCTTTTAGCTCTACTCCAGCTGTGTACAGATGACAATGGGAATAATGGCTGTAGCTTTAAACAGTCCATTGACAGGCTTTAGCAGACTTTATTAAACTTGAAACATACTAATAAGCTTGCTGAAGCCTGATAATACCCATTTACAACTACAACCAGCAATACAGTTAGGATCTTTACTCCACACTCCCAGACTAGAACTAAAGCCCCGTACACACGGTCTGACTTTTGGCCAACAAACTTCACTTTGATCAAGTTGGACCAACAATCCGACCGTGTGTACGCTCCATCGGACAAACTTTTTTTGCTTTTTCTTGTTTTCATCGGACAAAAGTTGGGTCTGCAAACGGACAAACTTTTGCTCAACAAAATTACGATGAAGCAAAGTCTGACCGTGTGTACAGAAAACCATCGGACTTTTGTCCGATGGACAAAACAACTAAAGTTAAAATCAACCAACAATAGCAGAAGTTGACCAAAGGGTCGCGGTAAAGAGGAGAAAAGAGCTGAAAAACCACGTGATGTTGCAAAAAGTTTTGGGAAAGTTTGCAGAAAAGTCCGAGCGTGTGTATGCTATAGGTGTTCCCGACCAACTCCGTTTGGACAAAAAAAACATGAAAAAGTCAGATGGAAGTCCGACCGTGTGTATGGGGCTTAAGAGGTACCTGTTGAGGACTTTGGGAGTAAAGCCCCGTACACACGGTCGGACTTTTGGCCAACAAACTTCATTTTGAGCAAGTTGGACCAACAATCCGACCGTGTGTACGCTCCATCGGACAAACTTTTTGTTTTGTTTTTTGTGTGTTTATCGGACAAAAGTTGGGTCTGCAAACGGACAAACTTTTGGCCAACAAAAGTCCGATGGAGCAAAGTCCGACCGTGTGTACAGAAAACCATAGGACCTTTGTCCGATGGACAAAACAACTAATGTTAAAATCAACCAACAATAGCAGAAGTTGACCAAAGGGTGGCGGTAAAGAGCAGAAAAGAGCAGAAAAACCACGTGATGTTGCAAAAAGTTTGGGGAAAGTTTGCAGAAATGTCCTGTGGTGTGTATGCTATGGGTGTGCCCGGCCAACTCCGTTCGGACAAAAATCCACGGAAAAGTCCGATGGAAGTCCGACCGTGTGTATGGGGCTTTAGGGTCCATTTACACTTTTGCCTTCTTGTGTGTTATGTCCTGCATTACCACGTCTTGTGCTAAGGCAGCTCAGTCATTTAGATTGGGCTGCCAATGCACCAAAAGTACATGCAGAATTTTCTTTTGACGCAGTGCACCATCACCCATTTGTGCACTACAAAAAATTTGCACAGTAGTTGCAATTGCAATGCCTTAGTGCATTGGTGTGCCATTGAAAATCAATAGCACAGCAACATGCTAATACTTGTTTTATGCATTAACTTGCAGTGCAACACAAAAGTGATTAAGCCCTAAAAGTTCATATACACTAAAAGCAGCCATTCTACTGCTATTATTAAGAGGCCAGCTGTCAAAATGACACTTTGGGGTTGATTTACTAAAACTAGAGAGTGCAAAATCTGGTGCAGCAGTGCATGGTAGCCAATCAGCTTTTGACTTCAGCTTGTTCAATTAAGCTTTGATAATAAAACCTGGAAGCTGATTGGTTTCTATGCAGAGCTGCACCAGATTTTGCACTCTCCAGTTTTAGTAACTCAACCCCTTTGTCTTTCAGGAGTCACTGCAGCAGTTACTGTGAAAAATATCTAAATTTAGTAAATCTCCCCCACAGTATACATAAACTGGTGCACACAGAATTGGTACAGCTGTGCATAGTAACCAATCAGTTTCTAACTTCAGATTGTTCAATTAAGCTTTGACAATAAGACCTAATTAAAGCTAATTGGTTACCATGCACAGCTTCACCAGATTCTGTGTGCACCAGCTTTAGTAAATCTCCCCCAGTGTTCCCAGGCAGCATTGAAAAAGATCTACCAATATTGTTTTTACACTGTATTTATGCTATTTCTTTGAGGTGCAAAACAAAGGAGTATCTTTACGTTTGCACATAATATCGGTTGAAGCAACCTTACAAGTAAAGTTTCTATATTTAATTTAAGTAAGTAAACTTTGCTATGAACCAAAAACAATATAACATAGTAGTCATTATGAATGGGAGAAATTTTAGAATAATTTGCAATTTTTATCTATAGTAACACAAGTTGTTTTAAAACTATCACTGGTGAAACCATAAAAAGGACGTTTATTTCATTTTGTTATGCCTTTTTGGCTCTACATTGCATAAAAAAATAAAATCATTTTTATAAGACAGCACTGCCAAAAAAAAGACTTATTATCCTGAAAAAAATAAATATATGTTTTACTTTTTTTCCATAAGTAAGACAAAGCATTTGCCAAATCAATAGTCCAGTAGCTGAGATGATAAAATTACTCTGGTCCATTAGGAATATACGGGTGTGGGAGATGTAATGGTTAAGGGAATCAGGGAAGCTTTTCAAAGGTTGGTAAATGCTTTGTGATTGATTGCTGAATATGACATTCTATAGCATAACATTTTCATGTATATAGGGTCAGGTAATTTTTAGAATAACATTTACATGGTAAAGGGTTAGTCAGTAAAGTGTTTATAATATTTTAGTCAAAGCATGTATGGCTGGGTGAGCTTCAGCTTGTTATATGTTTTGCATTCTCCAACTGCAATATCTTCCTGCTCCAATTTCTGACCTCTTTTATGCCCATCATGGAGTTTTGGGTGTCCCCATTTGTCACTGTTACAAGATCTCTTCTTGTGTTCTCAATAATTTTACCTAAATGGTAAAAATCCAATAGGAAGACTGGGAACCTTTAATAATGGCCAAAGAAGGTATGCAGATTTAGGAAGTAAAGGTGTCTCACTAACTGAGACCCCAAGATTTATATGAAGAACACTGTCTAGCCAGGTTAACTCTAGCGTCTACCAAAACCCAAATTCTTCATTTTGAGTGGACTGTCCCTTTAGACCCCTTTCACACTGAGGGTGTATCGCAGGTGCTATAGCGCTAAAAATAGCGCCTGCAATCCGTCCTCAAACAGCTGCTGCATTGTCTCCAGTGTGAAAGCCCGAGGGCTTTCACACTGGAGCGGTGCGCTAGCAGGACGGTAAAAAAAGTCCTGCTAGCTGCATCTTTGGAGGGGTGAAGCAGCGGTGTGTATACCGCTCCCTCTACCACTCCTGCCCATTGAAATCAATGGGACAGCGCGGCTATACCGCCCGCTTCAGCAGAGCATTGCGGGCGGTTTTAACCCTTTCTCGGCCGCTAGCGGGGGGGTAAAGTCGCCTCACTAGTGGCCGAAATGCGTCGCAAATCTGCCCATAGCGTCGGCGGTAAAAATAGCGGCATTTTAGTTCAGTGTGAAAGGGGTCTTAAATAAAACCTGTGTTTAGGACCCAAATGTAAAACTATGATTTGGTCATAGAAAGATACAGCAAAGTTATGCATTGGATTTTACATCAGCAATAAACCAAATCTAATCAAATCAATACTAATTCAATCCATGCAGCCAAAACAAAAATTAAAACAAAAATTATTTAAAGTTGTAAACAACTGTGTTGCCATCTATAACACTATAAGGTGTTTCACCTCACCTCTAACTACATTTTTTAAATATTGCAATAAAGTGTAGCGCAACACTAAGAAACGTCAACGCTCATATACAATATGTGAACAACTACAAAAATAAAAATAAAATATTCAAAATTAATAACACAGTCCCACACTGGATAGTGCTCTATATGTGGATTATTCTTTCAAATTTTTCTTGTGAATAATGCTGCAGCAAGATAAAAAACCTGCTCACCTCCAATACAATAAAAATACAATAAAAATGGGCTCATCTGTGTCCTCCACTGGCTATTAATCTCCCAGGATAAACAAGGGTAGTGGTGAGCTGGCTGACTGATTTGTTTTAAAATGATTTTTGATTGTCTTTCTTGTGTTTTTATAAGTGGGTGATAAATGAAGAAGTTTTATACAGAGAGCGCTATGTTGTTGACCTTTTGTCCCATTTAATATATGGAGGATGCCGGACAAGTGGAAGGAGAAGGTGTTACCATCCAAAGTCTGAGGGGATCAGAGCGGGGGTCTATTCTCCTGGGAGATTAATAGCCAGTGGAGGACCCAGATGAGCCTATTTTTATTGTTTTAGAGGTAAGCATGTTTTTTTACCTGGTGTCAGATGAACACTAGTCACAAGAAGAATTTGAAAGAATAATTCACATACGGCGCACCTCGGGTGCAGGACTGTGGTATTCATTTTAAATATTTTATTTTTATTTTCGTAGTTGTTCACAATTTCATATGGACTTATACATATTGTATTTGAGCTAGTTTACATTGTATAGTGTTGCGCTACACTTTATTGCATTATATAATAAACCAAATCTGGTTAGAAAAAAACTAATTTTCCACTGCGGTTATTTACTCACAGACCATCAGAGCCTTGATGCGTAACTGTTTGTTCAGTACTTACTCAAAGTATTCCGCAGCTGGAGTGACCTTGGAAGTGTCATTGAAATAAGAGTAGCCTGAGCCATTGAAATCATATTTTGTCTCAGAACAGTTGGGACTATTCCATGAATTGTTGCAGTGAATCCAGGGAAGCTCGGATGTAAATGAGGAGAAAAGATAATACAAAGCCCAAGCAATGATCACGTTGTAAAAAAATCCCACATATAATGATATCAGAATGACTGTAAAGCCAACACCTGCAAAAGAAAGACAAAAGGTCATTTTTTGGAGAAAAAAATCAGGCAACAAGTATGAAAATTGGGAAATTCATCAAAAATGGAAAAACTGCACTGTTCATCTAAACCAGTGTTTCTCAACTCCAGTCCTCAAGGCGCACCAACAGGTCATGTTTTTGGGATTTCCACTGATTTGCACAGGTGATTTGAGCAGTTTCACTGCCTTAGTAATTACCACAGCTGTTTCATCTGCAGGAAATCCCAAAAACATGACCTGTTGGTGCGCCTTGAGGACTTAAGTTGAGAAACACTGATCTAAACCATAACGGATTTTACTGCAGCAGCTATCCTGTGAGACACAAGCAGAACTAAATCACGTGGAGCGACGTACTGACGTCACCGTGTATGCAATTCCCAGGAAGAACAGGCTGCTGTGTTTGAGCCGGCTGGCTTTTTATATATGCGTGTTCCTCAGCATTTGATGCAAGAATATTTTACAATAAATACATTAAGGATTTTATGCCATGGTGAGTTTTATTACTTTTAAATGGGGAGTGCCTATGATCAAGTACCCATAAGAGGTGGATTTCCATTTAGTTTCCCGGGAAGGACAAAGGCCTTGGCTGGGTTATGAGCCGCAAGGGAGATTGACCTTCTGTAATAGGAGGTTAACACGTTCTGGTAAGCAGGCATTTTATATGGTGGTCTACATCCAGGATCACACAATTTTGGTGACGGATGTTGCACATATCAGTGGATAGACTTTGTCACTGTATGGACTTTTCTTTCACAATTTTTACATTTCTTAATGTTTAATTTTGTCACATGAAGCGCAGCTTTATTCGAAAAATGAAAATTGGGGACCCTGCAATTGTTCCAGTGTAAATCAACCAATTTAGAGAAAATTAAATGTGTTTTTCTTTTTTTATAATCCATTTCTTCTAGAGTCACCAGACTTTTCAAAGTGCATTTGGCAGGACTGCATCCCACAGTTTTCAATTATGAAGGCTTCCCATTTTTTACACAACATTCACAATGAATTTGGGTTTAGATTTCATTACCATTAAAAATAAAGAAATATTAATAGTCTTAGGGGTGAGTAGGGATGAATTTTATGTTCAGGTCTACCATGGGTTTCAGGAGATTATCAGTCCCAGTGAACTAATGCAGGAATTTGGCTGTCCTAATTCACTGTAACATGATTGCACTGCAAGGTCATTTGAACTTAGGTCAGATGATGTAGAAGGCCTAATAATGGAGGCTTTGTTATGTGCTAGCCCTCTCACTACAGAATGGGGGGGCACAGAGCAGCCAGAGTGTCATTGTATTGGAAGCTGCTGTATGGAAAGGACATAGCTGACAAATTGCTTATGAAAAGATTAGAGTCAGTTAAAAACTTTTGCTCTTTTTTTGCTCTTAATATTGTTGGCTTGTTTGTCTTTAATTGAATTTTGTGGTTGAATTAAAGTCATTGGTCACTTTTAGCTGCTGTCCTGTCCATAACAAAAGGGCAAGAACAGTGTGCACCTAAATCTCATTAGATCACTTACCGGTACATTCAAAGCACTTCCCTATCCCCAGAAATAAAATAAAAGTTAGGTATACATCAGTTGGGTTTATTATCCCTGAATAAAACTGTGCCATATCTGGACAATTTTTCACCGCTATATCCTCTGCAATATATTATTTCTTGTAGCAAAACCTTACCCGTGTCTCTAGCAAATTTGGCCTTAAAATTGCTATGTAATATTGCTACACACTGCTTTATCCTCTGCAGTATCTTATTTCTTGTAGCAAAATCCTACCTGTGTTTCTTGTCTTTAGCAGATTTGGCCCCAAAATTTCCATCGAAAATTGTATTGATGGTGGCAATTTTTACACTGCTGCAACATCTTTGGTCACCTAATTTTTAATGAGGGTTTTAAGGAAACCTCTTTGGATCCCTCTAGCGATGTACAATATATTGATGGTGTCTTAAAATTAAAGTTAAAGTGATTGTAAAGAAAAAAAAATAACATTTCTATACTTACCTGCTCTGTACAATGGAATTGCACAGAGCTGCCCCAAAGTTCCTCTTCTCAGGTCCCCAGCTGGCACTCCTGGCTACTCCTCTCTGTCCAGTACCCCCATGGGAAGCCTCATGCATGCTCGCTCCCGAGCCCAGTTGCTGTGTCCATTGACAACGGACAGTGGGACTTGGCCCTGACCCCAGGCTCTCTCGTCACTGGCTTTGATTTGACAGCACTGGGAGCCAATGTCTCCCAGTGTCCCAGCAAAGCCAGTGAGATACGGAGGTGAGGGGAGAGAAAAATTGCAGATGTGCACAGCGCTGGATCGAATGCGGGCTCAGTTAACTATAAGTGGGGGTAAGGAGCCAAATTCGATGCCTAAACTTTTTTTACATTAATGCAAGGAATGCATTAAAGAGGAAGTAAACCTGTGGGTTTTTTCTTATTTTTTCTTACCTGCAAAGTAAAGGCATAATGTGCTAGTATGCATGGAATACTAGCACATTATATGACACTTACCTGTAAACGAAGCCCTCGTCATACCCGCTCGAGGCTGCATCCATCTTCACCCGTCTTCTTTCTGGGTCAGCGGACTCCGGCTGTGTGAGCTGCTTGACGTCACTACCGCACATGCGCGTGGGAGCCACCGGTCATGGCACAAGCTTTTGAAAGAACAGTACAGGCGCCGTTCCTTCGGTGCAGTATATAGTGAATCTCTCCTAAACGGTGCACATTTAGGAGATATTTATAGTACCTATAGGTAAGCCTTATTCTAGGCTTACCTATAGGTACAAAGAATACAGGAAGGTTTACTTCCTCTTTAAGGTAACAAATGTTTAGGCTTTAAAACCACTTTAATTCCTAAAGTCTGATAATGTTTAGAAATGTAAGTGACAATTTTCTTTATTTTTAAATAAAGGCCGCTTGGAGGGGCTCCCGACCAGATGGCACTGTGATTGGCTGCCTGGTTCTCATGTCGTTGGGAGCCTGTCCTACCAACACCTGGTTGTTGATAGTTGACAGTGAGCTGTCAGTGACAGCTCAGTCAAAGTCCTGGAGACACCAATGGCACAACAGAACAAGGCAGCAACACATATACTGTATGAGGTGGCTGGGCATTAAGGCCCAACCGCCTTGCTACTGTATGTATGTATAGTGCTTTTATAAAAGAGGTTAGTTGGCTTTGCTTGAGGTCAAAATCAGACATGCGGACTACATATCTACCTCTGGTCTGCCTAAAACCTACAGTATATCTAAGCCAAAACTTTTTTCTTGTGTTGGACAGACTGGGGGAAAATGAAAACCCCTGCCTTTAACCTCCCTGGCAGTATGATTCTGTCAGATTTTAGGTGCTGAAAGTGGTACAATTATTGTGCATGGAAATTTGGCGTTTTATATTGTAGGCCTGCAATTCTTAGGAATAACTCACTTAAATCTGTCCAAACAAGAGTCTAGTAGACATCCCGGGTATGATAAAGTTTGAAACAAAAAATCATAAATTATAATATAATAAATAGCTATAAATAATTATAACAAATAATAATATAATAATAATAATAAAAATTATTCAATAATGTAATCAAATCAAAAACACTGAAATTTGCTCAGTTTCAGAATTGTCGCTGTCATTAGATTTAGTGTTTGATGGCGAATTTCCCCACAAATCGCTATCGCTCAATTTTGCAAGTGATTCTAATTTATTATCGCCGTTTTCTAGCTGGTCTAAAAACACTTTTGACATAAAGGGACACTTTTTGGTTAAACAAAAGATCAAGTCTTCTGGACAGCAGCACTCCAATAAAAGCCTTTATTATGTAAAATCTTCAAAATCCAAATGACACACAGCAAGTCACAAAATTCTGGTCAAAGCTGATGATTAATGATTAAACACTAAGACAGTGTGAAACGCATCAGGTTTGACCAGAATTTTGTGACTTGCTGTGTGTCATTTTGGATTTTGAAGATTTTACATAATAAAGGCTTTTATTGGAGTGCTGCTGTCCAGAAGACTTGATCTTTTGTTTTGCCTGAAATTGCATTGCCTGCACCCTGGACTGTTGGGAGGAGATAATCACTTGGAGAACGTCCACACCTGAGCGGTTTCTGTTTTTTGTTTGTGACACGTTTTGGTTGCTATGGACAATCTCCAAATTCCAGGCAGAAAAAACGATATTTATAATATAAAAGTGCATGCAGGGCACTGGACAGACCACTAGGAACAAAGGGTTTTGTTTTTTTTATACAGTACTGTAATCAGTAAGATTACAGTATACTGTATGTGTATTGTGTTTTTACTTTTTTGAATTTGGCGCCGATCTCCGCCCCCGTGCGCCGCAACGTCGTAGGGAACGGACCTCAGCACTCGGCAGTGTGAATCGAGCGAGGAGACAGCTCGCACACACAGCGGGGAGACATTGCAGGATCCAGGGAACAAGGTAAATAACTCTCCCAGTATCCTGCGATGCAGCCCGAGTCTGGCTCGGGGTTACCGCTAATGTTACTGAAACCTTACCCCGAGCCAGACTCGGGAATACCGCCAGGGAGGTTAAGAGATTTCTCTATGCTTCCTGTCCTTTAGCCACAAAAGAATGAGAGGAAATCTCTCCAAGCAGAGGGACATCTCCTCCTAGAGGTATTGTCCCTATTAGAAGATTTCTCTCCAATTCAGGTTCTGAATTAAACATTTTCCCTTGCATTCAGTTTCCGTGACAATGGTGATCAGAGCAAATAGAGAGTGTGAATCTCTTCAATGACACAGCAATAAAAACCTAACAGGGTTCTAACCATTCCCCATATCTAAATTTAGATAACCTTTGAATTGTAAATTTTCCTTAAAAACACCTAATTGGCAGCCATTAGGGATGAGCCCGATGTTCGAGTCGAACGTAAGTTCGACTTGAACATCGGGTGTTCGCTTGTTTGCCGAATAGCGAACAATTTGGGGTGTTCGCGGCAAATTTGAAAGCTGCAGAACACCCTTTAAAAGTCTATGGGAGGAATCAAAAGTGCTCATTTTAAAAGGCACTTTAAAATTATGCATGGTATTGTCATAAAAAGTGTTTGGGGACCTGGGTCCTGCCCCAGGGGACCTGTATCAATGCAAAAAATGTTTTAAAAACAGCAGTCTTTTCGGAAGCAGTGATTTTAATAATGCTTAAAGTGAAACAATAAAAGTGAAATATTCCTTTAAATTTCATACATGGGGGGTGTCTATAGTATGCATGTAAATTGGCACATTTTTCCCATGTTTAGAACAGTCCCTGCACAAAATGACATTTCTAAAGGAAATATTGTCGGGTCCCGGCAATACAGATTAAAGTCATTGAAAAAAACGGCATTGGTTCCCCCACCAGTCTATTACCAGGCCCTTTGGGTCTGGTGTAAATATTAAGGGGAACCTCGAACCAAAATTTAAAAAACACTTGCTTGGGGGTTCCCCCCAAATTCCATACCAGGCCCTTCAGGTCTGGTATGGATATTAAGGGGAACCCTGCGCCAATTTTTTTTGACCCCCCCCCCCTGAACCGTAACAGGCCACATGCCCTCAACATGGTGAAAAGGGGGCTTCCAGATTCCGATAAGCCCCCCGTCTGGTGCGAGGTTCCCCTTAAAATCCATACCAGACCTGAAGGGTCTGATATAGATTTTGAGGGGGACCACTACGCCATTTAAAAAAAAATGGCGCAGGGTTCCCCTTAATATCCATACCAGAGGGTTGTGGGGATGAGGCCCTTGTCCCCATCAACATGGGGACATCCTCCCCATGTTGAGGGCATGTGGCCTGTTACGGTTCAGGAGGGGGGGCCAAAAAAATTGGCTCAGGGATTTTTTTCAATGACTTTTATCTGTATTGCTGGGACCCGACAATTCATTATAGCCGCGAGTAGTTTTAAATGACTTTTTTTCCTTTAGAAATTTCATTTTGTGCAGGGACTGTTCTAAACACAGGAAAAATGCGCCACTTTACAGGCATACTATAGACACCCCCAGGTATGAAATTTAAAGGAATATTTCACTTTTATTCTTTCACTTTAAGCATTATTAAAATCACTGCTCCCGAAAAAACTTTATTTTTTTGCATTGATACATGTCCCCTGGGGCACGACCCATGTGCCCAAACACTTTTTACGACAATAACTTGCATATTAACCTTTAAAATTAGCACTTTTGATTATTTTACGTTCGTGTCCCATAGACTTTAACGGTGTTCGCGTGTTAAAATTTTTTGCCTGTTCACATGTTCTGCTGCGAACCGAACCGGGGGGTGTTCGGCTCATCCCTAGCAGCCATCATACCAATTTCCAAAATGTGCTCACTAATATTTATTATTGTAGTTAAATGTCATTTATTTATAGCAATTTACTATTTTTCCTTTAATTCTTCACAAGGGAGTGAGTAGAGGATATTGGAGGACTCTAAACACACTGGTTATGTACCCTTATATAGTAGTGATCCTGGACAAACATGACTGTCATCCGCTGATGACACTGCCTGATATTTGGCGTGCAGTTCTGTGGTCTACCAGCAGGTGTCTCCTGGCAGTCTGGAACTGCCAGGGTAGCTTTCCCCTGGTGGTGGTATTATGTGATCTTTTGACCGCAGTACTGGCGTCCACTGGGGCCGACATCATCTCCTGCAGTCAGGCATCACCTAAGTCTGATTGCAGGAGATGTGTATAAATACCCGGCAGACACACTCATACTTTGCCTTGGTATCTTTCCTTGCGCCCTGACCCTGACCCTGAGAAGCTCTGTATCTGTACCCGATCCTGTTCCTGTCTGTTACCTGAAACCTGAGCCTTGTACCTGTACCCGTCCCTCCTGTGATCCATCCATCCTCTCCTTGTCCTGTTTATTTTACCTTTCCCCAGCTGCTGACCTCCCGTTGATGACCCTGGCCTGGCCCTGTTTATGATTCTGGTTTCCCCATTACTTGTATATATTTGTCTGTTACTGTTATTATTTGTGGGTTCTGTTTGGTTGTTGTGCACTGTGTGGTATTGGAGGTGGTTCTATTATATTATTTCACTTATCTTTAATAAATCATTATATTTCACTTACACACGTCTGGGTTTCCTCTGTTGCAGTCCACACGGTGCTGGTCTTATCTGATACGTGACAATAACCCATAACCCAACATAAAAGAAAGTCCATCGCACTCCACTTAGCACTTCTTGATGTATTTTAGAGTTTCCCTATCTTAGTGAGCAAGCCAGGAGTGGTGAAATGCTTTAAGGAAGGCTAGTTTTGGGTGGAGATATCACTGTATGCAGTCAATTTATTGATTAATAAAAATACTGCAAGAAGAGCTAAGTGGAGTGCAGCTGACATTCTGTTATGTTCTCAATCGAGAGTGGGGACAGACTACTATGGCCGGCAACCAAGTTGTCCATGTACAAGAGAGGCCAGTTTTGAGCTGAGTTATGGATTTGTGTGTGCTTTTGCAATAACTCAACATGTTTCACCACTACAGTGGCTTCATCAGTAGCGACCAATAAAAATAGTGCAAAAACAAAAAAGTATAGAGCACTCCTTAATGTGTGAAACAAATAAACTTGCCAAATGCTTCCTGGTATTTATACCAACCCATGTCAACAACCATTGGTTGTAAATGTTATCTGTTTACTCCCAGAGAATGTTTACATTGTACTTTCAACCTTTTTCTCATCCGTTCAATATCATTTACAAAGCAGGGTGGGGGGATATCCACCTTGTTGAACTTCATTGGTTTCCAGTAGGAGGATGCCTATACCATGCTATCATCCAGGACACCAATAGGCACTTTTTCCTTAACAATTCTCCTTTTTATTTTGCCAGAACAAAATACAAAATACATTTATTATAAAGGTGTCCAACCATGAGGATAAAAGCAGAAATTGTGGATTGTAATATATTATATTTAATACTTGTATTGGCAGTGATATTTAAATAGTTGGATTACCTATCCCATATAATGCAATGTGAAGTTTTTAAAAATATTTACCTTTGAATATAGGGCATATCTTCCACACTCCAGCAGCTCCCTCTCGATTAAACTGTCCAATAGCCAACTCCATATAGAAAAGAGGCATGCCAGCAATAATCATGAAAAACAAATATGGTACCAAGAAAGCACCTAAAAATATAAGACATGGGACAACACCTTCAATTAAGGTATTACAGGTTGCATGTTTGTTTTAAAGATTACATAAAATTACACAAATACATGCATACATTTGCTCAAGTGTTTTATAATAATCACAAGTAAAATTTTTTATTTAAGTAAGGATTGGAAGATTGCCAGGTTCTCACTCCCAGTATTTCAACATAGTTCATTGTTCACAGACAGACAAATATCTCTACTCAAAAACAGTATTGATTCAGCCATGCTATTGCTTGTTTAAAAATAAAATAGAGAAATAAAATACTTTGTAGAACATAAGGACTATGTGTTGGGTGCTAACATCTCTCAAACACTAAGCATGTGATGCATTGTACGAAACAAGCCTCTCATGCCTTGTACACACGGCCAAGAATCTCGTCGTAAAAAACACGTTGTTTTTTTCGACGAGATCCTTGGACAAGAAACTTGTCCCGGCCGAGTGTACACACGCTCATTTCAAAGAACCCGCGGTTCTTTGAAGGGAGCGAACGCGGTGACGTAATTGAACACGACGAGCATGCGCTCGTCACATTCGATACCGTCGCCGCCATCTTTGTACACCCTATCCTATGCCTAGGAAGCTACCGCGCATGCGTCAAAGTCATTTCGAGAATGCGCGGGCTTCCCGGAGGACAGGTAAGTGTTCACACACACAATTTTCTCGTCGAGAAACAGGCTGACGAGAATCTCGACGAGAAAATAGAGAGCAGGTTCTCTATTTTCTCGTTGAGATTCTAGTCGGTTTTCTTGACGAGAAACCATACACACGAACGAATTTCTCGGCAAGAAATCTCTGCCAGCAAGTTTCTTGCTGGTTCTTGCCGAGAAACTCGGTCGTGTGTACGAGGCTTCAGTTCTGGCCTTCATTGGTAAAAAAAAACATTGAAGTAAATGACATCTTGTCAGAACTCCCATGTTAGTGCAAGTTCTTCTGTCGGGTTTTTATTGCTGGTTCATGATGACTAGTGACCACTACGGCCTAGATAGGAAAAAAATTATTTCCCCAATGTGGACATGAACAGAAAAAACATGGCAGACCATCTTCTAACCCTTTCTTGCTTACTCATAAAGGGCTTTTATTGCTGTCTGTGACATAATTGAAAAGGACACAGCCAGGATAAAAACCCTTACTAACCCTTTCCCTTTTCTCTTATATACTTATACTTTTGACTGGAGAGCCATTTCATATAATGAAATGTAATATGTAGTTGGTTGTTGTAAGACACACACACACCAGCATAGGTTTTTGTTGGATACGTTTGCAAATACATGTACAGCCACAGCATCTGCAAAATATGGTCCCTAACTAAACTATCTGAGCTCCTATCATGGGGCATACTGCTAGCATTACTGCATAAATGTCTCATCATGACAGGTTTTGGTACTAATGCTGCGTACACATGACCGTTTTTCATGACGAGAAAACTGCAATTTTTTAGATTGGTCATGAAAAACAGTTGTGTGTATGCTCCATAGCAGTTTTCTCGACGAGAAAACTGCCCGCAAAAAAATTAGAACCTGCTCTATTTTTTCTCTTCGCAAAAACCGCTCGTGTGTATGCTTTTCCGAGGGGAAAAAAAAACATGCATGCTCAGAATCAAGTATGAGACGGGAGCGCTCGTTCTGGTAAAACTAGCGTTTGTAATGGAGATAGCACATTCGTCATGCTGTAACGGACTGAAAAGCACGAGGCTGAAAAGCGCGAATTGTCTCTCAACAAACTTTACTAACACGAGATCAGCAAAAGCAGCCCAAAGGGTGGCGCCATTCGAATGGAACTTCCCCTTTATAGTGCCGTCGTACATGTTGTTGTACGTGTTGTACATCACTGCGCTTTGCTCGAGCGTTTTTTTTCCTGAACGTGTGTATGCAAGGCAGGCTTGAGAGGAATCACGACGAATCACGTTTAGAAAAACGTCATTTTTTTGCATGACAGGAAAGACGGTCGTGGGGATGTGGCATTACAGCTATAGGGAGAGGGTTTTTGGCAGGCTTATAAGAGGGGAGAATGCAGGTGTAAGACTTCACTAATGAATGCTGGAGTTTAGAAGGTGACACAAGAGTCTGCAGACTTTAATTTGTGTCACACTGCATAGCTCAAAAGAACTATCTATAATGGTTGGCTGCTGGTGCAACAGAACTAAAACTATTTTTGCAGATACATTTATTCATATATATATAGTTTTAGCCATGTCTATCTGTTGTATGAATAATAATAACTTACCTCCTCCATTTTTGTAACACAGGTATGGAAACCTCCAAACATTAGCTAAGTCCACTGCAAACCCAATAACAGAAAGAAGGAAATCGATCTTCTTACTCCAGGTCTCTCTCTCTTCAATTTCAGTATTGGTCTGGGATGGACTAACCAGTGTCGAATTAGTGAACTGGACTCCATTTTGTTCCTTTACAAGTATAAGTTCAACGTCTTTAGGTCCCATTGCATTAGTTTCTTTAGCAGGTGCAACCACTGAAGACATTAGTCCCACTGGTGGTCTAGCTTTAATCATGAGATTCTGTTGCAGTTATCCAGCGGTGTTGGATGAGTCTACAAATTGAATACTGCGAAAAAGGAAATCGCAATACATACAATACAAATTAACAGTTTAATTCTGAATAACATAAAAAAATTACACAAATTTTACAGGGAAAGGAAATACAATAATATTACAAAAAATAAAAACAAGACACAGAAAGCAATGGTTTGCACTAGCCATGAACTTAAAGTGCCATTGACTTTTAGCTGTAAAAAAAAAAAAAATCATCATACATGTTTATGATTTTTGGATACTCCGTGGAATTACTCATTTAGTTACTCATATGTCACATTGAATAATTCCAATTAAGTAAAATAAAATGCATTTTTTTTAATCCACTAACCTATTTGTAAAACTATATATAGGATTAGACAGGAAAGTTGTAAAGAATGTATCCTAATAATTTTAGCATCATCCCAGTAACTCCTTTCATTTGGATATCAATGTATTTCTTGATTCGTTTTGTATGTATCATCATTAGATATATTTATCCTGTAGCTTTATCTGTTCAACTAGATATCTGTTAAACCTCAGCTCTGCACACCCATTCACTCATTTGTCATTACCAAATTTCATACATAGATAGATGGCTTATAGTAAATGGTATTTTTGGACTGCATTCCCTATATATGTTTCCATATCAGACCAAGCTTGCATAGTTTAAATACATTTTACAGCATATTTGACCTAAAGTAGTCAACCGCTTAGAGTAGACATTTGCCAATAAAAAAATGCATCATATTACCACAGTCCAGGTGAAAAGTGACACCTGGAAACGCCATCAAGAGCAAAAGTCTAACATTTTCTCCATTTTCCATAAAGCAGTTACAGATTCCCTTTTCAACCTAATATTGCTTGGATTTTGCCACTATACAGAACTACTGAAGCACCGGAAAAACTCCCACAGCCATAACTCAACATTGTAATAAGTCAAGGCTGTGGGAGTTCTTCCAGCTCTGGTGTCAATAGATGTAAGAGGTGTTTTTAGTATTTTTGATTACTTGTGAAATTGATGATGTTGCCCAAAACTGTTGTTCTCAGTTCTGTGTAACATCATTATTTGAATAAAAAGAAGAAGAAAAAACAGTATTTCATCCCCTTTATCCGTTGGATATACAGAGAGAAGTATGTGGAGTCTGGTGAATGTTGAAGCACTGACACTAAACAATTGCAATACATGCGGCTCACCTTTAATGAATATTATACATATATATATATATATATATATATATATATATATATATATATATATATATATATATTTATATATATATATATCCAGAAATGCAAAAAAGAAGAAAGCATATATTACCCCTGAAATGTTAGCCTGCATATTATAGACTGTGCATTTTATAAATATGCTTTTTGAGTAAGAGGTCAGACAACAATGTCAAGCTCAGTTTTTTTACTCAGTTTTGGCATATTCAAAGCTCGAGGTGTCATTTGTATATACCATTACTTAGCTCACTTGGCATCACTTTTACACTAGCTATGTTGCTGTGAATTTTGCAATTCGAGCTGTATTGCCCAGAGCACTTATCACCACAACACACACACCAGCAGTTCTAGCAAATTACATATATGCCACACTGACAGCCTATATCTGAAAGAAAGATGTAATTAAATATAAAAATAACATGTGTTTTATTCATAGTTGAAAACAAACACAAGTCCATCTAGCACAACTAGTATGAAAAAATAACATATATATATATATATATATACACAATTCTATACCAACAGTTGATCCAGAGGAAGACGAAAAAGAAAAACAATAAAGCATGAACCAATGTGATCCAGTGGAGAAAATAATTCTGCCTGATCCCCCGGGGGGCAATCAAATATTCTCAGGATCAACTATCCCTGGTGCTAATACCTATAAATGTTAGTATCCAATTATATTTTGTGCATTTAGGAATGAATCCAGCTATTTTTAAAACAACCTACTAAACTGGCCAGGGCTAGTTTTTGAAGGAGTCTGTTCCACATTTTCACAGCTCTTACTGTAAAGAAGCCTTTTGGTATGTGGAGGATAAATCTCTTTTCCTCCAGAGGTAAAAATTGTCTTATGTCCTTTGCAATGATCTAAAAGTGAAAAACTCTAAACCAAGTTCACTATATAGAACATTTATGTGTTTATACATGTTGATTATATCCCCCTTAATCACCTCTTCTATAAATTAAGTTCTAAATCTACTCTTTTCTCATATCTGATCTACCTCATGCCTCTTACCAGTTTGGTTGCCCTTCTCTGCCCTTTCTCCAGTTCTTTGACGCTTTTTGAGAATTGGTGCCCAAAACTGAACTGTATATTCCAGATGAGGTCTGACTAATGATTTGTACTGGGGTAAAATAATGTCTTTCACTCTCCCTGTCTCTGAAGTCTATACCTCTTTTAAAACAATATTCATCATCAGTGGAATATTTCAGATTGGCATTTATTTGTTTTTTTGTTTGTTTTTTAAGCTTTAGGCATTGCATGACAGAAGGTACAAAAAGATTATATTGTATAACTGCAACATTAAAACTGTATTATGTCTACATAGTTATGAATTTATTTCTTTTATTTTTTTCAAAACTGTCACATGTAAAAAAAAAAGAACAAGAGAAAAAAAAAAAGGGACTAGCAAAATTGTATTTTGTCTTTGAGATAACAGAGTATTCTTTTTCCTGAATGATCAGACATTAACAGTGGTGCACTAAAAATCTTTAACTGAGAAAAATGACCAGTTTTGCACTGATCAACTATTTTGTAGAATAACTACTGTTTATTATCAAATTCCACAAATTTAATTTACAACTCTAAAACTATAAATATGAATTCTATATCAACAATTACTATGTATGTTCGGTTTAAACAGTTGCCTACACATCAAGAGCACTGACGTAAGAACCTATATGTCAATTGCACTGGAAAAGAAACATTACCAAATGTCTTCCCTGTAATCATTTTTTTTTTTTTTTTTTTATATAAAAGAAAATTGGTCTCCACTTTTTTTAAATAAAAGAAAATTGGTCTCCACTCCAGCAGGTACCCTGGCACAGGGAAGAATTTACTCTAAAGTTCTACCAAGATTAATTGTAAAATAATCAAATAATCAAGCAGGCATAAAATCAGGATCTTGTGACACAGTTTGCTTATTCATCAGGGAATCTAAAGCTTATTAACCCCTAGAACGGGCAGAATAAAAGTTTCAGTACCATCTAGAAATGGACAGCGACTTCTGAGCACTGCTAGAAGGATAAGAACCCGCTTTTACATAAGCTTGTTCAAGCTTTTAAAATATTCAATAGAAATTGTATATCTAAAAAAAAAGAAAGAGCAAAAATATAGAAAATGGTAAATGCTAGGCTGACATTTTGCAAATCAATCAGCAATTTAGGAGTCTATTTCTGTTAGTGTTACAGAGGCAGGGAGCTCAGTGTGATAAAGCGGGGCTGAATTCATCAATTCCAGTGACCCCAGCACTACCCCATACTGGGTTCCACACTGTATTTATTCTACATGAAAGTATGCACAATCACAACAAACAAATCCAACGCAAATTAAAATATATATTTTGCAGAATGCACAAACTTACTTTTTCATAAAATTGCTGAAATAAAAGTTGAATTAAGTGAGGGCAAATAATATTATTATTCTACCAATATATTTTTAGCATGATAAAAAATAAAGACAATACAAGATAAGTTAAGATTTTACTTTAACAATTGAAAAAAAAAATACCTATTTTGGTATTCAGAATACAAGGCAATGAACGGTTTGCATCTATTCTGTTTAAAATTTTTAAAAATGTTGCTTTTCCTAAAAAAAAACAAAAAAAAAAACAACAAAAACAAAGGGCAAATAGATAGATAGATAAATGTGTATCTCACTAACATGACAATAAATCAGTGATCAATGACATATCACAATAATTTAACAGCTGTTTGTAGACTATCAAGTAAAAACATCAAGAACAAGTCTTACTTACTCTTTTTAATCTATAACATTGAAGGCTGTACAGAAGGAAGAGTTTCATCAGATAATAAAAGTGTTCTTGAAGGTCACTAAGACATAAAGAACATAATCTGGTTTTCCTATATTTCAGGTCCTGGCATTTCCCTGCTGGTCCTTGGGATTTAAGATGTGCAAGAGGTCAGAGCAGAGAAGATGGAATGAGCATCCACTGCTCCCTGTGAACTTGTACTGTAGGCAGGTGCCAATGATAAGCAGCTAGACAATAATAGGCAATAGCCCTCCCTCACCTCATCTGCTCATCCTTTCAATGACTCTTCAGCTCCACTATATATTACCATCAACCATCCTATGACCCTCCAGATTATGCAATCTGACAAAAACGGAGATGCTGAAAAAGTTCAGTTTATTATTCGTAATACCTGTTTGCAAGCATAATTTTGACAAATATATTTACATTTTTTAAAACTCATTTTTTTTATGCTTTACTTTATGCTGTTGGTTTGAGAATGTTATCATGTATTATATTAGGCATTACTGAATTATTTTATACCAATATTAGGACAGTATTTTAATTAACACTGTGTGCCATGTGTTTCAGGATAGTTATTAAATATCCTTATTGGTGTCTAATATTTCAAACGGCCTCTAGATGTCACTATCGCAATGTTGCTGCGGAGAGGAATGTATTATACTGTCCACTCCAGACAGAAAAATCACAAGTGACACCTTGTGTTCACATTAGGTACTACACATTATAATCTTTGGTTAAAACTTTACAAAGGCTAAGTCAATCTTTTAGGAAAAAAATAATAATAAAATACTGGTGTAATATGGTGCAAAAAACATGGGGTTAATGTACTTTTTTCGCTTTTGCAGTCAAATTTGAGAAAAACCCTCTATAGGTTTGTTATGTTTTCCCATTCACAAAGAATATAAAAAATTGAATTTGTAAATGATTAAAAGTCATCATTATACTAAGACATTGTTTTTTTGCATATCTTGATTCAGGCTAAGGAACGTGGGAGGATGCTTGGATTTAACCGTTTTTACACAGTAATGTCAACTCTTTGGCTGTTATACTTGCATAACACATTTGAATGTTACAATAATAGAATACTGCAGTGCTCAGTAAGCATTCATAACCCTATGCAACTGCAGCTGACAATACAAGGTGACAGAATGGGGGCATTGCCAGGGCTGATCACCACACAACAGTAGCAAAACTGACCAATGCATTAAATCAGTATTAAACCCAAAAACAAAAATGTATTATTTTGCAGCTTACCAATTCTTTGCTGTGGTGGCTGCATTCGTTTTCTAATTTTAGTCTTTCTTCATTTATGTTTACCTGCTCGTCCTACCTATAAGTCTGTTGTTTTTTAAAACTTTTTTTTTTAACAAGCCAACCTGTTCAGCAAAAGTGTTGATTCGAGAAAGGAGACAAACCATTTAACACCGGCAGGGGTGCTTACAATGATCAGCTTTTATTCATTTATATAAAACCCTTTTTTCTGCCAGTAAATACCTTATACAGCCCACTTCCTGTTTCTTGTCTGGCCTAGGCTTATGACATCATGCACAGCTCTCTCTCTCACTCTCGTGAGAGATTGCCAGGAAGGGAGGAGGGGATGAGTCATAAGCAGGCTAATGAGAGCTGCAGGGCTGGAGGTGTGCCTCTGTGTAAATCCAGGAAGTGAACAGGTGCCCACAGTTAAATCAACTGCAGCCAGTCTCAGTGGAGGGAGATTTCTGCAGCATATTTGGTAAGTACAGAATCACAATATATATAAAATAATATGCAAAGTCGTTGGAGGGAAGCTTCAGAATGGCAAAGATGTTTTTATTACAAATTATGTGAGCAGACTGCAGTTCCTCTTTAACCACTTGACCACTGGGCACTTAAAGCAGTTGTAACCCCAAAAAAATGTTTTAAAAAAAAAAAAAAACCTGCAAGACAAAGGCATAATGAGCTAGTATGACTAGCATACTAGCTCATTATGAATTACTTACCTTACATCGAAGCCCCTGAAGCCGTCCTCGTCTCCCCCTCTGGCCGCAGACATTTCTCTGGAAGGTTACTTGCGAGTATCGCCGCTCCGGCGCTGTGATTGGCCGGAGCGGCGAAGACGTCTCTCCGCACATGCGTGCGGGAGCCGTCAAAGCCGGCATTAGCCATTCATAAAACCGGCATTTTCAGTGCGCCTGCGCCGTTGACATCTGTGCAATTTTTGGCAAATATCTCCTAAACCGTGTAGGTTTAGGAGATATTGCAAACACCTACAGGTAAGCCTTAATCTAGGCTTACCTGTAGGTGTAACTTCCGGGGAAGGGTTTACTTCCATTTTAAACCCCCTTCCTAACCAGACCAATTTTCAGCTTTCTGTGCTCTCACATTTTGAATGACAATTACTCAGTCATACAACACTGTACCCATATGATTTTCTTTGTCCTTTTTTTCACACAAATAGAGCTTTCTTTTGGGGGTATTTAATCACCGTTGTTTTTTTTTTATTTTTTGCGTTATAAAAGAAAAAAGACTGAAAATTCTGTAAAAAAATAAAATTTTCTTTGTTTCTGTTATAAAATTTAGCAAATTAGTAATTTTTCTTCATAAATTTTGGCCAAAATTTATACTGCTACATATGTTTGGTAAAAATAAGTACAAATTGGTGTATATTATTTGGTCTTTGTGAAAGTTATAGAGTCCACAAGCTATGGTGCCAATATCTGAAAATTGATCACACCTGAATTACTGACGGCCTATCTCATTTCTTGAGACCCTAACATGCCAGAAAAGTACAAATACCCCCCAAATGACCCCTTTTTAGAAAGAAGACATTCCAAAGTATTTAGAAAGATGCATTGTGAGTTTTTTGAAGTTGTAATTTTTTCCCACAATTCTTTGCAAAATCAAGATTTTTTTTTTTTTTTAACAAAATTGTCATATTAGCAGGTTATTTCTCACTCACAGCATATGCATACCACAAATTACACCCCAAAATACATTCTGCTATTACTCCCGAGTATGGCGATACCACACATGAGACTTTTACACAGCGTGGCCACATACAGAGGCCCAACATGCAGGGAGCCCCTTCAGGTGTTCTGGAGCACCCAGGCCAATTCTGACATTTCTCTCCTACATGTAAAAATCATCATTTATTTGCTATAAAATTACATAGAACCCCAAAACATTATATATGTTTTTTTAGCAAAGACCCTAGAGAATACAATACCGGTCGTTGCAACTTTTCATCTTGCACGGTATTTGCGCAGCACTTTTTCGAACAAATTTTTGGAAAACAAAAACAGTTTTGTGCTTAAAAAAAAACAAAAAACAGTAAAGTCAGCCCAATGTTTTTTCATAATGTGAATGATGGAGTTACGCCGAGTAAATAGATACCTAACATGTCACCCTTCAAAATTGCACACGCTCGTGGAATGGCGCCAAACTTCGCTACTTAAAAATCCCCATAGGCAATGATTTAACATTTTTTACTGGGTACATATTTTGAGTTACAGAGGAGGTCTAGGGCCATAATGATTGCTCTCGCTCTAACGTTCGCAGTGATACCTCACATGTGTGGTTTGAACACCATTTTCATATGTGGGCGGGACTTATATATGTGTTCGCTTATGCATGCGAGCACACGGGGACAGGAGCGCTTTAAACTTTTTTTTTTTTATTGTTAATTTTACTTTATTTATTTTAGTTTGAGACTTTTTTCCCCAAAAATAATTTCTTGATCACTTTTATTCCTATTACAAGGAATGTAAACATCCCTTGTAATAGGAATATGGCATGACAGGTCCTCTTTACAGTGAGATATGGGGTCAATAAGACCCCACATCTCACCTTTAGGCTGGAAAGCCTGAAATAATAAAAAAAATAAACTATTCTGGCTTTGATCGTAGCGGTGAGTCGATAGAAGCACCGGAGGGCGGTGGGAGGGGGGGCGTCCCCTCTCGCCTCCTGTAAGAACAATCAAGTGGCAGAACAGCTGCTATGATCATTCTTATGGTGTAGGGAATCGCTGGCTGAAAAAGCTGATATCTGAATGATGCCTGTAGCTGCAGGCATCATCCAGATATCCCCGCACAAAGTCAAGGCCGGCGGGCAGGAAGTGGTTAAAACACTTTTTTTTTTAACACAAAGTTGTCCACTTATACCATATTTCTAACACATAGCACGTACATACCAAAATGACACCCAAAATTGATTCTCCAACTCCTCCTGAGTACAGCGATACCACATGTGTGAGACTTACACAGCCTGGCCACATATAGAGGCCGAGTACAGCCGAGTATGGCTGAGCATGGCAGAGTATGGCTGAGCATGGCTGAGCATGGCTGGGCATGGCTGAGTATGGCTGGGTATGGCTGGGTACGGCTGGGTATCGCCGAGTATGTTTGGGTATGGCTGGGTATCGCCGAGTATGGCTGGGTATTGCAGAGTATGGCTGGGTATTGCAGAGTATGGCTGGGTACGGCTGGGTATCGCTGAGTATGGCTGGGTATTGCAGATTATGGGTGGGTATCACCGAGTATGGCCGGGTATTGCAGAGTATGGCTGGGTATTGCAGAGTATGGCTGGGTATTGCAGATTATGGGTGGGTATCACCGAGTATGGCCGGGTATTGCAGAGTATGGCTGGGTATTGCAGAGTATGGCTTTGTATTGCAGGTGTAGCGGGGTCTCCTTTAAGGCCCCGGGACTACGTTACCCAGAACCCTGATTGGCACCCTGAGTGCAGTTAGCCATCGCAGAGACTCATGGGAGGGGTTATTTAAGGAGGAGGAGGCGAGACGGAGCTCGGCCTCTTTGGACACCGTGCTGCAAGCAAGAGTTTCTTCCTGTGCGGATCTGCTGCAGTGCAAGGCCTGAAGCCTGGGCCTTGCGCAACTTCCAAAGAGCCTTCCACCCCACTGCGGAGCCTGGGTGGCATCTGACTTGTCGAGTGAGGACATCAGTTGGATCGGGGACCCGATCGTTGCAGACGCTGTGTGCGGATACACAGCAGGGTGGACGTTCCGGACTGGGATCTTGTCCGGAGTGGTGAGCGGGCACCTGCCCAGACCAATAGACTGTGCCGTGTTCAGGCCTATAGACTGCATAGGCCCACAGTTTCGTTTATTTGCTGTTCCCCGGGGGGACCGGTAGCAGGACAGAGTTGAAGCCCCCCCCCCCCCCCCCAGTATAGTGTTCCAAGTTATTGCCTGGTTGTGGATTACAAAGTACTATTCATCAAGTGCACCACCGAAAGCTGGCATGCAAAGAAATCCCTATAGGAGGTGACTGAGATTTACTCCATGTCAGGCCTGACCGGGGTGGGGAGTTAAGATAATAGCTACGCGTGGTGAAGTACCGCGCAGCGCCATTATTGTGTGCTGTATTGATTTCTGTAGGGCTCTGCAAGCCAATTGCATGTGTTGTGTTCTGCCTATGCTACCTTTGAGATAAGAGTAAACTGTTATATTTAATCTCTCGCCTCAGTGTGTTGTCTTACTGCTAAGAGATTACCCCTTGCAATACTTTTGAATGTGATACAAATATAACCCTAGACTAACTGTGCCAGAGTGGGTCGAGTAAGATTGCCGGGGGTTGGTGGTGCTGCACACAGGGCCCGAAAACAAATCCAGCGGCTCTCTTAACTGGGGGTAGCGCTACACAGGGTATTGCAGAGTATGGCTGGGTATGGCTGGGTATTGCAGAGTATAGCAGGGTATTGCAGAGTATGGCAGGTATTGCAGAGTATTGCAGAATATGGCAGGGTATTGCAGAATATGGCAGGGTATTGCAGAGTATGGCAGGGTATTGCAGAGTAGAGTATGGCAGGGTATTGCAGAGTATGGCTGAGCATGGAGGGATGGCTGAGCATGGATGGATGGATGGATGCGCTGCGCTGCTGCCACCGATCCCTCCCCCTCTCCTCTCACAATGTACCGATCGGTACACAGAGGGGAGAGAGGAACCGGCGTCATAACACGGCGCCGGTTTGTTTACAAGTGATCGCTCCGTCATTTGACGGAGCGATCACGTGGTAAACGGCCGCTATCAGCAGCCATTTACCATGATCCGTGATGCACCGGGTCCTCTGGACCCGGCGGTCATGGACACTCCTGTGTGCACGCTTCAGGGGGAGGGGAGCGCGATTCTGGGAGGACATCAATGTACGCCCTCCCAGAGTTAACAAACCGCCTTGTAGCCGTCATTCAGCTATGGGCGGGTCGTTAAGTGGTTAAAAGATTGCCCTTTTCTGCACATTTTTCAGTTCTACTAAAAAATGTTTTCGCTCTGGTTCTCAAAACAACTGCACATTCAAGATGAGGTCTTACTAATGCTTTCTATGGCTGGATGATTATGTCTCTCATTTACTAGAGTCAATTCTTATTTTAATACAAGAAAATATCTCCCTTGCAATGAAGCTGCAGGTGAGCATTGCATTTCTATGACCTGAACACTGCATCCTTCCTCGTTGTTGATTCATTTTACTCCCCCTAGATTGTAACAAAAGCACTAATAAATCCCCAAATTGTCATTTATTGCAGCTTAGCAATCCTTAGATGTGGTGGCTGTATTCGTTTTCTTTTTTTAGGCTTTTTTCTCTATGCTTTCCCCTGGTGATCTGGCCAGTAACACAACTGTATTAGAGTGCCACCACTCTGAATGAATGAGTACAGTGGGCACATTTGGATTGCAGCATTGTCAGCCTGGGGAGTGTTAGATGTGCTAGAAGTTTTAAGTATGCTAACTAATTAAAGCCAGCTAATACTTTAAAATCATTGACAGGAAAAAGTTTTTTCTTTCCTTTTTGGATAAAGGTTTTAAATAAATAAATAAAAGCTGATCATTGTAAGCACCCCTGTCAGTGGTAAATGGTTCTTCTTATCCCTGTATACTAATACTATTACTAATACTAATAATCTGAGCTTGTTCTTTTGAAGAACAACAGACTTACTGGCTTAATTACCACGTGAAAATAAAATAAAATAAAGCCTAAAAAAAATAAAACGAATGCAGCCGTCACATTTAACAGTTGGTAGGCTGCAATATAATAAATGCTTGCTTTTGGGATTATTGTTGCTTTAAGTATGTATGACTTTAGCTCTCAGGTTCATGATATTTCTAAACATTAAAGACTCCGGGGCTGAGATGTGTGGAGCAACTGTTCTGGAATGATAACATAAAATCATTTGCACAAATATCTGAGGAATTTAGAATTCCAAAACAGAGGTTCTTCCAGTATCTCCAGCTTCGACACGCCTTTCGCACCCAGGCCTGTACATCTGTATTCAAGCTTAACACCTCTAAAATAATAATACTACTGAAGAAAGGGGATCAAAAGAAGGGACTTATTTCCAAAGTATATGAGATATTGCAGAGTAAATTAAAGGAATCGTTAGTGGTGCCAGCCAGGGCACAGTGGGAACGAGACCCGGGAGCTCTGACTGATGGTCAGTGGTCAGAGGTCTTAGCCGCGATCCCAAAGGTATCACTGTCGACCACTCAAAAATGAACACAACTCTTTATTACACATAGATCATACTACACCCCGGAAAAACTGTTCAAGTGGAAACGTTGGGAATCCTCTTTATGTCCCCGATGTAAGGGCGCACCGGCTAATTTAATCCATATGCTGTGGAGATGCCCCAAACTCCATCGATATTGGCAGGATATAATTAAAAACATAAATAGTACATTATGCATAGAAATACCACTAGAACCGAAACTATGTTTATTAAATATAGTGGAGGAGCTAAATATTTCAAAAAATACCCATATCGCAATGACAAGAGGCCTGTTTCTGGCACAGAAACTAATAGCCCAGAAATGGATCTCAATATACCCCCCGACGGTAGAAGAATGGAGAACACAAATAAAAGAAACCATAATAAAGGAGGAATATACCTATATACACACAGAGGGAACTGAGACAAATTCAACGCTATTTGGAAAGGTTGGGCAGAAGCTTGGGACCATGAAAAGCTAAGATGGCCTGACATGGGAGATGGTGGATGGTGGGAGGGGATTGTGGGGGGGGACCCCTCTTCTTTTTGGGGTTGGGGGGAGGGCTACAGTAAGGGGAAGATAAAATATGTTTTTTTTTCTCTTTGTTGCTTTATGGGTGAATGCCAGAAGGTAGAAAATGTATCTGGATAAAATGTATGTGTGACAGGAGTGACTTTGGGCTCGGGGGTTTGTGCGACTCAGCTTGCCCTGGAGAGTTCTGGAGGCTCCTTGTCCAGCTTCCCCGACACCTCTTATGTGTAAATCACCCTGTGTCTCTAATAGGGGCGCAGGGTGAATGAGAACCCCACTATGATCTGTGCTAGTCAGATTCAATGCTGTATATATGTATATATAATGTGTGCTGTGTCATGCTGTTGGACTATTTGCTGTGATGGTTTGGGTGGGACTGTATTCTATTGTCTATTGTGTCTGATGCCTCAACTATTATTTATGAGATGTGCAAGTATGTTTGCTGTGAGGAAAAAAGGAAGGGGGGATTCCTCCAACCCCCCTGCTGGTAAGACTGTGTACTGAGAAGTTAAACACACCTGACCTGTATCACCATTGTCATTGGACAGTTTAACCCGCCATGTTTTCCAAGGGTGGGAGGGAAGTGATTTGAAGAGAGATATCTGTTAACATGTGCTTGAATAAAGCAGTTTGTGGTTTTACCCTACACTGAGGTGTTGTGTCTGTGGACTGGGGGGCTAAAGAAGCTTGGACGGTGCTGGATCTGAACAGAGGAAGCATTGATGGCGGACCTAGATCTGTTTGAGGACAGAGGGTTCGTCACAGTATGTATAAATGTATAATATGTACTGTTACGAAAAGAATAACAAAAGTACTGAATCCAAAAAAAAAAAACATTAAGAACAGTCAACATTTTTATTTTTAAAATACTGTATTTATTGGCGTATAACACTCACTTTTTTACCCTGAAAATAGAGGGTAAACTGTGCCTGCGTGTTATATGCAGGGGGCTGTGGAAAGTTTTTTTCCTGAAACTTCCCTCTTAAAGATAGGGTGCGTGTTATACGCCTGTGCGTGTTATACGCCGATAAATACGGGTATTTTTCTAGTTACAGATAGAGTTGGAACCACTTTTAACTTTGCGTTGGGAGATCCCTTCTCACTTTCTGTCTGACTGCCAACTCCAGGAATTACACAACAGCTATACTCCAGGCTGTGGGTGGTTCCTCACTGCCCTCATGTACAATGCAGGGCTATTGGCTTTATATTGTACTTGATGTCACTATTTGACCACCAGTGGAGTTTCTTAGAGACAGAAAACCAATTGCACCCCTACACTTAATGAGCATTTAACCCTTGCAGTTGAGGGGCGCACTGCAAAAGCTACATGCTCCTTAAGGTTTAAATATTCAATTTAATTATTGGTACCACATTTACTTTGTTCCGTTATATTGGTACAAAGTCAATCAATAAAGAGACTTTGGTTTAGGCGCTTTATTCACATTTATTTAGTCTTATTACTATTAGACCATATCAGTGTTCAGTCTGAGGTGCCATTTTAAGGGCACAATGCTATTTTAAAACAGCACCCAGACTCAGCAGCTCTGGTAGACTTAGTACTGGATCTCCTGACCTGAATATTATCATTACCATCCTCATACTGTACATCAGCACCACCACTTTCGGTTGCATATAGAGAACTAAAAGGGGGATACCAACCAACAATTTCTCAACAAGCTGGTTGTACACAAGTCGATTAATAGATTTACTTGTTGTGACGAACCCTCTGTCCTCAAACAGATCTAGGTCCGCCGTAATGCTTCCTCTGTTCAGACCCAGCACTTATCCAAAATTCTCCAGCCATCCCAGTCACCAGACAAACCTCAGGGTAGAGTGACAAAACAAAACTGACTTTATTTATCACACATGGACACACAGATATCTCTCCTCAAAACACTTCCCTCCCACCCTTGGAAAACAGGGCGGGTCAAACTGTCCAATGACAATGGCCACACAGGTCAGGTGTGTTCAAATTTCTCAATGCACAGTCTTATCAGCAGGGGGGTTGGAGGAATCCCCCCTCCCTTTTTCCTCACAGTAAACACACTTGCACATCCCATAATAGTTGGCATCAGACACAATAGACAATAGAATACAGTCCCACCCCAAACCATCACAGAAAATAGTCCAACAGCATGGCACAACACACACTAGTCCCACAAACCCCCGACCCAAAGTCACTCCTGTCACACATCTTCCCTTTTGGCAGGAGACTAACACAGGAGGAGACCCCAGACGGGTTGACTCCGAAGTTAGTCAGTAGTTTCAGTCCCCCAATGCCAGTATCCACACAGTACCCCAAATAAAATGTCCCAAGCCAAGCATTACTCATCCAACCTCTGCCTCTCTCAGAGAACAGGCCTGCCGCTGGGGAGAGGCCTGGACTGGCCCTTCTCCCTGGAGTCCTTTCAGCCGCTGGAGAGAAGACAGGGTGACTGGGCTCCTCCTGCCGCTGGGTGGCTTCCCGGCAGGATTGATTTTGAGGGCCTCATCCACTAAGGCTGCAGCTTCCTCTAGGGTGGCAGGTTTTCACTGTCGGAGCTCAGAGGGGGCTCTTGAAAAATAATTGTTCCTTCAGGACAGCCTGTATGATCCCTTCTGGGGAGGTGGCCTTCTCCCCTTCCAGCCATCGGTGGCATGCTACTGACAGCTTGTGCGCAAACATTTTGAAGGAGGTCTCGGGGACCCGAGGGGTAGTCTGGAACTGGGAACGATACGCCTCTGGCGATACAGCATAATAGTCCAGTACTGCCTGTTTTAGGTCCTCATAGCTACATTTCTTGAGAGGGTCCATCATTTGATAAGCCTCAGCGGCCCCCCCTTCCAGCAGTCCTACTACATGGCGGGTCCAGTCTGCGGGTGAGACCCCCAGTAGTTCGCATTGATGTTCAAAGTCCTGAAAGAACCCATCCACATCCCCTGTATTGTCTTGGTAGGGCTTAAAGTCCTTCCTGGAAAATCTTTGGGTCTCCCATACAGCAGGGCGAGACACAGGGGTGGTGGCTCGGTTTTTTGCATTCTCCCATTCCGTTTTTTTTTTTTGTGACTTTTCAATGGCTGCAAGCTTTCTTTCAGTAGTGGCATCCTTCCCCAGAATGGCCATCTCTTCCTCATACCAGACAACCCAAAGGCTCCTGCTGCCTGGGTTGGGAGGCTCTACTCTGTCTTTGCTGGGGAGTGCATGACCCCCCAACTGTGATTGTCTCCATCCGCTGGCTGTTTTCCTCCAGCAACTGGACCAGCTGGTCCTTACTCAGTCCCCAGTGGTTGAGACCCAACATTCTGTCTTTTTTTTGGAGACTGCTTGCTGTCCAATGGTAATACTCTGGGGCTTCAGTGCTCCTGGTGTGCAGACTTTCATCAGCCATCTTGAGCACTCTCGTCTCACTGCTGGGGTGACTGAAGGCTGCTATCCGATCTTGGATCCAGGTGGAGGTCTTCACAGCCAGGAAGCACGATCCCGCTGCTGCCAACCAGTTGTGACAAACCCTCTGTCCTCAAACAGATCTAGGTCCGCCGTTAATGCTTCCTCTGTTCAGAACCAGCACTTATCCAAGATTTTCCAGCCATCCCAGTAACCAGACAAACCTCAGGGTAGAGTGACAAAACAAAACTGACTTTATTATCACACATGAACACACAGATATCTCTCCTCAAAACACTTCCCTCCCACCCTTGGAAAACAGGGCGGGTGGTCAAACTGTCCAATGACAATGGCCACACAGGTCAGGTGTGTTCAAACTTCTCAATACACAGTCTTACAATCCCCCTCCCTTTTTCCTCACAGCAAACACACTTGCACTTCCCATAATAGTTGGCATCAGACACAATAGACAATAGAATACAGTCCCACTCCAAACCATCACAGCAAATAGTCCAACAGCATGGCACAACACACACTAGTCCCACAAACCCCCGACCCAAAGTCACTCCTGTCACACATCTTCCCTTTTGGCAGGAGACTAACACAGGAGGAGACCCCAGACGGGTTGACTCCGAAGTTAGTCAGTAGTTTCAGTCCCCCAATGCCGGTATCCACACAGTACCCCAAATAAATTGTCCCAAGCCGAGCATTACTCAGCCAACCTCTGCCTCTCTCAGAGAACAGGCCTGCCGCTGGGGAGAGGCCTGGACTGGCCCTTCTCCCTGGAGTCCTTTCAGCCGCTGGAGAGAAGACAGGGTGACTGGGCTCCTCATGCCGCTGGGTGGCTTCCCGGCAGGATTGATTTTGAGGGCCTCATCCACTAAGGCTGCAGCTTCCTCTAGGGTGGCAGGTTTTCGCTCCCGCACCCACTGTCGGAGCTCAGGGGGGCACTTGAAAAAGAATTGTTCCTTCAGGACAGCCTGTATGATCCCTTCTGGGGAGGTGGCCTTCTCCCCTTCCAGCCGTCAGCGGCATGCTACGGACAGCTTGTGCGCAAACATTTTGAAGGAGGTCTCTGGGACCCGAGGGGTAGTCCGGAACTGGGCACGATACGCCTCTGGCGATACAGCATAATAGTCCAGTACTGCCCGTTTTAGGTCCTCATAGCTACATTTCTTGAGAGGGTCCATCATTCGATAAGCCTCAGCAGCCCCCCCTTCCAGCAGTCCTACTACATGGCGGGTCCAGTCTGCGGGGGAGACCCCCAGTAGTTCGCATTGATGTTCAAAGTCCTGAAAGAACCCATCCACATCCCCTGTATTGTCTTGGTAGGGCTTAAAGTCCTTCCTGGAAATTCTTTGGGTCTCCCATACAGCAGGGCGAGACACAGGGGTGGTGGCTCGGTTTTTTGCAGTCTCCCATTCCGTTTTTTTTTTTTGTGACTTTTCAATGGCTGCAAACTTTCTTTCAGTAGTGGCATCCTTCCCCAGAATGGCCATCTCTTCCTCATACCAGACAACCCAAGGGCTCCTGCTGCCTGGGTTGGGAGGCTCTACTCTGTCTTTGCTGGGAAGTGCATGACCCCCAACTGTGGTTGACTCCTCCCGCTGTCTGTTTTCCTCCAGCAACTGGACCAGCTGGTCCTTACTCAGTCCCCAGTGGTTGAGACCCAACATTCTGTCTCTTTCTTGGAGACTGCTTGCTGTCCAATGATGATACTCTGGGGCTTCAGTGCTCCTGGTGTGCAGACTTTCATCAGCCATCTTGAGCGCTCTCGTCTCACTGCTGGGGTGACTGAAGGCTGCTATCCGATCTTGGATCCAGGTGGAGGTCTTCACAGCCAGGAAGCACGATCCCACTGCTGCCAACCAGTTGTGACAAACCCTCTGTCCTCAAACAGATCTAGGTCCGCCGTTAATGCTTCATCTGTTCAGAACCAGCACTTTTCAAGATTCTCCAGCCATCCCAGTAACCAGACAAACCTCAGGTTAGAGTGACAAAACAAAACTGACTTTATTATCACACATGGACACACAGATATCTCTCCTCAAAACACTTCCCTCCCACCCTTGGAAAACAGGGCGGGTGGTCAAACTGTCCAATGACAATGGCCACACAGGTCAGGTGTGTTCAAACTTCTCAATACACAGTCTTACAATCCCCCCTCCCCTTTTCCTCACAGCAAACACACTTGCACATCCCATAATAGTTGGCATCTGACACAATAGACAATAGAATACAGTCCCACCCCAAACCATCACAGCAAATAGTCCAACAGCATGGCACAGCACACATTAGTCCCACAAACCCCCGACCCAAAGTCACTCCTGTCACACTTGTGTACAAGCAGCCTGCCCATACATGGATTGAAATTTGGCTGGTTGCTGATGAATCAACCACATTTTGATCCATGTATGGCTGGCTTCAGCCAAATATGTTTTTGCAAGTTTTGTTTTGTGTGTGTTATTTTGGTCTGCTTTGATAACCTGACTCTCTTAAAATGATGTGAATTTGTCTAATATGTACTTGTTGTTTATCATTTAGGCTAAACAAAGTCATATTATGGTTACTGCTACCCAAATTTTCTTTTATATGAACAGTTGTAATACACTTTGCATTGTTTGGGATTAACAGGTGCAGCAGAGCTTCATTTCTTGTTAGGGCTTCAATAAACTGTCCCATAAAACTGAACATATACACTCACCGGCCACTTTATTAGGTACACTATGCTAGTACCGAGTTGGACCCCCTTTTGCCTTTAGAACTGCCTTAATTCTTGATGGCATAGATTCAACAAGGTGATGGAAACATTTCTCAGGGATTTTGGTTCATATTGACATGATAGCATCACGCAGTTGTTGCAGATTTGTTGGCTGCACATCCATGATGCAAATATCCCATTCCACCACATCCCAAAGGTGCTCTATTGGATTGATATCTGGTGACTGTGGAGGCCATTGGAGTACAGGGAAATCATTGTCATGTTCAAGAAACCAGTTTGAGATGATTTGAGCTTTGTGACATGGTGCATTATCCTGCTGGAAGCAGCCATCAGAAGATGGGTACACTGTAGTCATATAGAGATGGATATGGTCAGCAACAGTACTCAGGTAGGCTGTAGTGTCAGTTGGTACTAAGGGGCCCAAAGCATGCCAAGAAAATATCCCCCACACCATTACACCACCACCACCAGCCTGAACCGTCTATACAAGGCAAGATGGATCTATGCTTTCATGTTGTTTACACCAAATTCTGACCCTACCATCTGAATGTTGCAGCTGAAAGAGAGACTCATCAGACCAGGCCACGTTTTTTCAATCTTCTCGTCCAATTTTGATGAGCCTGTGTGAATTTTTGCCATTGTTTCCTGTTCTTATTTGACAGGAGTGGCCTTTATATAGGGACCTATGTTCCCTCTTTTTTCCAAACTTGCTCTTCAATCTAGTTTAAAACTAAAGTTTGGTGAATTAAAAAAAAAACAGCACCAAAGACAGTACTTACCATGAATGAAGAGTGTTCCATTTGCTGGTAGCTGTTGTATAAGGTACAGTGCATCCGGAAAGTATCACTTTATCCACATTTTGTTATGTTACAGCCTTATTTCATAATATATTATAATATAATATATTTTAAATTCATTATTTTCCTAAAAATTCTACAAACAATACACCATAATGACAACGTGAAATAAGTTTGTTTGAAATCTTTGCAAATTTATTACTAATAAAAAACGAAAGAATCACATGTATATAAGTATTCACAGCCTTTGCCATGACACTCGAAATTGAGCACAGGTGCATCCTGTTTCCACTGATCATCCTTGCCAAACACCACCAGCCACATCTTCAGCCACATTATTTTGACTCCAACTTTAACCACTTAACGACCGCCCACTGTAATTATACGTCGTCAGAATGGCACCGACAGGCAGAATCACGTAGATCTACGTGATCGCCTTTGTATAGTTGGGGGGTCCGAACGGACCCCCCTTCTTTACAGTGAGCGGTCGTTATACGTTTGGGAGCGATCAGGGATAAGGGGACGGCCGTTCGATTCCGGCCACCCCCTCGCGATCGCTCCCGGTGAATGAAAACCTTCCTCTGCTGTGTAAATGTAAACACAGGCAGAGGAAGTGATGTCATCTCTCCTCGTGTCGGTCTTTTCGATCCAGCGCAAGGAGAGAAGACATCACATAGTAAGTGCACCAACAGCCCACTGACACCAGTACACGTAGGCACACTTACACCCCCAGTCACCCCCAGATCACCCCCCAGATCACCCCCAGTACCCCCAGTCACAGTGCACCGTTTGCAGTGGTCATTTTTTTTACTGATCACTGCAATCAGTGTAATTTGTGACTGTAAAAAGTTGCAGGGCAGTTAGGTTTAGGCCCCTTTAGGTCCAGGGTAGCCCCCTAACCCCCCCTTATAAAGGTTTAACCCCTTGATCGCCCCCCCAGGTAACCCTTTCACCCCCTAACGCCAGCGTCACTAAGCGATCGTATTTCCGATCGCTGTATTTAGTGCCGGTGGTGCCCTAGATAGGCAGTTATTTATTTTTAGTTTTGTCGCAGGTTTTTATAGCGTCAGGTTCCCCCATATATTATTTTAACCCCCTGATTGCCCCTAGAGTTAACCCTTTCACCAGTGATCACCGTATAAGTTTTACTGGTGACACTGGTTAGCCAGTTAGTTATTTAGTTATTTAGGTTACCCGTCAGGTTTTTATATAGCGTCAGGTACCCCCATATATAACCTAATAAAGGTTTTAACCCCCTGATTGCCCCTAGTTAACCCTTTCACCAGTGATCACCATATAAAGGTTACGGGTGACGCTGGTTGGTTAGTTTGCTTTTTATAGCATCAGGGCACCCGCCGTATATAACCCAATAAAGGTTTAACCCCCTGATCGCCCGGCGGGTGAGATCAATTAGGTTTTAGCGCCAGAGAGGGTCTGCGTCGCCCCAGGCAGCGTCAGGTTAGTGCCAGTAACGCTAACACCCATGCGCAAAACATACACCTCCCTTAGTGGTATAGTATCTGATCAGATCTATACTAGCGTCCCCAGCAGTTTAGGGTTCCCAAAACTGCAGTGTTAGCGGGATCAGCCCAGATACCTGCTAGCACCTGCGTTTAGCCCCTCCGCCCAGCCCAGCCCAGCCCACCCAAGTGCAGTATCGATCGATCACTGTCACTTACCAAACACAACACACATAACTGCAGCGTTCGCAGAGACAGTCCTGATCCCTGCGATCGCTAACAGTTTTTTTGGTAGCGTTTGATACATTTGCTGACAGTCAGGTGCTTTTTTTACCTGTGAATCTTACTAGTGTACCCCTAAATTTAGAGCCCAAAATGGCAAGACGAAGGTACACTAGTAAAGAGGCCTACGAGATTCTGAGCATGACAGATAGTGAAGAGGAGGTCACGCATCTGTCAGATTCAGGCTCAGAATATCTTCCCGTAGAAGACAGTGACGTCAGCGGCCCCACGTCAGATAGCTCTGACGACGAAGTTGAGGTCCCTGCTAAGGTCAGGCGTACCCGATCCCGATCTTCTGAGGTTGTTGAGGAGCAGGAACCGCAGGTCTCTCGTATCATGGAGCAGAGTAGTACTAGCGCCGCTATTCCTTCTGGTGAATTGGCAAGCACCAGCGGCCTAGTACAGCCTGGGCGTACATCCAGCACTGCAGTATCACGTGGTGACGTGGCGAGTCCCATAAGTGCAGTTCAAGCTGGCGAGGTGGCAAGCACAAGTAGTGTCCCGCTGCCACCAAGAAGACAAAGGCAGGCCCGTCGTGCCCATAGTGCCCTTCCTGCAGAATTTGCCTATCCTGATTGGGTCCCCACCACTTCTGCAGAACCCGTACTTCCCCCATTCACTGCCCAACCCGGTATTCAGGTGGAAACAGCTGATTTTATGCCAATTGATTTTTATTCGCTGTTTTTCACGGAAGATCTCTATAGATCTATTGTGGACCAGAGTAATTTATATGCTGGTCAATTCATCGCCGTTAACCCCCAGTTGCCTAAAATTGCCAAAGATTGGAAACCAATTACGGTTTCCGATTTTAAGACCTTTCTGGGCCTTTCCCTCAACATGGGCACACATAAATTCCCGTCATTGCGTGCTTATTGGTCCACGCACCCAATTGACCACATGCTCGTGTTCTCTGCCTCCATGCCCAGGACACGATACAAGCAGATTTTGCGGTTCATGCACTTCAACGACAATTAACTTTGTCGTCCACGTGGGGACCCTGAATACGACCGGCTCTATAAAATTCGGCCCCTCATAAACCACTTCAACAAATGTTTTGCAGCCTTGTTTATTCCCGATCAAGTTGTCTGCGTTGATGAGTCCCTGATTAAATTTTCTGGCCGCTTGGCTTTCAAGCAGTACCTTCCCAGCAAGCGTGCCAGATACGGGGTCAAGCTCTATAAGTTCTGTGACAGGGCAACAGGCTATGTATTGAGCTTTACGGTTTATGAGGGAAAAGATAGACAGGTTGAGCCGGTCAACTGCCCGGATTACATAGGGAGCGCTGGCAAGATAGTGTGGAACTTGGTGTCACCCTTATTCGGAAAGGGGTACCACTTGTATGTGGACAATTATTACACGAGCGTGCCACTGTTTAGTCACTTGTTTGATCATCAGATTGGAGCATGTGGCACCGTGCGACCTAATCGCCGGGGCTTTCCCCAGCGGCTTGTAGATGCCCGTCTTAGGCTGGGGGAGAGCCTGCTTGAAGTGTAATAACTTGCTCGCTATGAAGTGGAGGGACAATAAGAATGTTTTCCTTCTTACCTCCCTTCATGCAGACACGACAGTCCAAATTCGTACGGCGACTGGTGTTGTGGAGAAACCCCTCTGTGTCCACGAATATAACCAAAATATGGGAGGGGTGGACCTCAACGACCAGTTGTTGGCGCCGTATCTAATTGACCGTAAGGCGAGACGCTGGTACAAAAAAGTGTCTCTATCCTTATTCCAATTGGCTTTGCTGAACGCTCATGTGCTATACAGAGCTTCAGGCGGGACGTTATCTCTTCTAAAATTCCAGAATGAGATAGTCACAGAACTCCTGTATCCAGGCGGTTCTGCACCTCACCATTCCCAACCAAATGCAGTAAGCCGGCTGCATGACAGGAATTATCCGTATGCCCTCCCGAGTACCCCTACCCAACGAACCCCCCAAAAAAGATGTCGTGTCTGTAGCAAGCGCGGATTTAGGCGTGACACCCGTGTTTTTTGTCCACTCTGTCCTGACAAACCTGGTCTTTGCCTTGGTGAATGTTTTGAACGCTACCACTCAAAAGTGAAGTTTTAGCGTAGGGTACAGCATTTCACAGACTAGGACACACTTACACAGGGTCTCCGAAGATGCCATTACATTTTGAGAGACCCGAACCATTACAGTTGTTAAACTTACAAAAAAAAGTGTAAAAAAGAAAAAAAAACGTAAAAAACAAAACACAAAAAAAATATAAAATAAAAAAAACAAAAATAGTTGTTGTTTTATTGTTCTCTCTCTCTCTCTCTCTATTTTCTCTCTATTGTTCTGCTCTTTTTTACTGTATTCTATTCTGCAATGTTTTATCATGCTTGCTTTTCAGGTATGTAATTTTTTGTTTTCAGGTACGCCATTCAGTTGCAGCGCGGATCTATTTATCTTGACAGCAACAGGGTTTGCTCCCACGATACATAAAGCCGTGACTCCAACACTGTAGGAGGTGATTTCACCACCACAGTTAAAAAAAAGAGCATATATGCCGAAGCATGGGGGCAGCAGGGGCGGAGGAGCGATTTTGCTCCTAATGCCGCGTATATACGGTCGAAATTCCGACGGAGGCTTGCCCGTGGAAAAGTCCGACCGTGTGTACGCGGCATAACTTTTTTGCGGGAGGATGCCCCCATGCTTCGGCATATATATATTTTAGGCACAGGTTGCGTTAAAAAAATGTTTTATTTTTTACTAGGTTTTGTTTTGGTATTTGCTTTGCAGGTATGGTATGGTAAGGTCTTACTGTTGTACTGTAATGTTACTTTGTTTTAATGTTAACCATCATTTGCTTAGCAGGTACGCCATTCAGTTGCATCGCGGATTTATTTATCTTGACAGCAACAGCGTTTGCTCCCACGATACATAAAGCCGTGACTCCAACGCTGTAGGAGGTGATTTCACCACCACAGTTAAAAAAAAGAGCATATATGCCGAAGCATGGGGGCAGCAGGGGCGGAGGAGCGATTTTGCTCCTAATGCCGCGTATATATGGTCGAAATTCCGACGGAGGCTTGTCCGTGGAAAAGTCCGACCGTGTGTACGCGGCATAACCTTTTATGCCGCGTACATACGGTCGAAATTCCGACGAAGGCTTGCCCGTGGAAAAGTCAGACCGTGTGTACGCGGCATAACTTTTTTGCGGGAGGATGCCCCCATGCTTCGGCATATATGCCCATCATTAGAAGTGGGTGGATGAAGGGAGGTATTCTAATGGTGGGCATACCCACCGATCAATCTCTTTTTTTCGTTCAGCCAACAGGCTTCATGAAAAAAAAGATTACAATACATGTCCAACAAGGACCAGCAACGTACTGGTATGTTGCTGGACTTTGAATGTTTATACCAGAATGATGCCTGCAGGTTTAGGTATCATCTTGGTATCATTCTTTTCAGCCAGTGGCCGGCTTTCATGTAAAAGCAATTCTAGCAGATAATTAGCCTCTAGACTGCTTTTACAAGCAGTGGGAGGGAATGCCCCCCCCCCCGGATATAAACAGCGCCATTGGGAAATTGGAAAAATAATTTTATCACACCGATCTTGGTGTGGTCAGATGCTTTGAGGGCAGAGGAAAGATCTAGGGTCTAACCCCAGAAATTTTTTTCAAAAAAAGAGTACCTGTCACTACTTATTGCTATCATAGGGGATATTTACATTCCCTAAGATAACAATAAAAATGGTAAAAATAAATAAATATGGAAGGAACAGTTTAAAAATAAAATAAAAAAGCAAAATAAATAATAAAAAAAAAAAAAGCACCGCTGTCCCCCCCTGCTCTTGCGCAAAGGCGAACGCAAGCGTCGGTCTAGCGTCATATGTAAACAGCAATTGCATCATGCATGTGAGGTATCACCGCGAAGGTCAGATCGAGGGCAGTAATTTTAGCAGTAGACCTCCTCTGTAAATCTAACGTGGTAACCTGTAAAGGCTTTTAAATGCTTTTAAAAATGAATGTAGTTTGTCGCCGCTGCGCGTTTGTGCGCAATTTTAAAGCATGTCGTGTTTGGTATCCATGTACTCGGCCTAAGATCATCTTTTTTATTTCATCAAACATTTGGGCAATATAGTGTTTTTTAGTGCATTAAAAATAAAAAAAGTGTGTTTTCCCCCAAAAAATGCATTTGAAAAATCACTGCGCAAATACTGTGTGGAAGAAAAAAATGCAACACCCACTATTTTAATCTGTAGGGCCTTTGCTTTAAAAATATATATAATGTTTGGGGGTTCAACATAATTTTCTTGCAAAAAAAAAAAAAATTTCATGTAAACAAAAAGTGTCAGAAAGGGCTTTGTCTTCAAGTGGTTAGAAGAGTGGATGATGTGTGACATAAGCTTCCTAATGTTGTGCATAAAATACCAGGACAGTTCAAAAACCCTCCCAAATGACCCTATTTTGGAAAGTTGACACCTCAAGCTATTTGCTGAGAGGCATGTTGAGCCCATTGAATATTTTTTTTTTTTTGTCCCAAGTGATTGAATAATGACAAAAAGAAAAAAAAAATATGTACAAAAGGTTGTCACTAAATTATATATTGCTCAAACATGTCATGGTTATATGTGGAATTGCACCCCAAAATACATTCTGTTGCTTCTCCTGAGTATGGGGATACCACATGTGTGAGACATTTTGGGAGCCTAGCCGCGTACAGGACCCCGAAAACCAAGCACCGCCTTCAGGATTTCTATGGGTGTAAATTTTTGATTTCACTCCTCACTGCCTATCACAGTTTCGGAGGCCATGGAATGCCCAGATGGCACAAAACCCCCCCAAATGACCCCATTTTGGAAAGTAGACACCCCAAGCTATTTGCTGAGAGGTATGTTGAGTATTTTGCAGATCTCTCTTTTTGTCACAAAGTTTTGAAAATTGAAAAAAAAAATAATATGTCTTTCTTCATTTTCAAAAACAAATGAGATCTGTAAAATACTTACCATGCCTCTCAGCAAATAGCTTGGGGTGTCTACTTTCCAAAATGGGGTCATTTGTGGGGGTTTTGGGCTATCTTGGCATTTTATGGCCTTCAAAACTGTGATAGGTAGTGAGGAGTGAAATCAAAAATTTGTGCCCTTAGAAATCCTGAAGGCGGTGCTTGGTTTTCGGGGGCCCGTACGCGGCTAGGCTCTCAAAAAGTCCCACACATGTGGTATCCCCGTACTCAGGAGAAGCAGCAGAATGTATTTTGGGGTGCAATTCCGCATATAACCATGGTATATGTGAGCAATATATCATTTAGTGACAACTTTTTGGAATTTTTTATTTATTTTTTGTCATTATTCAATCACTTGGGACAAAAAAAAAATATTCAATGGGCTCAACATGCCTCTCAGCAATTTCCTTGGGGTGTCTACTTTCCAAAATGGGGTGATTTGGGGGGGTTTTGTACTGCCCTGCCATTTTAGCACCTCAACAAATGAGATAGGCAGTCATAAATTTAAAGCTGTGTAAATTCCAGAAAATGTACCCTAGTTTGTAAACGCTATAACTTTTGCGCAAACCAATAAATATACGCTTATTGACATTTTTTTTACTAAAGACATGTGGCTGAATACATTTTGGCCTAACTGTATGACTAAAATTGAGTTTATTCGATTTTTCTTATAACAAAAAGTAGAAAATATCATTTTTTTTCCAAATTTTCGGTCTTTTTCCGTTTATATCGCAAAAAATAAAAATCGCAGAGGCAATCAAATACCATTAAAAGAAAGCTCTATTTGTGGGAAGAAAAGGACGCAAATTTCGTTTGGGTACAACATTGCATGTCCGCACAATTTACAGTTAAAGCAGCGCAGTGCAAAATTCTGAAATCACCTCTGGTCCTCTAGCTACCAAATGGTCCGGGGCTTAAGTGGTTAAGCCCAGGTTCACACTGGGGCTGCGGGAGTGAAGCCGTGCGAGTTCAGCTGAACTCGCACGATTTCACTCCTGCCTGTCAGTCCCGATTTGAGCTCGATTACAGAGACATCTGACACATATGTCAAACTACTTTTTGAAATCGGTGCAGCGCCGCACCGATTAGGACGGTGCCATTGCCCGCAATTTGCTTCAAATTTCGCCGATTTGACATGTCAAATCGCACCAGTGTGAACCAGGGTTAAGATCCATAAGGCACGTCCAGATATCTGGCTGATGGATACAACTATCTTTAACCCATGATGTTCTGTATGATTTCATTTTTGATATACACTCTCTATCAACCGGACCTGTATCGAGGGGAAAGTACTATTCTACCTCTCCTCTATAGCTATGGTCTATATAGAGTTATACCACTAAGTTACACAATAAGACCATTCCACATTATATGGACCTCTGGCTGATGTCATTCACGTTTTCTGTTGCTTGCGCGCTGCTTTGACAGACATAGCTTTCTTTTTATTTTTGAGTTATGTTCTTCGTCTTTATGGGTGGAGCATCAACATTTGGGTTATAAGCCACAGATCTGGAACCCGCAAGCCCTCTGACCCTGAAGAAGATCTGCATTTTGTTTTTTGAAACACGTTTGACGTTCTGGGCTTTTCCTTGCAGCTGGTTTCCATTTCTGTACCCAATATTTGCGTTTGTTGCATATAACCCCATGTTCATGTTATATATTATCAATGTGCAATACATTTTGAATACTTTTTTACTATCAAACTGTGGCCCGGTTTAAAGTCCCAATCTGAGGAATTCATGTTCTGACTCTATGTACCAGGGATGTGGTCCACAATCAGTTTAAGAAATTAGTTGCGGTAGAGCAGGTCTCCAAATTGTGGTCCGTTGCACAACGCCGGGCCGTAGCGCCTCTGCTGCCGGGCCGCGGAGGAGACAAGTAATGTCAGGGGTGCGGCGACAGGGGAGAGAGATTACATCATCTCTCATTGCCCGCACCGCTGTTCCGCCCTTACTTACAGGGCCACGAAGGCTGCTCTACACGGAGGTGCACCCGCAACCCAGAAGAGAGAGCATGACGTCATCTCTCACCGCCTGCCCTCACTCTCATCTCTCCCTCGCATGTGCCTGTGTTTCACCTGCAGCTATTTTACCACGCTGAGGAGAGGCTGACAGTGTTGTACCTGGCTGCAAGTACTCTGCAGCCATGTTACATGTAAATTAATTAATGACAAACTGCTATTTTTTGGGTGGCAGCCAGGCAACCCGGGGAATATCCGATTGCCTCTCGGGGGATCAGGAAGGAATTTTTTCCCCCGCTTTAGCAAATTGGATTGTGCTCTGGGTTTTTCGCCTTCCTCTGGATCAACTGTGAGTATAGAATTAGGTATATGGGATTGTATGATAGTATTATTTATGGTTGAACTGGATGGCCTGATGCTATCAGGCAGCGTGGTGGCAGACATAGTGGCAAGTGACATCCTCATCTGGTGGCAGACATAGTGGCAAGTGACATTCTCATTTGGTGGCAGACATAGTGGCAAGTGACATTCTCATCTGGTGGCAGACATAGTGGCAAGTGAAATCCTCATCTGGTGGCAGGCATAGTGCCAAGTGGCATCCTCATCTGGTGACAGACATAGTGGCAAGTGACATTCTTATCTGGTGGCAGGCATAGTGGCAAGTGACATTCTCATCTGGTGACAGGCATAGTGGCAAGTGACATCCTCATCTGGTGACAGGCATAGTGGCAAGTGACATCCTCATCTGGTGGCAGGCATAGTGGCAAGTGACATCCTCATCTGGTGGCAGGCATAGTGGCAAGTGACATCCTCATCTGGTGGCAGGTGATGTGGCAAGTGACAAGGGATGGTTGCAAGTGACACGCTCAAGGCTCCCACTGACTCTGCATTATGGTGAGTTGAACTATTTAATTTTATATTACAATGTAATGATAGAAATAATGTGTTTCAATCATCCTGACACCATAATAACCATGGTGCCGGGATGATTGAAGCACTAACACCAGCCATTGCCCTGACAAATTGCCCACGAAAAATCGCTTACCCCCCGCGCCGACCCCCCGGGCCTTGGCACAATTTACTTGCACACAACCGGTCCCCGGTGCCAAAAAGGTTGGGGACCGCTAAGGTAGAAGGTCTCTTTAAATTTTCCAGAAGAACAACCATCTCTGAAGCACTTCACCAATCAGGCTAGACGAAAGCCACTCCTCAGTAAAAGGCACATGAAACAAATATTCAAATTTGTGGCCTGAATGGCAAGGATCATGCCTGGTGGTAACCACGCACCACTCATCATCTGGCCAATACCATCCCTACAGTGAAGCATGGTGTTGGCAGCATCATGCTGTGGGGATGTTTTTCAGTGGCAGGAACTGGGAAACTAGTCAAGATCGAGGGAAAGATGAATGCAACAATGTACAGATGTCACAAATGTCACGTCTAAATCAATACAGGTGGTATAGCTAGCTACTGTGTGCTTCACCTATAGCAGTCCCCTTTCCCCTAAGACAAGCAGGCCTACCGGTACTTGGTTGACCCCCGGACTTATATACAATGCTATAGTGCCTGGCCACCACACTAGGGCAGACGCGAACAGAGCAAACAACAGACTACTTGCAGTTTAGCAGACAGATAGCGTGGTTCTAAGATGGTCCAGGTAATAAGGCAGGCTGAGTTCAGGGAATAGTCCAATATCCGATCCGGGTCATACACAGGGAAATCCAACAGCAAAGCATGGCAGACAAATGGGAAGCTTGAACAAGAACAATGCAGGTAACTGTCTCTCTATCACAAGCAAGGGATAGAGTGTTTGGTTTGCTTATATCAGGTGACTAATCAGACCAATCATCTTGCAGGTGAACACAGACAGGGGAAAAGCAACAGCTAACACCCGGGTGCTGGAATGAGGAACAGAGGCACTAAGTGATCATAACAACAGAGATATCCTTGATGAAAACCTGCTCCAGAATTCTCTGGACCTCAAACTGGGGCGAAGGTTCATCTTCCAACAGGACAATGACCCAAAGCACACAGCCAAGATAACAAAGGAGTTGCTATGGGACAACTCTGTGAGTGTCCCTTAAGTGGCCCAGCCAGAGCCCAGACTTGAACATCTCTGGAGAAATCAGTAAATTGCTGTGCATCCACGCTCCCCATCCAACCTGATGGAGCTTGAGAGGTCCTGCAAAGAAGAATGGGAGAAACTGCCCAAAATTAGGTGTGCCAAGCTTGTAGCATCGTACTCAAAAAGATTTGTAAAGATTTCAAGCATTGTTTGTAGAATTTTGAGGAAAATTTAATCCATTTTGGAATAAGGCTGTAACATATGTGGAAAAAGTGAAGCGCTGGAAATACTTTCCAGATGCACTGTAAAGTGGCAACTACCTCTGACTTTTCAACCCGCCTCTGATCCCCCCCCCCGGTCCCCCCACCTCCTACATCAATTCTAAGCCATACTATTGTGTCCTGCAATGAAAAACTCTTTATGGATAAATGACGGATAAAGCAGGGCTGAATGAAAATCGCTTTTTCCATTCACAGAGTGATTTTTATTGAATGTTTCAGATTTTAACTTGGTTTTTGATTGTAAACGATCACCTTCTAAAACATCCCATTCAGTTTAAAATGGAAATGAAAGGCAAAACATGTTTGTATAGATAACATAAATATTTTTTTTCCCTTTTTTTATAAATGATCACAATGCCTCTATTCTCAGCCACATAAGAGCTGGGGGAGAAGAAGCAGTAGCACACTGAGCTTGCCAGTGAATGGCTGTGCAGTGGGGGCTTGTCGGGACAAGTCTGATCATTGGAGGAGAGTACACTGAGTTCCCGGCATAGCTAGAGAACTGACCACAGTGTGTTCTCCTGCTTAGTGTGGTCAGCTTTTAACAGGAAAGCAGAGGAAATGGCAGGAACTCCAGAGCTTTCACACAAAGGAAGCAATACAAAGAGAACAGGATATTTTCTCATTCAAGTGCATGGTACAGCAAGCAAATATCGGGATATGAAGTGTTGGGGTAAAGCTTTGACGCATCAGCCACCAGCACACAGACACTTTTCATCCATGGTAAGTGCTCTCACTAGTGTAGTTTTAAAAAACACACATTTTTCAAACACAGAGTTTGAACAGTCTGAAGCAACCGCCAGGGGGTGCATTATTGTGTAATTCAACCGTCCTGAAAATAGCAGGACTGAGAGGAATTAGGGGCCTTCACTGTTTCTAGAGGGGACCCCCAACTGCTGCATCTGTAATGGAAAGATCTTCTTCATTCCCAACAGGATAAGCTATAGTATGAACTATGAAAAAAAGAGAAAATGTGCCTACTAAGTGCAGTATGTAAAATACAATTTATTAGAAAAATAATAAGATTCAGCCAAATGGCTACTCACAGGATAGTAATAAGGTGATGGCATAAAGGAATGTCTGTGGATGTCTGCATGGGGTATGACACTCAGGTCCTCTGTAGTCTTACGGCAGTATGGAGCCCATCCAGTGTTGAGATCGTGGACGATGTTATCGCATGAGCGGCGGATGAAAGAGCGTGGCAAAGCTTATGCAGGTCCGGAAAGCAGGAAGTCAACACACCGCGGCGTGCGGTTCACGCTGGAGCGCAGCCGGCTCGAGGCGACAGGACGTGACGTCAAAGCAGTCTCTGCATACAGAGTTCACTTCACTCTATAAAGTGCTGCCAACGGTGCCTATGTTATTCAGATCATCATCATCATATGGACTTTTATCATTCAATTGAGACTTTTTATTCCTTATAATTTTTGGTTCATTATATTTTATTCATTATATTTTATTTTTTATTTTTTGTTTATATTCCTTATCCCTATCAGTGAGTTCTCTGTACCCAGTCCTTGTGCCGTCATTTTGTGTTAAAGTATAGTATGAACTATTCCTTGGACCTAGAACTGCATGGAGGATATCCTGAAAAACTTTTTCAAAGATGAGCTTACACTTTGAGCTTTAAATACTCTATAAGCCAGGGGTCTCAAACTGGCGGCCCTCCAGCTGTTGCAAAACTACAAATCCCATGAGGCATTGCAAGGCTGACAGGCACAAGCATGACTCCCACAGGCAGAGGCATGATGGGACTTGTAGTTTCGCAACAGCTGGAGGGCCACCAGTTTGAGACCCCTGCAAGCCATCTCAAATTTTTCTTCCCTAGTGGACCAGACCACCTTTATTCATGTGTAAACTGTCTTTAGCATATAGGATGTACTCCAATACAAAATCAACTCAGTGTTGTAGAAACCAAAATGCTTCCCTTTTACAACAAGATCAGCTCTGTAGGTTCCCACTTCCTTTCCTTTGCAGAATACAGTGCAGGCAATATTCCAAAGTAAATAGGTTTTTAAGAATCCTCTATCTCTATATTTCTACATGGACGGATGAATCATTGCCAGCATGTAAATAGTAATTTGTCTACCCAATACACCACATGCCAAAGCAGGGAGATAGCAAAACATTCTGTTAACCAATTATTCTATTTGTCTTTGATTTAAAAAAATCCCTATTACCACCAACTGTTTAAGCCTTTCTGCATTACAATCCTCTTCTAGGTGTTGGGGAGGAGGTAGCAGCAAATAGGGGTGGCACTTCTACATTTTCACCCCATACATCTCTTTATGCAACAATTCCTTCCAACAATTCCTCCATGCTGCAATTTGTTTATCCAGATTGCCAATGTGAGCTCTTAGAGGGCCACCATACTCGCATCTATTGCAGAGGTATTTGCCATACCCCCTCTGTTTGTTATTACATGTGGCACACAGTGTTCTGAGCAAAATCTTCAATCTGGCTACCAACCATTATCCCAGTAGAATATGTGTAACATTAGAGGTAAGGGAACTTGTTTCATAACTTTATTTAAATGTATAATTATTTAAAATACTTTATTTAGAATATTATTTTTGACTCCCACTATATTCCAATGTACAGTATTTGTTCTTAAGCCACTCTCTAAGCAGGTGTAGCACCCTCCTAGATAGGTGCTAGGTAGTAGATAGGTTAGCTTTAGTTTTGCTTTCATAGGTAAATTTAGTTGCCAGACTGTGGACAGTGTGGATAGTTTCTGTTATGCCCTGTGCACACGATAGGCTTTTCCATCCAAAAACATTGGATGTGAGCTTTTGATCGGATATTCCGACCATGTGTATGCTCCATCCAACGTTTTTTGTCAGAATTTCTGCCAGCAAAAGATTGAGAGCAGGTTCTCTATTTTTCCAACGGAAAAAGTTCTTGTCGAAAATTCCACTCATCTGTATGCAATTCCGACACGCAAAAAAACACGCATGCTCAGAATCAAGCAGAAGAGCCGAACTGCCTATTGAACTTCATTGATCTCGGCTCGTCGTACGTCTTGTACGTCACCGCGTTCTTGGCGGTCGGAATTTCAGACAAGATTTGTGTGACCGTGTGTATGCAACACAAGTTTGAGCCAACATTCTGTCAGAAAAAATCCACGGTTTATTTGTCGGAATTTCCGATCATGTGTACGGGGCATTAGGCAAAAATATATTCTGGCTCATTGCAATCAGTACAGCCACAATCTGCTAGTTAGGTCTGCTCAGTGTGTTCTGCTGCTGCTATGCTGCCTACAGCTCCCTCTGCTTTCCAGAAGTTAGTAGAAGTATCTGGATCATGGGTTTGGGGCTGCAGATAGCAGCATGAATATTGATACAGCCCCAGCCTATCCCAGAGAGGCAGGCTCTGGTGGCCTGCTGGGAGACTGTATTTATTCAGAGAACACACTGAGTTCTGGGTCTTGTCCAAGAGTCTAGGAGTCCAGTCTGGGGAGGGCACGCTGCTCTCCACCAGACACCCTGTGCTGAATAAGAATGCATGCTGAGACCCTGGTGCTAGGAACATGCTGACTAAGGGGAGCTGTCTACCAAAGATCTGTCTCCAGGAAGGTGACCCTTGGAAGATTGAAAGGAGGCCCCATTCTGTCCTTAGCCCTTGTGAGTACAGACGGTGTGGGATCTTGGGGACCTTGTTGCTCTAGCTACCCATCTGTTGCATAATAGTCAGCTCTGGGTCTATTAAAGGGGACACACTGGCTGGTGATCCTGAAGAGCTCTGTCCAAGAGTAGCTTCTACTTAAAAGGACTTTGCTCTATGGCTCAAAAGTTCTGCTAACAGCTGAAGTCTATTGTTGGTTACAAGCCTGGACTTCATTTAAAGCTTGCTCAAGAAAGAAGCCAAGTTCTTAGTGTACATAGTTCTTATTCTTGGAATATCCCACCTCTACCCTAAAAGGCCCCTTTCACACTGGGGCGGGCAGGTGCGGTGGCGGTATACTGTCGTATTTACTGCGATATTTGGCCGCTAGCGGTGCGGTTTTAACCCCCGCTAGCAGCTGAAAAGGGTTAATACCGGCCACAAACTGCGGCTACAGCCACGGTTTGCGGGCAGTGTTACCGCAGTGTCCCATTGATTTCAATGGGAAGGAGCGGTAAAGGAGCGGTATTACACACCGCTCCTTCACCGCTCCAAAGATGCGGCTTGCAGGAGATTTTTTTTTCCTCCCGCCAGCGCATCGCCTCAGTGTGAAAGCCCTCGGGCTTTCACATTGAGAATACTGGGGCAGGAGTATTTCAGGCGTTATTTATGCGATATTTTTAGCACTAAAACGCCTAAAGTATGCCTCAGTGTGAAAGGCCCCTTTCACACTGAGGCGTAGTTCAGGCTATTTTTAGCGCTAAAACGCCTGAAATACGCCACTGAGGCGTATTTCAGGCGTTTTAGTGCTAAAAATAGCGCATAAATAACGCCTGAAATACTCCTGCCCCAGTATTGCTCGGGACCCGATGCGCTTGCCCGGCGGCCACGATGTCCACCCGGCACCCGCGATTGCCCGCAATCATGGGAGGACTGTGGATCTGTGTGTGTAAAACACACAGAACCATGTCCTGTCAGCGGTGAGGAGACTGATGTGTGTTCCCAGTACAGAGGAACACAGATCGGTCTCCTCCCCTTGTGAGTCCCCTCCCCCTACAGTTAGAATCACACGTTAGGGAACATATTTAACCCCTTCATAGCCCCCTAGTGTTAACCCTTTCCCTGCCAGTCACATTTACACAGTAATCAGTGCAGTTTTATAGCACTAATCGCTGTATAAATATGAATGGTCCCAAAAACGTGTCAAAAGTGTCCAATATGTCCGTCGCAATATCACGGTCACAATAAAAATCGCAGATCGCCGCCATTACTAGTAAAAAAAAAAAAAAATGCCATAATTCTATCCCCTATTTTGTAGATACTATAACTTTTGCGCAAACTGATCATATACGCTTATTGCGATTTTTTTTTTTACCAAAAAATATGTAGAATACGTATCGGCCTAAACTGAGGAAAAAAATTGTTTTAAAAAAAAAATTGTGATATTTATTAAATCAAAAAGTTAAAAATTGTGTTTTTTTCAAAATTGTCGCTCTTCTTTTGTTTATAGCGCAAAAAATAAAAACCGCAGAGGTGATCAAATACCACCAAAATAAATCTCTATTTGTGGGGGAAAAATGTATCAAAATTTATTTGGGTATAACGTCGCATGACCGCACAATTCTCATTCAAAATGTGACAGCGCTGAAAGCTGAAAATTGGCCTGGGCAGGAAGGGGGTGAAAAGGCCCAGTATGGAAGTGGTTTAAAATTTACAGAGAAGTGTTAAAAAGTGAAAGAATTCGCAAAACCAAGAGGCAAGGTATGTTTATCCCAAACGATCGCACCAATCACAGAGCAGAAAAATTAGCTCTAGTAGCAGCAATGCGCCTATCTTTTTAACTCCCACTTTGTTCCAATCCACTTCGTTCACAAGCTTCTCTTGTTAAGAATACAATGATATTTTGGAAAAGGCTTTCTCAAACAATAATGACGGGTTCAGTGAGCCTGACAGTGACTGAACACACTGATGTGCTTGTAATGTGCCACTGCCTCACTCTATCTACCAGTATGAATATAATGTAATGTTTCTATATAATGTAGAGGGACAGCCCAAACACATCACTCTTGCGGGAAAGCTTTTCTCAGAACGGATGCTAGGGATGATAAACTCAGCTTGAGTTGCATGGGCATCACTCATTAGTCACAAGCACCAATGTAAAATAAAGTTACTGGATTCAGAATGAATTCTGACTCGCAGTAATGAATTTGCTCTGTATAATAAAGCAAAGAAAGAATCATTTTAATACATTTTACTGTTGAAGTGTGTAAGTATTTTCTTTGATATTTTATATTCACATTCCATCAAAAGATCAAAGCACTATATAGCCTTTGGTATTTCTAATAAATACTTAACAACTGAACTTGTTCTGTAAACTTGAAGATGTTTTGTAGCTTATTCAAGGTACTTAATCAGTTCAAGAAGCGGCAAAAATGAGATGCGCAACGTCTTCAACATTACAGAACCAGTCCGGTTAAATGTAACTAAAGCCCCATAGACACGGTCGGACTTCCATCTGACTTTTCCGTGTTTTTTTTGTCCAAACGGAGTTGGTCGGGAACACCCATAGCATACACACCCTCAGACTTTTCTGCAAACTTTCCCAAAACTTTTTGCAACATCACGTGGTTTTTCTGCTCTTTTCTGCTCTTTACCGCCACCCTTAGGTCAACTTCTGCTATTGTTGGTTGATTTTAACATTAGTTGTTTTGTCCATCGGACAAATGTCTGATGGTTTTCTGTACACACAGTCGGACTTTGCTCCATCGGACTTTTGTTGGGCAAAAGTTTGTCCATTTGCAGACCCAACTTTTGTCCGATGAAAACAAGAAAAAAGCAAAAAAAAGTTTGTCCGATGGAGCGTACACACAGTCGGATTGTTGGTCCAACTTGCTCAAAATGAAGTTTGTTGGCCAAAAGTCCGACCGTGTGTACGGGGCTTTACTGCCATTAGGGATACCATGACATGGATAAACCTTTACAGATACAATTCTTCAATTCTGGAAAAAAAAAAGTGCTTGAGGTTGTTTCTATAGGATAGGCTTCTAAGAATTTCTAGGACTTTTAGTAACTCGTGAATTCTATTGTAGAATACATTTTTGTTTATAATCTTTATTTATAAATTTGTCATTTTACACAAAACAATACAAAATAGTACAATAACTAGCATAACCCATTACCCACCCATTCAATGTTTTTCTCATCAGATTACCTAAGCATTCGTTTGAAAAAGTCCCTTTATAGTTCATCTCACCCATACCATTGCCTGTCCTACACTCATACATAGAATACATTTTTCACAGTAGATCAGTATTTTTCAAAATGATGATAAATCAACTTCCCAAGTACAAACACACAGTAGAACACTTTTCAAAAGTAAGAAAAAAAAGATGTTACCTCTACCTTTGTTCTGGGGACACCCTTTGTATTTAGGAAGCACTGCTACCTTCACATTCAACTTGCTCTTGTCAGGAAAAGTGAGAGTCTGATCTGTGATGACATCTAGCACCAGGACATAGGCCAATACACAGCACAGCAGTATCTGCTCAGTGTAAGCTTTCTTTTGTCATACAGCATAACAGCTTTGCTTTCACTGCTCTGTATATTCAGAACAGCTACAGAAGTCACTCTCATTTACACACATGAGCTCATGTACAGTATAAAAAGTAGAGCAAAAACAGCAGAGATGTTTCCCAAAAGCAACCAGTAAAATATCAGCCGTCATGTATTGGTTCTGTGTAGAAGGGGAATGCTAATATCTAACTGGTTGACATGTGTAACAGGCCTATTTCTTGTTTGTTCCAGTTCATACAAATGAGCCCCAGAGTCTCAGAGCTGGCCATTATAAGCAGAATAGGAAAAAATGACGGATGTGCTAAAAAATAATTCTACAATGTAGTGACTTAATCAGGAGGGTGACATACATATATATATATATATATATATATATATATATATATATATATATATATATATATATATTTTATATATAAAAATATATATATTTATATATAAAAATATATATATATTTATATATAAAAATATATATATATTTATATATATAATATATATATATATATATATATATATATATATATATATATATATATATATGTAGCGACCCTCTCTCTCCCTCTTGCTTTATCGGTTATGTGGCTGTTGTCTAGGGGTCCCTGGGAGGGAGAGATGAGATACACCACGGCCCATGTCCTCCATAACTAAGAGGTGAAGGCCAGAAATTTGGGTCCTGTGCAGGTGTCCTAGAGTCAAGTCCAGTACTTCGTTCCTGACTCCTTTGCTCCTAGTAACCAGAGTTCCACACAGTGAATAGGTCCAACTCAGTAGAAAAAAATGGGAGAAAGTTGAAGGATCAAAGGTCCTCAACAAAAGAATTCTTCAACAAGGCTCAACTGGTTATACAGACTTTTGGTGAGTGAACCGCCATTAGTAGAGTAGAAAAATTCATTAATTTATTTAATTAGTTTTAAACAAAACACAACATCAAGAACACCTGATTAAAATGAGACTAGTCAACAAAAACACTAAACAAGGATGGCCACCCGATCGACCATGCATTCATTCATCCGCTAATGATCTTAATGGTAATACCGGTATTGAAAATATCAAAATGTTCATCAATATCACAGGAGCATGCTATAAGGATAGTGCTCCGATCATTATACCATTGCCTCTTGATGTGAAGATATTTCACCGGCACGTTAAATATCTAAACTCTACAATTCCGGCACGGTCTACAGCTACTCTATGGAGACATCTACGGATCCAAGTAAATTAATGGGTGTGAAGCAGCCCTACACAACAGAAGCCAGCTGTGAATCATTGAATCATTACCGGCCTGACACGCAGCAAATCGGTGAGCGGTTGTTGCATATGGGATCATATGCAAACCAAAAGACTATTGATCTGGATGGCTGAGTGACCGAGTGACCCAGTGAAGACACCGAAGGTGAGCTGTAAGATTGTGTTCTCAGCATCAAGCACTATCCTTATAGCATGCTCCTGTGTACACTATGTCCAGCCAAGCTATCCATTTGTCACCCAGTAAATATGCGTGAACATTAACCGGCCCACTTTTTTGATTCACCAAATAGACCAATCCGGTAACCACACTCTTGGAGCCATTACCAGTATCGATCTATCTCAATTTACCAGGACTATCAAATTGATATTGATGAACATTTTGATATTTTCAATACCGGTATTACCATTAAGATCATTAGCGGATGAATGAATGCGGTGTGTATGGTCGATCGGGTGGCCATCCTTGTTTAGTGTTTTTGTTGACTAGTCTCATTTTAATCAGGTGTTCTTGATGTTGTGTTTTGTTTAAAACTAATTAAATAAATTAATGAATTTTTCTACTCTACTAATTGCGGTTCACTCACCAAAAGTCTGTATAACCAGTTGAGCCTTGTTGAAGAATTCTTTTGTTGAGGACCTTTGATCCTTCAACTTTCTCCCATTTTTTTCTATATGGTTTTGCAATTCAGAGGCTAACTTGATGGACAAACCCCTAAATTATTGGGTATTTAATAAATAGTGGTTTTTATACTTAGCAAATCACTCACATTACCTAGTATTATACATTGGATGAGCTTATTACATACCTACCCTTTTGTTTTTTCTAAATAGGTCCAACTCAGTTTTATTCTTCTTTCCAAACAATAAACAGTTTCTTCTACTGAGTTATAATGGGAATTAGATCGAGGCACAATCCTTTCCCTTCTGATGCTAATCACTGTGATATCACCAGTGGCGGATAGTCACTGCCACTGACTATGTGAGGTAGAACATGAATTACCTTCGCTAGCACAGCCCCTGTCAGGGGAAGGAGATCCGTCCCAGGGAGAAACAGGAGGCCTCTCTGTCACCAGCGATGCTGCGCCGGACTCTCCAGAGAAGTTCCGCACACCAGTCCTCACGAACTCAAGACACGGGCACCCAAGGATTTAGGGCCCCCTCGGATTCCTCCACCCTCGCGGAACTCAGTCGAAGGTACTGAGCCCCAGGCATCTGCCATAGTACCTCACCCCAGGCTAAAGGTGCCTGGGATGGACTCCATCCTCGCTCCGGCCAGGTCAAGGGCACCTAGGCCCGGAACACCGGAACGCCAGCACCCAGGCCGAAGGTGCCTGGGTGCGGCCACGTCCTCCAACTCTGGACTCCCGAACTCTGAACCCCGTGGTAAGGGCGTTCGCCCCTTTTATCCCCTCTCCCTTTGCGTCAAAGTGGGTTCCCCGCCCCGCTGTACCAGCTCCAGGGGAGGACAAAAAGGTACAGTCTTGCGGTGTGAGTTCAGCCCCGGCCCAGGGCAACAGTGCCACCTGTGGGCCGCAAGGAACCTCACACCACCAGTCCTCCAAGAACCAGAAAAAGGTCTCGGATACCCTAGCAATCTGTGCATCTGGGTTACACTACCACCCAGATGCCTCCCTTAAATTCAAGTACCCGCTACATATATATATATATATATATATATAAAAATAAAATATATATATTTATCCTTGTTTAAATTAGGCTTAAATCAGGTTTGTACGGCCACCTACTGATCATTGTTTAGAATTTATTTGTCTTGTACTATTGGGAAGATTTCCCTTTAATTCAGAGGTGATTTCTCTAAAGCAAGGAGAAACAGTCCTCTTTGGAAAATTGTATCCTAAACAGGTATCTCCATTGAAAGATTTCCCTTCCCTTCTCTTCCTGGGACAACTCAAATTTTGGACTTCCCATCAGTTTTTTTGCCTAAAGCCTCGTACACACGGTCTGTTTCTCCCTGGCATCTGATTTACACAAGAGATAGAAAGAAAGAAAAAAAAAAACATCAGATAGTTTTTAACCCCATCATCTACCAATACCTATGTAGCGGGTATTTGAATTTAGGGGAGGCATCTGGGTGGTAGTGTAACCCAGATGCACTGATTGTTAGGGAATCTGAGACCATTTTATGGTTCTTGGAGGACTCTGGTGGTGTGAGGTTCCCTGCGGCCTGGAGGAGGCGCTGTTGCCCTGGGCCGGAGTTGAACCCTCACCACAAGACTGCATCTCTTTTTGTCCTTTCCTGGCGCTTGTACGGCGGGGCGGGGAACCTGCTGTGATGCAAAGGGAGAGGAGATAAAAGGGGCGGATGCCCTGACTTTGGGGTTCAGAGTCAGAGGACGCAGCCGCGCCCAGGCACCTTCAGCCTGGGTGCTGGCGTTCCGGAGTTCCGGGCCCAGGTGCCCTTGACCTGGCCGGAGCGGGAGATGGAGTCCATCCCAGGCACCTTTAGCCTGGGACTCAGTACCTTCTACTGGGTTCCGCAAGGGTGGAGGAATCCGAGGGGGCCCTAATGCCTTGGGTGCCCGTGTCTGAGACAAGGAGGCTGGCGAGCGGAACTTCTCCGGCAAGTCCGGCGCAGCATTTGCCGGTGACGGAGAGGCCTCCAGTAACTCTCTTGGACGGATGTCTTCCCTCTGACAGGGGCTGTGATAGCGAAGGTAATTCATGCTCTTGTTCTATATAGTTGGTGGCAGTGACTATACATCATAACCATTGGTGACACCACAGTGGTTAGCTCTACTAAAAGGATTGTGCCTTGACCTACTCCCCACAAATACTGAAGTGTTCTATGGGTCTCAACCTGTCTGTGCTGTATGACTATTTATTGCTGGAAGAGAATAAATACGAGTTGGACCTTTTCAGTGTGTGGAACTCTGGTTACTGGGAGCAAAGGGAGTCATTTCGGAGAAAGGATTTGACTCTGAGACACACACACAAAACCCGATAGTTCTGGCTTTCACCTCCAGTCCCTCTGGAGGACATGGGCCGTGGTGTATCGCATCCCTCCCCCCAGTACTAACCCCCTAGACAAGACCGACAAGCCGAGAATGAGAAGGGGTGAGAGGGGTGAGGTCGCTACACCTATAATATACAGTATGTACTAGGTGAACCAACGCAAGTTTCAAACAGCTGTCTTAAAGTCTTTATTGCATATTTCAGAATAATCTGAAGGTATTGGATAAAGATCTTGAATGAGTGATCTTGGTTGTAGTTTTAAACACGTTTTAGCAAGATTCATTAGGCTGTGAAACTTTAAAACAAAAACAACCAACACAGAACAAAAATGTATTATATTTTAGCTTACCAGTCCTTAGATTTGGTGGCTGCATTTGTTTTCTTCGTTTTGGGCTAAATGTTGATGCTGCCAGAAATCTACTGTCCTTATAACTTCAGGCACACTGAACTGATATTTGTCTATCTATATTTCTTCTATCAGCTATGTTCCCAGCTTTATGAACTACAAAAAACCCCATGCCTATGTAATGAAGATTAGGAGAGGAGCTCCTTATCTACAGTCATGCTCGAAATTGTTGGCACCCCAGAATTTTTCCAGAAAATCAAGTATTTCTCACAGAAAAGTATTTCAGTAACACATGTTTTGCTATACACATGTTTATTCCCTTTGTGTGTATTGGAACAAATCAAAAAAAGGGAGGAAAAAAAGCAAATTGGACATAATGTCACACAAAACTTCAAAAATGGGCTGCTCAAAATTCTTGGCACCCTTTAAAAATTGTGGATGAATAAGATTGTTTCAAGCATGTGATGCTCCTTTAAACTCACCTGGGGCAAGTAACAGGTGTGGGCAATATAAAAAAAACACCTGAAAGCAGATAAAAAGGAGAGAAGTTCACTTAGTCATTGCATTGTGTGTCTGTGTGTGCCACACTAAGCATGGACAACAGAAAGAGAAAAAGAGAACTGTCTGAGGACTTGAGAACCAAAATTGTGAAAAAATATCAACAATCTCAAGGTTACAAGTCCATCTCCAGAGATCTAGATTTGCCTTTGTCCACAGTGTGCAACATTATCAAGAAGTTTGCAACCCATGGCACTGTAGCTAATCTCTCTGGGCGTGGACGGAAGAGAAAAAATTGATGAAAGGTTGCAACGCAGGATAGTCCGGATTGATAAGCAGCCCCAAACAAGTTCCAAAGAAGTTCAAGCTGTCCTGCAGGCTCAGGGAACATCAGTGTCAGCGCGAACTATCCGTCGACATTTAAATGAAATGAAAGGCTATGGCAGGATACCCAGGAGGACCCCACTACTGACACAGAGACATAAAAAAGCAAGACTACAGTTTGCCAAAATGTACTCGAGTAAGCCAAAATCCTTCTGGGAAAACGTCTTGTGGATAGATGAGACCAAGATAGAGCTTTTTGGTAAAGCACATCATTCTACTGTTTACCAAAAACGGAATGAGGCCTACAAAGAAAAGAACACAGTACCTACTGAGAAATATGGTGGAGGTTCATTGAAGTTTTGGGGTTGTTTTGCTGACTTTGGCACTGGGTGCCTTGAATGTGTGCAAGGCATCATGAAATCTGAGGATTAATAAAGGATTTTGGTTCGCACTGTAGAGCCCAGTGTCAGAAAATAGGATTTTTTACTCACCGTAAAATCCTTTTCTCTGAGTCCATGGACCGACACAGCTTCTCTATTGACAAAGTGGGTATTATCCGTTAATTAGGAGTGACTAGGCAGAAAAACTTGTAAAAAGTGTTGCATCACACCTTCTACAGTACCGCCCAGGGGGCGGACCCTCTGGGTATACCCTCTCAGTCTGCACATCGCAGATCAGTTCGTCAAAAAGCAGTACAAACTTAAAAGGAGGGGTGGGTGCTGTGTCGGTCCATGGACTCAGAGAAAAGGATTTTACGGTGAGTAAAAAATCCTATTTACTCTTTCGTCCATGGACCGACACAGCTTCTCTATTGACAAAGTGGGACGTCCCAAAGCAGTGTCAGAGAAAAAACGAGGGGTGGTAACAGCATAAAAACAAACTTCACCCCAAAACACAAAACAGCACTCCTCCAACGGAGGAGTTGCAACTCTAAACAGCCGCCTGCAAAACCTTGCGGCCGAAAGAGGCATCCGAAGATGCACCTACATCAACTTTGTAGAATTTTGTGAAAGTGTGAGCGGACGACCAAGTCGCCGCTTTACATAGTTGGGAAACAGACGCTTGATGTCGGAAAGCCCAAGAGGCACCTATTGCCCTGGTCGAATGCGCCGTGACAGGAAAGGGGGGCGCCTGACCCTTTAAGGCGTAAGCCTGGATTACTATCTGTCGGATCCACCTAGAGATGGTGGCCGATGAGACTGCTTGGCCCTTCTTGGGACCAGCCACCGAAACAAACAGTGAGTCTGACTTCCGGAACAGGGAAGTAGCAGATATGTATACTCTCAAAGCTCGGACAACGTCCAAGGAATGCAACGCCGACTCCTTAGGATTCGACGGCTGAGGACACAAGGATGGAAGTACAATGTCTTCGTTGAGATGAAAAGCCGAAACGACCTTCGGAAGAAAGGAAGGCTGCGGCCGCAGCACCACCTTATCCTTGTGGAAAATCAAATAGGGAGCCTTGCAGGACAAGGCTGCCAGCTCAGAGACTCGTCTAACTGACGTAACAGCCACCAAAAAGACCACCTTCTGAGAAAGTGTCAACAGGGGAATATCTCTAATATTCTCAAACGGTGCCTTCTGAAGCACCGAGAGGACCAGGTTCAAGTCCCACGGAGGTAACGGGGGGCGGACCGGAGGGGCCACATGTCGAACCCCCTGCACAAATGTACTCACGAGAGAGTGAGTCGCCAGGGGTCGCTGAAAAAAGACAGCCAGGGCAGATATCTGTCCCTTAATCGTACTTAGGGCAAGCCTTTGGTCTACCCCATGCTGTAAAAACAGCAGGATTCTGGAAACCAAATAGGTACGCGGATGCCATTTCATTTCCTCACACATGGAGATGTAGGTCCTCCAAGTGCGGTGATAGACCTTCCTAGAGGACGGTTTCCGAGCACTTCTCATAGTAGAAATTACTGAGTCTGACAGGCCCCGGTCTCTCAGTACCTGGTTCTCAACAGCCATGCCGTTAAAGCCAATGACTGTAAAGCAGGATGGAATATGGGACCTTGCGACAGCAGGTCCTTCCGTAGTGGTAGGCGCCAGGGGACGTCTGCTACCAGACGTACTAGATCGGCGTACCAAGGACGCTGAGGCCAATCTGGAGCGATTAGGATCATTGGAATTCCCTCTGCCTCCACTCTGCGGAGCAGAAGAGGAAGAAGCCTTAAGGGAGGGAAGGCATAGATTAGCCAATACTGGCCCCACGATGCTACCAACGCGTCCGTTGCGTCTGCCCATGGGTCTCTTGACCGGGCCACAAACCTCAATACCTTCCGATTGAGTCGGGAAGCCAGAAGATCTACGTCTGGTGTGCCCCATCTTTGGCAGAGGAGTTGGAACACCTCCGGGTGTAAGGACCATTCTCCCTGGTCCAGCATCTGGCGGCTCAGGTAGTCCGCCTGCCAGTTTTCCACACCCAGAATGTACACGGCCGACAGTGCCGGTACGCTCCTCTCTGCCCACTTCAGGATGCGAGCGATCTCCGATGCTGCAGCTGAGCTTCTTGTTCCTCCTTGATGATTGACATATGCCACTGCTGTGGCGTTGTCTGACTGGATCCTGACTGGACGCCCTTGCAGTCTCTGAGACCATTTGAAGAGGCACAGCTTGATCGCCCGGATCTCCAGGACATTGATCGGCAGGAGGGCTTCCTCTGGGGTCCAGCGACCTTGCGCCGACTGGACACCCCAGACTCCCCCCCAACCTGTAAGGCTGGCGTCCGTCGTGATCACTATCCAGTAAACCGGAAGAAATGACTTCCCGGCCATTAGAGCCGGTGCTGTCAGCCACCCTACCAGGGATCTCCTGACTAGGTGGCTCACTCGGATTTGATAATCCAGAGATGAAGGGCATCTGTTCCATCTGGACAGAACTTCCCTCTGTAACACTCGAGTGTGGTATTGAGCATATGGGACCGCCTCGAAGGAGGCTACCATGAGGCCCAACACTCGCATGCAAAAACGGAGTGACGACCAATTCCTGGAAGTCAGCTGCCGTACTGCAGCCCGGAGGGTCTGCAACTTCTCCACAGGGAGGAATACCTTTGCCTCTGAGGAATCCAGAATCAACCCCAGGTACACTAGGCGTTGAGTGGGCACCAATACTGACTTTTGCGTGTTTAGTATCCAACCACAGTCTCGAAGAGTCTGACAGGTAATGGACACGCTTACCTATAATTCTGAGCTTGAAGGGCCCTTCAGCAGAAGGTCGTCCAAGTAACCTGTGATAGCGATACCCCGCTGTCTTAGAAGTGCCAGAATCGGAGCGAGCACCTTGGTGAACGTCCTGGGTGCTGAGGCAAGGCCAAACGGGAGGGCCACAAACTGGTAGTGGTTCTTCCCGATAGCAAATCGCAGAAACCTCTGGTGTCTGGAGTATATGGGGACATGCAGGTATGCGTCCTTGATGTCCAAGGAGGCCAGAAAGTCCCCCGGATGGAGAGCCGTGACTACGGATCGAACCGACTCCATCCGAAATCTTTGTACCTTCACAAAGCAATTGAGGGCTCTGAGATCCAAGATTGGACGAACCCCCTCCTTCTTTGGCACAATGAACAGATTTGAGTAAAAACCCTGACCCCGTTCCTGTTCTGGAACTGGAATAACTACCCCGCGTTCCAGTAGACCCTGGACCGCCCCATACAGGGCCTCCCGATGGGTCGGTAGTAGCTGGAGATTGGAGGTGATGAATCTGTCTGGTGGACAAGAGAGAAATTCTATCTTGTAGCCTGAGGAGATTACTTCGCAAACCCACCTGTCGGAGACTAGAGCAGTCCACTGAGTCGCGAATTTGCGAAGACGTCCCCCCACCCGAGAGCTGGGTGGGGGCGGACCTTCATGTGGACGCAGATTTGTCCACAGGCTTGTTGGGTCTGCGGGACCAAGGACGCTTTTGTCCTTGGGCAGGCGCTTTATCGGCCTGGGGTCTTTTCCCTGTCGCCTTAAGAGGGCGAAAAAACCGCTTACGTGCAGTAAAGGAGGGCCCTTGCCCTTGGCGTGGTCCCCTACCCTTGCTAGTTTGGGGAAGCAAAGTGCTTTTACCTCCTGTAGCATCCTTGATGATGTCATCCAGAGAAGCCCCAAAAAGTCTGTCGCCCTTAAAAGGCAGATCCAATAGGGCTTCCTTGGAAGTCTGGTCCGCAGACCAGCCCTTTAGCCAGATCAGGCGGCGTATTGCTACTGCATAAACCGAAGCTCTTGACAGCAGGGGAATAGTATCCATGTCTGACTCGCAGACAAACTTAAGGCCCTGGACCAACTGGTCGGCCAAAGTTATCTCATTAGGAGGAGCATCTCGCTCCTTTAACCCCTGGAGTAGCAATTTTGCCCATTCAGTAAGTGTCTGAGACACTAGGGCCCCCGCCAATGCCGGGCGTACTGCTGAGCCTACCACCGAGTATAGGTAGCGAGCGAGTGCTTCAGCCTTCTTATCCACAGGGTCCTTGAAAACAGGAGCCCCTTCTACTGGAATAGTGGTGGCTCTATTAAGTCTGGACACCGAAGGGTCCACTATAGGGGGAGAGGTCCATATCTTCAGAAAACTCTCCTCAAAGGGGTACCGTACTGCAAACCTCTTTGGGGCTGTAAAGACCCTCAGTGGGTTCTCCCATTCCTTGTATAAGAGTTTGTCAAAATAAGACACACAAGGGAACACCTTAGCAGTGCGGGCAGGTTTACGAAACCCAAAGGGGACTGGAGTATCTGCTACTTCTTCAGTCCTTTCCAACTTTAGCGTATCCCGCACTGCAGTAATAAGGTCAGATACCAAAGCCGTCTCGCGTACTGACCTGGACTTGGAGTCCTCCTCACTGTCCGATCGGTCACGGTCTGCAGTCTCTGATGCATCAGAATCTGGGCCATGAGCCGTAGCTGGACCTGGTTCTGCATCAGAAATATCCCCAGAAGATTGCAGGGGACGGGGGCGTTTATTACCCCCTGTATTCCCGTGTGCTGCTTCCACCCTGGCAGCAAACGCCTCTAGGATTGCCGACATAGCGTCCATAGACACCTCAGGGACACCAGCTGCTAAATCTGGTGTTTCAGGGGAGAAGACATCTGGCTCAGATGCCATGCTGACCACACGCTGACACTCACAGGGCTCCAGGCAAGATATCAATAGGCCACCCTCCTGCGCTGCAGAGATGCTGGGTTACCCAGAGGACTCACCACCCTGGATAGGTACTGCTATGCTGCGCCTATGATGCTGTCCCCTTGCTGCTGTGTCAGTCTGCTTCTTTTATCAGCACTTCCTGTGTGAATTTTCGCGCCAGTGTAATGCACCCTAGAGGCCGGAGGCTCTCGCAAAATGGTTGCCAAAACCGTCTGTATGGAAGATAATGTGGGCTCTAAGAAAATGGCCGCCGACAGAAGATAGAGGTCAGGCAGCCATAGCCCACAAAAAAGATGGCCGCCGAACGGCAATATCTGCATACAGGGTGGACAAACATGGCCGCCGATCACCTGATAGGGGCCAGTGGGTGTGGCCGAACTACAGGAAGATGGCCGCCAGGCAGTTACAAGAGGCCAAACTTGGCATGGACCACCTCAAAATGGCCGCCGACAGCATGGAGACACAGAAACACAGGTAAGCAAAAATGACATTTCTTTTAAATGTTAGTTACAGCCAGCCCCGCTCCAGTGGGACCCCCTAGGTGACCCCCAGCACCCAGCAACCTTTAGCTAGAAGCCCAGGGAGGAGGGAAAGGCAGGGAGAGAGGGAAGAAAGGGGCCACAACCACTTACTTGATCTCTCCAGGAATGTCCAGCTAAATCACCCAGCCGAGGCAGGGGAGTTTTACTTACCTATCCTGCATGTATTCTGCTGGAAGACATTCCAAACAGATCATCGTCCGCGCACGGAAGGTGACTGTTGGCCAGGCATGCTGTGATTGGACCCAGAAGGGACGATCATATGTATGCCCTGGAGCATGACGCTCACCGGACAGGCTGCTGCGACTCGGCCGTAAGGTCAGCCGAAGCTGAGCGGTCCGATGCAAGCCTTGGAGCGTAAGCTCACCGGCCAGGCTGCTGCGACTCGGCCGTAAGGTCAGCCGAAGCTGAGCGGTCCGATGCAGGCCCTGGAGCGTAGGCTCACCGGCCACCCGTGGAGCGACGGGCATGTCGTGGAAAACCCAGCGCGTAGCTAGGGTCGGCACACGCTCGATGGCCGAAACTGGGGAGACTACAAGGATCGAGGATCCAGCCTGTCACCCAGTCGGCAGTTGATCGAAGATCGCAGGAAACAACAAATGTAGCAAAAAAATATATATATCTTTTTTCCCCGGACCAATGAGCCCGAAGGGAGCCATGTCCTACTCCTTGCTAGACAGAAAAAAACTGATCTGCGATGTGCAGACTGAGAGGGTATACCCAGAGGGTCCGCCCCCTGGGCGGTACTGTAGAAGGTGTGATGCAACACTTTTTACAAGTTTTTCTGCCTAGTCACTCCTAATTAACGGATAATACCCACTTTGTCAATAGAGAAGCTGTGTCGGTCCATGGACGAAAGAGTAAGCTGGGTTTGCGTCCGAGATCTTGGGTCTTCCAGCAGGAAAATGACCCCAAACATATGTCAAAAAGCACCCAGAAATGGGTGGCAACAAAGCGATGGAGAGCTCTAAAGTGGCCAGCAATGAGTCCAGATCTAAATCCCATTGAACACCTGTGGAGAGATCTTAAAATTGCTGTTGGGAAAAGGTGCCCTTCCAATAAGAGAGACCTGGAGCAGTTTGCAAAGGAAGAGTGGTCCAAAATTCCGGGTGAGAGGTGTAAGAAGCTTATTGATGGTTATAGGAAGCGACTGATTTCAGTTATTTTTTCCAAAGGGTGTGCAACCAAATATTAAGTTAAGGGTGCCAAGAATTTTGAGCAGCCCATTTTTGAAGTTTTGTGTGACATTATGTCCAATTTGCTTTTTTTCCTCCCCTTTTTTGATTTGTTCCAATACACACAAAGGGAATAAACATGTGTATAGCAAAACATGTGTTACTGCAATACTTTTCTGTGAGAAATACTTGATTTTTTGGAAAAATTTATGGGGTGCCAACAATTTCGAGCATGACTGTATATTATTATCTCCTGATTTGCAGTGTTGTAACTAACGTAGCCACTTTTTGGGGTAACGAGTAATCTAACTGATTACACTTACCCTCGTGGCACCGCCGTTCCCATTACTTGGGTGGCGTTACCCCAATTACATCTACTCGCCGCAGCCGCCGCGGGTAGATGTAATGTGTAAAACTAACTAACTTCAAGCCGCCTTCTGCCTACCTGAACAGCGTGTCATGCAGACAGACGGCGGCCATTGCAGTTTTCAAAAGCTGTTATGAGGATGAGCGGATGTCCGTGATAGGCGGAACACTGAATGCTGGCAAATTGAGTGTTCCGCCCATCACAGACGATGAGGACTCGAGAGGCGCGGCTTTTGAATACTGTGGAATGGCCGCCAGGACACCGCTAATCAGGTAGGGGGCTAGGGGCACGCACAACACTGCACAGTAATTTAAGCACGGGCACAGTGAGGCATTGGGCACAGTGAGGCATTGGGCACAGTGAGGCATTGGGCAGTGGGCACAGTGAGACACGGGCACAGTGAGGCATTGGGCACAGTGAGGCATTGGGCACAATGAGACATGGGCACAGTGAGACATTGGGCACAGTGAGTGAGGCATTGGGCAGTGGGCACAGTGAGACACGGGCACAGGGAGGCATTTGGCACAGTGAGACATGGGCACAGTGAGGCATTGGGCACAGTGAGGCATTGGGCACAGTGAGACACGGGCACAGTGAGGCATTGGGCACAGTGAGGCATTGGGCACAGTGAGACACGGGCACAGTGAGACATTGGGCACAGTGAGACACGGGCACAGTGAGGCATTGGGCACAGTGAGGCATTGGGCACAGTGAGACATGGGCACAGTGAGGCATTGGGCACAGTGAAACATGGGCACAGTGAGGCATGGGCACAGTGAAGCATGGGCACAGTGAGGCATGGGCACATAACCAATATTATTTATTGTTATCCCTCCTATTATTTTATACACTTAAAAAATTACATATATATCATCCTTCTCCCGCCCCGCCCCCGCCCCGTGTATATATAATATAACCAATATAGTTACTTTGCTGAGTAACTAATTACTTTTTCAATGTAGTAACTGAGTGAGTAACTCCATTACTTTTTGGAAGAAGTAATTTGTAACTGTAACTAATTACTTTTTTAATGTAAGATGAACAACACTGCTGATTTGTATTGGAAATTAGGAGAGCAGCCTAGGGTATTTATGCTGCCTCTCCATAAATCTCAATATACAGTTAGGTCCATATATATTTGGACACAGGCACAATTTTCATACTTTTGGCTCTGTATGTCACCAGAATAACATTAAAACAAAACAATCCAAATTAATTTGATGTGTAGTCTTTAAGCTTTAATTCAAGGGGTTGAACATAAATATCAAGTAAAAACTTTTGGAACTACAAACATTTTTATACACAGTCCTCCCGTTTTCAGGGGCTCAAATATAATTGGACAAAGGAATATAAACATAAATAAAATGTTAATTTTTTTAATATTTTGGTGAGAATCCTTTACTGGCAGTGACTGCCTGAAGTCTGGGACCCATGGACATTACCAAAGACTGTGTTTTCTCCTTTATGATGCTTTGCCAGGCTCTAACTGCAACTGTCTTCAGTTGTTCTTTGTTTGTGGGTCTTACATCCATTAGTTTTGCCTTCAGCAAGTGAAATTCATGCTCAATTAGGTTGAGATCAGACGATTGACTTGACCATTGCAGAATATTCCACTTATTTTCCTTCAAAAGCTCCTGGGTTGCTTTTGCGGTGTGTTTTGGATCATTGTCCTTCTGTACTGTGAAGCGCTATCCAATCAACTTTTCTGCATTTGGCTGAATCTGGGCTGACAGTATATCTCTAAACACTGCAGAATTCATCCAGCTGCTTCTGTCTTCTGTCACATCATCAATAAACAACAATGACCCAGTACCACTGGAAGCCATGCATGCCCATGCCCTTACACTGCCTCCACCATGTTTTACAGATGATGCTGTGTACTTTGGATCATGGGCGGTTTCAAGCCTTCTCCACACTTTTTTCTTCCTGTCATTCTTGTACAGATCAATCTTAGTTTCATCTGTCCAAAGAATGCTTTTCCAGAACTGGTCTGACTTTTTTAAATATTCTTTGGCAAAGTCTAATTTGGCTTTTCTATTTTTCAGGCTTATGAATGGTTTGCACATTGTGGTGAACCCTCTGTATTTGCTCTCGTGAAGTCTTCTCTTGATTGTAGACTTTGACAAAGATACGCCCACCTCCTGGAGTGTCCTTCATTTGTCTGGATTTTGTTAATGGGTTTTTCCTTACCATAGAGAGGATCCTGTGATCCTCCACCACTGTTGTCTTCCGTGGACATCCAGGTCTTTTTATGTTGCTGAGCTCACCAGTGCGTTCTTCTTTCCTCAGAATGTACCAGACTGTTGATTTAGACACTCCTAATGTTGATGCTATCTTTTTGATGGATTTGTTTTATTTTTAAAGCCTTACAATGGCCTGTTTCACTTGCATGGACAGCTCCTTGGAATGCATGATGTAGGTTCACAGCAATAGATTCCAAACGCAAATACCACACTTAGAATCAACTCCAGACCTTTTACCTGCTTAATTGATGAAGAAATAACGAAGGAGTAGCCCACACCTGGTCATGAAACAGTTTTTGATTCAATTGTCCAATTATTTTGGTCCCTTAAAAAGGGGGATGGCTATTCTTAAGAGCTATAATTCTTAAACCCTTCCTCCGATTTGGATGTAGATACCCTCAAATTAAACCAGAGAGTGTGCACTTTCAGCCCATATCCATTATATAACTATAAATTGAATATGTTTTGGTAAATACCTGAAAAAATCTAAAATTGTGCCTGTGTCCAAATATATATGAACCTAACTGTATTTCAGCTGTCAAGCTGTAATATAATAGGATTTTGTACTCAATGTAAAATCCATTTCTTCCCCTGACAATCCAGAGAGGCATTGGATATTACCTACTCCAGAAACATATCATGCAGGATCTGAGGTGCATTAAGATATCCATCAAGCTAGGCTGTGACTAACTATATTGTCCAGCACAGGAACCAGATTGCCTATTCTGTTGCAGGAAGGACTCCCACAATGTAAAAGTAACCACCTCTTCTGGAAGGCAAGAAAGTAGCCCCTGAGATAATTCTCTAATGATAGAAGCCCCCAGGAATGGGGAGAAGAATCTATCCCAGCCACCTGATGGGAGTGATCACACCCGGGCTTACCTGGTTTTTAGATACTCGTTAGACCGCTCAGGAACCAGACTCGCAACAGTGGAGAAAGGGGCTGAAACAAGAGGGTTTATTTACTAAAACTGGAGAGTGCAAAATCTGGTGCAGCTCTCCATAGAAACCAATCAGCTTCCAGTTTTTTTTTTGTCATAGCTTAACGACTTAAGCCCCGGACCAATACAGACCATAATGACCAGAGGTGATTTCACAATTTGGCACTGCGCTGCTTTAACTGGAAATTGTGCGGACATGCAATGTTGTACCCAAACGAAATTTGCGTCCTTTTCTTCCCACAAATAGAGCTTTCTTTTAATGGTATTTGATTGCCTCTGCGATTTTTAGTTTTTGTGCTATAAACGGAAAAAGACTGAAAAATTTGAAAAAAAATGATATTTTCAAATTTTTGTTATAAGAAAAATCTATTAAACTCAATTTTAGTCATACATTTAGGCCAAGATGTATTCAGCCACATGTCTTTAGTAAAAAAAATGTCAATAAGCGAATATTTATTGGTTTGCGCAAAAGTTATAGCGTCTACAAACTAGGGTACATTTTCTGGAATTTACACAGTTTTTAATTTATGACTGTCTATCTCATTTCTTGAGGTGCTAAAATGGCAGGGCAGTACAAAACCCCCCCAAATGACCCCATTTTGGAAAGTAGACACCCCAAGGAAATTGCTGAGAGGCATGTTGAGCCCATTGAATATTTTTTTTTGGTCCCAAGTGATTGAATAAAAAAAAAAAAAAAATTACAAAAAGTTGTCACTAAATGATATATTGCTCACACATGCCATGGTTATATGTGGAATTGCACCCCAAAATACATTTTGCTGCTTCTCCTGAGTACGGGGATACCACATGTGTGGGACTTTTTGGGAAGCCTAGCCGCGTACGGGCCCCGGAAAACCAAGCACAGCTCTCATTTGTTTTTGAAAATGAAGAAATAAAATAATTTTTATTTTTTTTTCAATTTTCAAAACTTTGTGACAAAAAGCAAGATCTGCAAAATACTCACCATACCTCTCAGCAAATAGCTTGGGGTGTCTACATTCCAAAATGGGGTCATTTGGGGGGGTTTGTGCCATCTGGGCATTCCATGGCCTTCAAAACTGTGATAGGCAGTGAGGAGTGAAATCAAAAATTTATACCCTTAGAAAGCCTGAAGGCGGTGCTTGGTTTTTGGGGTCCCGTACGCGGCTAGGCTCCCAAAAAGTCTAACACATGTGGTATCCCCGTACTCAGGAGAAGCAACAGAATCTATTTTGGGGTGTAATTCCACATATGCCCATGCCATGTTTGAGCAATATATCATTTAGTGACAACTTTGTGCAAAAAATAAATAAATAAATAAATATTTTCTTTTTTCCGCAACTTGTGTCAACCTATAAAATATTCCATGGACTCAACATGCTTCTCAGTATATAGCTTGGGGTGTCTACTTTCCAAAATGGGGTAATTTGGGGGGTTTTGAACTGTCCTGGCATTTTATGCACAACATTAGGAAGCTTACATCCACTCTTCTAACCACTTGAAGACAAAGCCCTTTCTGACACTTTTTGTTTACATGAAAACATATTTTTTTTGCAAGAAAATTATGTTGAACCCCCAAACATTATATATTTTTTTAAAGCAAAGGCCCTACAGATTAAAATGGTGGGTGTTGCATTTTTTTTTCCACACAGTATTTGCGCAGCGATTTTTCAAACGCATTTTTTGGGGAAAAAATACACTTTTTTTAATTTTAATGCACTAAAACACACTATATTGCCCAAATGTTTGATGAAATAAAAAAGATGATCTTAGGCATTACATAGATACTGAACACGACATGCTTTAAAATTTCGCACAAACGCGCAGTGGCGACAAACTACATACATTTTTAAAAGCCTTTAAAAGCCTTTACAGGGGGACGAGGGAGGAGTCTAGTAATGGCGCCGACAGTGGGCTTAAGCATGTAGCTGAGATTCCAGGTCTCCAACCCTGCTCCAGGAAATGAGAAACCTAACACCCGCAGCATGACTATCCCCCCTCCTGCCCCCCTGCCGAGGACCTGCTGACCGGAGCTATTGAGCGGCCCGCTCTGCGGGAAAATAACCGGCAGGCAGACCGGCTCTGTAGCTACCCAGCGCGAGGAGACGCTTCGGCGGGGAAAAGATTCTGGGGGAGATGATCCTATTAGCTCACAACAGACGGAGCTGCACGGGACTTGGGAAGAGCTGGCAGCAGAGAGAGCGAACAAATCTCAAGGACTGAGCCATACCCCCGACCGCACTAGAACACCATAGGAGCCCCCCCTGTTATATTCCAGGGGCTCTCCAACAACTCTCCAACAACCCCACTTGCCTCAAATTGCCTCCACCTGACTGCACTGAATGCTCCCCCCCCCCTCCAAATGAAGTATCGGTGAGTACGCAAAAAGTACTGAAAATATGTATGCAATCTCTGTTATATTCAATAAAAGATACTAAAATGCTCTGGCCCTCCTTCTCAGTATCGCTCTGCGCTTATGGATAAATCTCTAGAGAAATAGACGCTAAATAGGAATATATAAGATAACAGCAGCTGCTCAAAAATCAAAAAGTACATATAAAACAGTCATAAAAAAACTTAAATTAAAAAGTTCATAATAAAACTGCAGCAGCGCTACGGACAAAATGTTCATATGTGCGTCTTCTATATAGTTGAATATATAGGTGATGATGATAGTGATTGGTGAGTCTGGTTCTACTTGATCCTAGTTTCAGTGCTTCTTTCACCAAGGTGTAATTCACCGCGTGGGGGGTAAAACAATCCCCCTATGGGGATGCACTCACCAGATATTTGATCAATAAGGGCATATATAAACCATCCTCATTCCAATGTGACTGCAATCTTATGTTTTTTGGACACCGCTTGCATATGTGAGGGAAAAAGAACAGATCCACATAGGGCAGTATTGTTTGGAAAATTTATTCAACAATCCCCAAAATGCCCCCTTTACAAAATGCGCGTACCCAAAATACAAATAAAACAGGCGTTGTATATAATGAGCGCTGTGAGCGCTTTTAAACTTGCCACTTGATGAGCGCCCCTGGCGTCCTCCTGGTAATACAAGTCCTGGAGCGCAGATAGCGTCACTTCCGGTCTGCTTGGTGTGCTGGTCACGCCCTGACGTTTCGTCACTTCCTGACTTCTTCTGAGGGCGTGACCAGCGCTACCAACATCCGGATTAAATAGCACCTCTGTTCCGCCCACCGACGTCGAGTTAGCGTCCGTGCGTCCGCGTCATTACGCATGCGCACTCAGCAATCTCCGTCTTGGCTTGTTGTGGGCGGAAGTGCTCCATCCAGGAGTCCGGAGTAGAGCTGCCCTCATTGGCGCGCCCGTCCGGCCTCTATTTTGATTGGATGGTTATGTGTTCCCATGATCCTAACAACACTAGTGGGACATTGATGAGCAAGTTAACCCGTCAAGGGGCGTTAGTGATTGTGTTACATGGCTGAACGGAACCCCGTTAGTAGGCTCCTATATACAGCAGGCATCGTGGCCCTGCAAGTGCAGGGACCATAGCAGTGCTGACAGCCTCTGTGAAACACACATTGTCCTAAGGATTCCTTGTGTTGTATCAGAAAAAGCCGCTATGTTTTTACAGACAGCGCCCTCTGTGCAACACTGCAAGTACTCCTAATATGTTTATGTGGGTTACTGACCAACAACAATTTTGGGGCATTGAATGTCTGGAGTCAAATTGGAGGGGCTCACACAAAGTAAGAGAATTATCGAAGAAGGAAACCAAATGGATTTTCCTAACGGACGTTTTAGTACCGAAAGGACTGAACGTTGAGCTTGATATTAATTGCTTTATAAGTGACTCCTAAAAATGTCTCAAAAGAACCTTGAAAGTATGGTTTAATTTTACGTTCACACGATATTTCAAATTAAGTGACTTTAAAGAGAATAGGATTTATTCAGGTTGATTTTATATATACATTTATCACATTTTAGCATGTTTTAAGAGTTTTATATATAGACACAGTTCATATTTATTTTAATGTGGGGATACACCTTTTTATATGCGGATGCATTTATATATAGAGGCGGTTTTATGTGGCTATTATCTACCCTTTTTATAGGTGGTTTTATGTAGTCAACATTTTTTACTGAGTGACCGTTTTAATACATTTTAAATATTTCATATTTAATTGTTGTTGGTCAGTAACCCACATAAACATATTAGGAGTACTTGCAGTGTTGCACAGAGGGCGCTGTCTGTAAAAACATAGCGGCTTTTTCTGATACAACACAAGGAATCCTTAGGACAATGTGTGTTTCACAGAGGCTGTCAGCACTGCTATGGTCCCTGCACTCGCAGGGCCACGATGCCTGCTGTATATAGGAGCCTACTAACGGGGTTCCGTTCAGCCATGTAACACAATCACTAACGCCCCTTGAGGGGTTAACTTGCTCATCAATGTCCCACTAGTGTTGTTAGGATCATGGGAACACATAACCATCCAATCAAAATAGAGGCCGGACGGGCGCGCCAATGAGGGCAGCGCTACTCCGGACTCCTGGATGGAGCACTTCCGCCCACAACAAGCCAAGACGGAGATTGCTGAGTGCGCATGCGTAATGACGCGGACGCACGGACGCTAACTCGACGTCGGTGGGCGGAACAGAGGTGCTATTTAATCCGGATGTTGGTAGCGCTGGTCACGCCCTCAGAAGAAGTCAGGAAGTGACGAAACGTCAGGGCGTGACCAGCACACCAAGCAGACCGGAAGTGACGCTGTCTGCGCTCCAGGACTTGTATTACCAGGAGGACGCCAGGGGCGCTCATCAAGTGGCAAGTTTAAAAGCGCTCACAGCGCTCATATACAACGCCTGTTTTATTTGTATTTTGGGTACGTGCATTTTGTAAAGGGGGCATTTTGGGGATTGTTGAATACATTTTCCAAACAATACTGCCCTATGTGGATCTGTTCTTTTTCCCTCACATATGCAAGCGGTGTCCAAAAAACATAAGATTGCAGTCACATTGGAATGAGGATGGTTTATATATGCCCTTATTGATCAAATATCTGGTGAGTGCATCCCCATAGGGGGATTGTTTTACCCCCCACGCGGTGAATTACACCTTGGTGAAAGAAGCACTGAAACTAGGATCAAGTAGAACCAGACTCACCAATCACTATCATCATCACCTATAATCTCTGTTATATGCTCCCCGAGACACGTGGATTTGGATTCTAGAGAAAGCAGTACATATCCAGAGAGAACAGGAAAAGAGGTTACAATTGATTGCCTGTTTCTCCTTATGAATAGCTGAACTGAACTGTGTGCAGGTAGCGAGTACAAAAAATTTAATAAACTGGTACTAACATGTAGTGAGCTAAAGTGGGACTGTACGCGCTACTTCTTGTTACTTATTGTTTATACCTATCCTACAGAACTATGGGGGTGCGAACCTGAATACTAGCAGCGAGTGGACCCGTATACTAGCAGCGAGTATTTAAAAAAAAAACTGTTGTAAATGTCTGCCCTTACATTGCCAGGTTGTGTTAAAGTTGAACCATGCGGGCAGTGCCTACTACAAATACCTGAGTGAAACAGCACAGATGACGGGTTATCTACTGCTGCCCTGGAAAAATCGTTAAAGGCACAAATGGAGGTGATACAGGAAAATATGGGGTACTTACGCGAAAGAGTGGAGGGAGTGGAAAGGAAGCCAGACTATTACGAAACTGCCATAGGAAGATTAGAGGGAGAGATAAAGTCAATAAGGAAAGAACAACAGTTTTTTTTTTCTTTCTTCTCCCCCCCCCCCCTGCTTCCTATGTTTATTGAGGTTCCTATGTTTATTGATCTTCCTATGTCTGCTTCTCTTTTTTGCAAGCGGAGGTGGTGGGGATGGGGGGTGGGGGCGGGGGTTAAGGGGGTGAATGAAACAGATGTGGAAAGACAGGGTGAGGGAGAGGAGGCCGGGACTCATCTGGACGCTCCGGCACCATCTCCCAATTACTAAGGGAGAGGGGACCGACGGTGCCAAACAGAACTCCACCTCGGGCCTAAGTGTGCAGAAGTGCCTAAAGTGATGCAAAAAGGGGGTAGGGAGGAGGAGGGGAGGAAGGGGAGGAGGGGGAGGAGGGGAGGGAAGGGAAGGGAAAAAGACAGGAAAAAAAAAGGAGAAATATCCTGCACTAAGATCATGAGGTCATGGTTCTACTAGGGGGGCGGGGAGGGGGGAAACAGGATCTGTCCATCCTAGGAAGGGAGAGAGGAGAAAAATGAAAAGAGGGGATGAAATAAAGAGAAAAACATATGACTGACATAAATTTTATTACATACAACATAAGAGGGCTGAATTCCACTGAAAAAAGGCACATGACATTAAGGGAGCTCGAAAGGTATTCCGCAGAAATTGTATTCCTTCAGGAGACACATCTAGCATTAGATTCTAACACAAAAATTTATTCGCGTGCGATTCCCACATGGTAATACGGAGATTCCCCAAATAAAAGAGCTAAAGGAGTAGCTATAGGGATTGGAAAGAACATAAACTTTATAGTAGAGGATAGAAGAGTTGACCCAGAGGGCCGGTATCTGTTCCTAAAAGGGAATCTTCAGGGGAAAAAATGTACACTAGCCAATGTATTCTGTCTAAATAATCATCCCAAAATATACTTGAATGGAATCTTAAATATCTTGATGGGTTTCAAACAAGGTTACGTAATTCTCGCCGGGGATTTCAATTTCCCAATGGATCAAAGGTTAGATAATACGTCTGGTGCACCGATACGAGATAGCAAACAATTAAAATTGGTCAAAAAAAATCTATAACCATCAATTAATAGACCCCTGGAGAGTGGCACATCCAAGTAAAAAAGATTATACGTATTATTCATCGGTGCACGACACGTATTCAAGGTTGGATTACATGCTGGTGGATCATGGGCTCTTGGAATATGCAGTGGATACCTCGATAGGAGTAAAATCAATCTCAGACCACGCCCCAGTCATGGTAAAAATAAGACTTAATAATGTAGAACAAAGAAAGGGCATGTGGAGCTTAAACGAAGATCTGCTAGACAATAAAGAAGTAGGTGAGACAATATCAAAAGAAATAGAAGAATACTTCAGAATAAATAACACACCAGAAGTTAGTGAGGCAACAATATAGGAAGCCCATAAGGCGTGTATAAGGGGTAAACTGATCTCCATAGGGGCGTGGAAAACGAAGGAAAGGGGCCAAAAGAGGGAAAACCTGTTAAAGGAATTATATGATTTAGAACAAAAAGATAAAAGACAACAAGATAAACACACACATCAAAAAATAATCATTAAAAGGGGTCAACTTAGAGACTTGATGGAACAAGAAAAAAGAAACAAAAAAAAGCCTTTACAGGGTACCACGTTAGATTTACAGAGGAGGTCTACTGCTAAAATGACTGCCCTCGATCTGACCTTTGCGGTGATACCTCACATGCATGATGCAATTGCTGTTTACATATGACGCCAGACCGATGCTTGCGTTCGCCATTGCGCAAGAGCAGGGCGGGACAGGGGTGCTTTTTTTTTTATTATTAATTTTGCTTTTTTATTTTATTTTTAAACTGTTCTTTCCATATTTTTTTTTTATCATTTTTATTGTTATCTCAGGGAATGTAAATATCCCCTATGATAGCAATAGGTAGTGACAGGTACTCTTTTTTTGAAAAAACTGGGGTCTATTGGACCCTAGATCTTTCCTCTGCCCTCAAAGCATCTGAATACACCAAGATCGGTGTGATAAAATGCTTTCCCATTTTCCCAATGGCGCTTTTTATATCCGAGGGGGGGGGACATTCCCTCCCACTGCTTGTAAAAGCAGTCCAGAGGCTAATTAGCCGCTAGGATTGCTTTTACATGAAAGTCGGCCGCTGGCTGAAAAGAATGATACCAAGATGATACCTAAACCCGCAGGCATCAATCTGGTATAACCAAAGTCCAGCAACATACCAGTACGTTGCTGGTCCTTGTTGGACATGTATTGTAATCTTTTTTTTCATACAGCCGGTTGGCTGAACGAAAAAAAGAGATTGATCGGCGGGTATGCCCACCATTAGAATACCTCCCTTCATTCACCCACTTCTAATGATGGGCATACATGCACCATTTATATATGCCGAAGCATGGGGGCATCCTCCCGCAAAAGTTATGCCGCACACACATGGTCGGACTTTTCCACGGGCATGCCTCCGTCGGAATTTTGACCGTATGTACGCGGCATTAGGAGCAAAATTGCTCCTCCGACCCTGCTGCCCCATGCTTCGGCATATATGCTCTTTTTTTTTTAACTGTGGTGGTGAAATCACCTCCTACAGCACTGGAGTCGCAGGGATCAGGCCTGTCTCTGCGAACGCTGCAGTTATGTGTGTTGTGTTTTGTAAGTGACAGTGATCGATCGATACTGCACTTGGGTGGCCGCGGCTGGACGGAGGGGCAAAACGCAGGTGCTAGCAGGTATCTGGGCTGATCCCGCTAACACTGCGTTTTTGGGAACCCTAAACTGCTGGGGACGCTAGTATAGATCTGATTAGATCAGATATTGATCTGTTCAGATACTATACCACTAAGGGAGGTGTATGCTTCACGCGTGGGTGTTAGCGTTACTGGCACTAACCTGACGCTGCCTGGGGTGACGCAGACCCGCTCTGACACTAAAACCTAATTGATATCACCCGCCGGGCGATCAGGGGGTTAAACCTTTATTGGGTTATATACGGCGGGTGCCCTGACACTATAAAAAGCAAACTAACTAACCAGCGTCACCCGTAACACTTATATGGTGATCACTAGTGAAAGGGTTAACTAGGGGCAATTAGGGGGTTAAAACCTTTATTAGATAATATATGGGGGTACCTGACGCTATAAAAACCTGCGGCGAACCTAAAAAAAATAACTGGCTACCTATCGGCACCAGCATAACTAATACAGCTATCAGAAAAACGATTGCTTGGTGACACTGGCAAAAGGGGGTGAAAGGGTTACCTGGGGGGCGATCAAGGGGTTAAACCTTTATTAGGTAATATATGGGGGTACCTGACGCTATAAAAACCTGCAGCGAACCTAAAAAAAATAACTGGCTACCTATCGGCATCACCGACACTAAGACAGCGATCAGAAAAACGATCGCTTAGTGACAGCGGTGCTAGGGGGTGAAAGGGTTACCTGGGGGGCGATCAAGGGGTTAAACCTTTATTAGGGGGGTTAGGGGGCTACACTGGACCTAAAACACTCTGCCCTGACACTTTTACAGTCACAAATGTCACTGATTGCAGTGATCAGTAAATAAATGGTCACTGCAATCAGTGACACTGACTGGGGGCTGGGGGGTGATCTGGGGGGGCCTGGGGGGGCGATCATGTGCCTATTTGTGTAGTGTCAGTGTGCTGTTATGTGCACTAACCTCTGTGTCTTCTCTCATGCGGCGCTCGGTATATGTGAGCGCCGCATGAGAGATGACATCACTTCCTCCTGCCTGTGTAAACACTACTCAGGCAGAGGAAGCATTTGATTCTCCGGGAGCGATCGCGAGGGGGTGGCCAGAATCGAATGGCGGCCCCCTCATCACGGATCGCTCCCGAAGCGATCCCAGCCACTCACTGTACCGGAGGGGGGTCCGATCGGACCCCCCACCCATACGAAGGCAGGCACGTACAGGTACGTGATTGGGCCTGTCCGTGCCATTCTGCCGACGTATATATACAGTGAGCGGTCGTTAAGTGGTTAACTGAACAAGCTGAAGTTGAAAGCTGGTTGGCTACCATGCACAGCTGCAACAAATTTAGCATTTTCCCTTTAACCCCTCATAGGGGAAAAAAGTTTAAAATGGTAGAAAGATTTTATACACAGGAATGATGAATTATTTTTATTTATTTATTTTGGATTGGATGCATAGGCAGGTTGCCTACAGTGTATTAGCTAGACAGTTGGCTTGCTCAGGCTGAGAAAGGGGTTAATGTTTTGCACTTCATTTCTCTGGCATTTTAGGCCGTGCCTATTTATACCTGTTATATAAATGATGGGGGAAGGCCAGGTTCGGGGAGCCTCTGTTCCTGGAGATGCTGTAATGGTCATGGAGTACTGAGTGGGATTGCTACGCCCAGCAATCTGTCAGAACACACCGGGAGTCCTGCCAATTCTGGGGAAATACCAGCTCTGGACTACGATCTTGTTGAGGTATGCCTGGGTAGCCTAATACAGTTAGAGAGGGACATGTGGCACTGGAAATGCACTAAATGTACTTATTTGGACTTAATTGCCAATTTTCATGTAAATGCATTCATTATTTAAAGCCTGGTCTGAAGTCATTCAAAGGGACGCATGATAGTTTCTGCCGTATGAAAGAACAAGGGTCAGTAAAGCACATTTGGGATATAAAGCATAGTCACTACAAAAGGTTTACTCAGCAAGACCAGCAGGTGGAGGAATGCAGTTGCTATGGGTAACCAGGAACTGATGCAAGGTACGTTGCAGCTGGTCATAAAGCATGATAGCTGGCATGGTGGGGGTCCTTTGGTAGCGAAAGTGTTGTTTAATCTGGCTCCCTCCCCAGCAGTCAATGCCCAGAAGGCATCGGAGACCCACAGCTTGGTCACGGGTTATGAAAGAAAAGGAGGTAACAAGTGCAGTGGCGGCTGGTGCTAAAAAAATTTGGGGGGCGCAAACCCTTCCAGGTTCATACCTGCCCATCCTCGGCTGTCACGGCTCCCAATACCCGGACACACTATACACAAAGAACTCATTGTATATTATACACAGAGCACACACACACACTATACACAGAGCGTGCACTATACACAGAGAACACTATACAATGGGGTTATTGTTTAGGGTGGTGAGGCAGGAAGGGGGGGTTATTGTTTAGGGTGGAGAGGTAGAGAGGGGGGGTTATTGTTTAGGGTGGAGAGGTAGGGAGGGGGGGTTATTGTTTAGGGTGGAGAGGCAGGGAGGGGGGGTTATTTTTTAGGGTGGAGAGGCAGGGAGGGGGGGGTTATTGTTTAGGGTGAAGAGGCAGGAAGGGGTGGGTTATTGTTTAGGGTGGAGAGGCAAGGAGGGGGGTTATTGTTTAGGGTGGAGAGGCAGGGAGGGGGGGTTATTGTTTAGGGTGGAGAGGCAGGGAGGGGGGGTTATTGTTTAGGGTGGAGAGGCAGGGATGGGGGGTTATTGTTTAGGGTGGAGAGGTAGGGAGGGGGGAGGTTATTGTTTAGGGTGGAGAGGCAGAGAGGGGGGTTATTGTTTAGGGTGGAGAGGCAGGGAGGGGGGTTATTGTTTAGGGTGGAGAGGTAGGGAGAGGGGGGTTATTGTTTAGGGTGGAGAGGCAGGGAGGGGGGTTATTGTTTAGGGTGGAGAGTCAGGGAGGGGGGGTTATTGTTTAGGGTGGAGAGGCAGGAAGGGGGGGCCGTTTTAGGATGCAGGAAGGGGGGGGGGCCGTTTTAGGATGCAGGAAGGGGGAGCCGTTTTAGGATACAGGAAGGGGGGGGCGTTTTAGGATACAGGAAGGGGGGCCATTTTAGGATACAGGAAGGGGGGGCCGTTTTAGGATGCAGGAAGGGGGGGCCGTTTTAGGATACAGGAAGGGGGGGCCGTTTTAGGATACAGGAAGGGGGGGCCGTTTTAGGATGCAGGAAGGGGGGGCCGTTTTAGGATACAGGAAGGGGGGGGCCGTTTTAGGATACAGGAAGGGGGGGCCGTTTTAGGATACAGGAAGGGGGGGCCGTTTTAGGATACAGGAAGGGGGGCCGTTTTAGGATACAGGAAGGGGGGGCCGTTTTAGGATGCAGGAAGGGGGGGCCGTTTTAGGATACAGGAAGGGGGGGGCCGTTTTAGGATACAGGAAGGGGGGGCCGTTTTAGGATACAGGAAGGGGGGGCCGTTTTAGGATACAGGAAGGGGGGCCGTTTTAGGATACAGGAAGGGGGGGCCGTTTTAGGATACAGGAAGGGGGGGGGGCGTTTTAGGATGCAGGAAGGGGGAGGCCATTTTAGGATACAGGAAGGGGGGGGCCGTTTTAGGATACAGGCAGGGAGGGGCCGTTTTAGGATACAGGCAGGGGGGCAGCTGCCAGTCACTTCCCTGCACCACAACACTCAGCAGCCCCACCCTCCCCCTCCATGAAGTTCTGCAGCAGCTGAGAAAAGTGAACAGAGGTGGGGGAGGGGGAGCCAGGCTCACGGCAGGATGCACACAGTACACTCCGGGTGGAGCAGTCACTGACTCTGTAACAAGCAGAGGAGTGTGTGAGGACTGGGGGATGGGAAGCTTGTTGCCGGGAGGGAGAAACAGTGAGAGAGCTCACCTCCGATCCCAGCAGTTAGTCAATCACTCACCTGCTGCTCTGGTTCCCCTGCACTCAGGCTCAACTCTTCACCCACCCGCCACAGCTGTATCCGCTCCCCGCACTCTTGTCTCACTCCTGGAGCCGAAACTGAAAGTGACACGGCCACCCGGGAAAGCACCGCCCATTTCCTACTGCGGTGCAGACATGACGGAGCAGAAGGACCCAATGAGCGTGGAGAGGCGCTCCCCAGCGCGCCACAGAGCTTAAAAAAAACCTGCAAATGAAGCGTCTTGCCTGGTTGCAGTGGCATGACGCTTCGATGATGCTTCAACAGTGCACTGTGCCCGGCGCCCGCCCTGCACTTAAAGGACCTTTTTTTTTTTTTTAAAGGGCCAAATTAAAAAAAAAATATATATTTTTATTTTATTTTTGTTACTGGCTTTGAGGGGGGGCGGCGCCCATGCACCCCCTATGGACGGGCCGCCACTGAACAAGTGCACGCATGAGATCCGTGCTAGACTTTTCCCAGCAGAGCTAAAGAAAAGGCATCCATCCTCCTAAGAAACTACCATAAACATAAGACATGATGGCTAGAGGAGGGGTTATCCTGGACTGGCCTACATTTTTTTTTTGTCTGCCAGTGTCCAATCACCCTGTCAGAAGCAGTAAAACCCAACAATATCTGAATTCCAGTGTCCCTGAATAGACGTGAAACATTTTGGGGCATTTAGATATGCTTTAAGATCTGCATTAAACCGACCATATAGATTTATTGACTTCCGATTGAAATTTAGTAAGTATCAATTTATTTATTCTAATTGGGAGTGCTCTAAATGGAAATAATAATTTTGGTAGAATTGACATTTTGATGGCAGTAATTTTACCTAAAAATGAAATATTGAAGGATTTCCAGGTTTTTAACACCAATCTCAGTCTTTGTAACATGGGTAAATAATTTTTGGTGGCTAAATCTTTGGGGTCTGGGGTAAGGTGGATACCGAGATAAGGTAAAGTATCATTGGACCATGTGAAGTTGAAGGATGTGTGAATTGAATCAAATCGGGAAGGAGGAATATTTATTGGCATTCCCACTGATTTTGAAACATTTACCGATAACCCTGATAGAGCAGAATTTTTTTTGAGTGTGGCTAGTAAGTTTGGTAAGGCTATTATGGGTTGGGTAAGAAATAGTATCATGTCATCCGCATACATACTGAGTTTGTACGTTTTGTTATTAGAACTATAACCCTTTATATCTGGGTGTTGTAGGATGGCAGCAGCTAGGGGTTTGATTGCTAGGGCAAACAATAGAGGTGAAAGGGGACAGCCTTGCCTAGTGCCTCTTCCGATTTTAAAGAATTCTGAGTTACAGGCTGGCAATTTTATTCTAGTGGCAGGGTTATGGTATAGGGCATGAAATGCATGAATAAATTCACCATTAAAACCATACTTTTGTAAAACTAAATCTAAGTATCTCCAGGTGACACTATCGAAAGCTTTAAGAATTGCCCAATCTGTATTATATATGTCCACGAAAAGAGGTGGATTGGGACTCCCAAACTTTTGGTCATATTATCTAGCTGCAAGATGGGCACAGATTGCTCAATGGCATTTACATAACCCGAAAATCCCATGGGTAATATTTGAAAAATATTCAATACTACCCTACTCTATATCAGGATTACTATGGGGCAACAAAGTTTCCAATCATACTTTGGAAAGGCTGAACCTCTTAGTGGCCCATTCATACCAATTATGGAAACTGCATAATAAAAAATTTACATTGACCTCTCCCACACCTCCCCCTTGCTTCTTTTTTAGGCGACCCTAAGTTCCTAAAAAGCTACCAAAACACTGATGAATTTGTTTGGTGGATTAACAATAATCTAATCACCCTTAATAGATTTATTGAGAATACTTCATTAACTTCGTTCTCGATACTAAAAACCAAATACGACATTCCCGATACAGAACTCAGAAGATTTTTCCAAATTAGAAACTTCTATAATTCAAATTTCCCATTGTTAGACAATACATCGCCCACATTCTATGAGAATATCTGTAGTAAATACCCAAGAAAAACAGGCCTAATATCAGAGATATATCTAAACTTGATCAATAACACCAACCAGGATAAATTACCATTCATGCTCAAATGGGAACAGGAATACGACTTTGTATTGCCCCTCGAGAAATGGTCTGAATGTATTGACAATCTTCTTAAATGCACTAAATCTATCACAATTAGGGAAACTGCAATTAAACTATTTACCAGGTGGTATTATACTCCAGCCAAACTCCATTCTATATTTCCCACAGTTCCCAATACCTGCTTTAGAGATTGCACCTCAATCGGCTCCTTCTCTCACATTTTTTGGGACTGTGAAAAAGCAGCCCAATTATGGAAAGGACTAGAGAAATTTTCTTCTAAAATTTCAAACAAAATTATAACCCTTACCCTTCCCAATTGTCTCTTGTTTGCCCCGATTTTGGGTTTGAACACGTTTCAATTAAGAATAGTCCATACAATTTGTGTATCCATCCACTGGCTGATAGCTTATCATTAGAAATCCCCATCGTTACCAATTTCCCAATTGAAAATGAGAATAAACGACATTTAACTTATGGAAAAAAATTTGCATACCTTGCATAATACCATGCACCTACTGGATAAAAAATGGAACCTATGGTTCAAATATTCAGACTACCTTTTAGACCCATATTAGAATCCCCTTTTCACATCCAATTCTTTTATACACAAAAATAACCCTGCATTTCAAAATACTACTGAATCATTTATTTTCTATATGTAATAGATGTTGTCATAAATAAATAAAGGCGGTTACTCTGTCATAAATCATTATAATTATTGATTGAAAATACTGTAATTCTCTGATGTCATGACATAATGTTTGTACCATTATTTTGTACACAATAAAAAAGTTTGTAAACAAAAAAAAAATATCTGCATTAAACCAGATCTTTACTATTTGTTCAGAATATGTACATATGTTAGTGTGATGAAATGGGCACATATTCACTTTAAAGGTGAATACCAAACAGATTTAAAAAAAAGTTAATGCAGTTATGTGTTTACTAAAGTATTATTTGATGTATTTTCAAATGCAAATAATGTATATGTTCAAATCTCTATCGATATGGCCTCCTGTATTGCTCTGTACAACAGCACAATTGTACTTTGAGAGAGCAAGGGTCAGTATTAGGAGTGCTGGAAGTAAATATTCACTAAAAAGTGAGAGCAGAGTTGATAACTCAAGGTTTTTCTGCTTCTTGGGCTTGGGTGGTCTAGAATAGATCCGAGACCTGATTGTCTGTCTAGCAGGGTGTCTAGGTTAGGAAGTCTTTGGCAAGTAAAACAGTTCCCATATTTCAGTATTTAGTGGTTTGTAGCGCAAAAAACATCTGATTTGGGTGTTGGTCTTGTTAGGTAGAATCAAGAATAGGGCTGAACGAGAAAACATAACAATGTGGAGTGTGGTGAAGATGAGCATCAATGGAGAGTGGGGGTGTGCCAATAAATTAGCCCAATACTTTGCTTTCAGTTAAGTTTAAAGCCTCGTACACATGACCGAGAATCTCGTCGTAAAAAAAACAGTTTTTCTCGACGAGATTCTTGTCAAGCTTGACGAGATTCTTGTCAAGCTTTCCTTGCATACACACTGTCAATTCCAAATCTCGTCGTTGTAAAGCGCGGTCACGTACAACACGTACGACGGCAGATAAAGGGGAAGTTCAATTCCAATGGTGCCACCCCTTGGGCTGCTTTTGTTGTTCTCGTGTTACCGCGTGTTAGTAAAAGTTTGGGGAGAGACGATTCGCGCTTTTCAGTCTTCATGCTTTCAGTTCGTTTTAGCGTGATGAATGTGCTATCTCCATTACGAACGCTAGTTTTACCAGAAGGAGCGTTCCCGTCTTATACTTGATTCTGAGCATGCGCGATTTTTTAAGACTCGGAAAAGCATACACACGACCGGTTTTCTCGTCGAGAAAATAGAGAGCAGGTTCTCTATTTTTCTCGTCGAGATTCCCCGCAGTTTTCTCGACGAGAAACCATACACGCAAACGGTTTTCTCGGCAAGAAAGCTCTCCTAACAGTTTTCTTATCGTTTCTTGACGAGAAAACCGGTCGTGTGTACGAGGCTTTAGGGTTATTAAGTGTTAGGGCCAAAGTTTTGTTAAAGGGGCCTTGTCTTATGCTAAGGTTAGGATGAGGTTAAGGGTTAGGGTAGTTGTAGGATATGGGTAAGTGGAGGGTTGTGTAAAATCTATGGGTATGGTAAAGGGTTAAGAAAACTCTTTTACATAATTCTACTTGAGAACTAGATTATCTTGGGTAAAGCCAATGTATCATGTCTCCTAATTACTGTGTGTGAAGAAAAACCGTCCGTGTGTATGCTTTAATGATGGGAAAAAAACGCGCATGCTCAGAAGCAAGTTAAGAGACGGGAGCGCTCGTTCTGGTAAAACTAGCGTTCGTAATGGAGATAGCACATTCGTCACGCTGTAAATTATTGCATCGTTTAATGCAGCGCATTCTTTTCTTCTTTATAATGCTACAATAATCAAATTATTTCGCTGCTAATATTCTCACAAATATGACAAACTTGTTTATTTATTATTTATCATGATCTCATGAATAATCTTTAGTTTTTGTAAGGCAGATCTCCCTAAATAAATTTTTAATAATTTTTACAATCTTTTATTGAAGATGTTATTTTTTGGTTATTATTTGGATAATATTTTAGACTGATTTCCATATTTGTTTGGTATTTTTGAGTGTGTCAAGTTACCACAACATTATTATTTAGTATTATTTACCCTCAAGGAGGTTAGTGTCCCTTGTTAATTTGAAAATGGTTTTTGGAAATGTCCCTGCTAATCACTAGCAAACTCTCTATTTTGAATAAAAACACATGGTCAATTTTTGCCTGAAAAACAAAAATCCATTTATTCTGGCATAAAAAAAATTAAAGGTGAAAGCAAACCAAAAACACAGGTAAGAAAAACAAAGAAGCCAGGAAGGCAGCACTGGAGACCCTGCTTGAATTAGTGCAGACACAGATCACCACAGCAAACAACCAAGGATGTCAAGAAGAAAATTGGGACCATGAGAAGGACATTATTTTTTGGTCTTCTATGTAGCCTTCTTTGCAACCTTCCCTGCAGCCTTCTCTGCATCCTTTGCTAACCATGTCTTTGGAGGCTGTGTCCCTGGAGGAGAGCTTGTGGCAGGAGCAGGAACTGGAGCAGAAACAGGAGCAGGAGCAGGAGCAATCGCCACAATGTCAGTATAATCGGTGAGCTTCCCCAACATGACTACACACCACGTGGGACTTCCTCCTGGAGAACTCACTGGAGAGTTCAGCGGCGCGCTGCCGCCCTGAAGTGAGCCTGGAGTCGCCACACAGCCACCTACAAGCCGAGCAGTGACCTGACAGAGACTTATACTGTCCTTGGGAAGGAGCATACCCTGCAAGGATCTGGTGAGAGCCCAACTGGGCAAACCCCCCGCCATTCTCTATTTGCAATACCTCTCTCCCACATGCCTGCTCTTTCATCTGTATAATGGAGGCTTGATGAGACTGTGTAGCCTGACCACAAAGTGTGTTCAGTTCATTTGTATTGGTCAAAGTGAATTTTCAGTGACATTTAAAGTCTCTCTAGGCACTATACATGCTCCATGAGTGTAACATATTCTGTGTTTGGAACACTGAATTACAGCAACAAGTGGCTTATATCGCTGAAGTGTATATGTTTGAAATGCTGTTTTGATCATCTACAGTGATTAGTGGATCTGTGCATTTAAATTCTGGACTATATCTGTCTCATAGATTCCATGAGCATTTTTTTGCAAACGGACTAACTCTATCTGTGCACAACATCAATATGGTGGATGTGCATATGTTCCCTGTTTCAATTCCAATAACACACGGGATCCCATATTCACTTTACAGTTTTTTTTCCTGAACGCTATAGTTGTGACTCCCTCTTCCTCTGGATAAATGGACTTTGTCATTTTTGGTACCTGTCAGAGCGCTCTGCATTTTTAATGTCTATTTGCTGCAGCATATATTTTTTTTACTTAGATGGTGAGGTATAGTGAGCTGCACTGTGTTGATTCGGACACACTGTATCCCTCACATGTACCTTACATTTTATGTATATGTACCCCCACCCCAAATAAAGCCTTTTATACATATTTTTGTACCACAAGCCGTAGTTGACCTGCATTAATTTGCTTTCCTGGAACTCCCTTGTCCCTCCCACCCCAATTTTTCCATAGTTTCTTGAGCTACATATGGCAGGTATTCCGTCTAGCACCTGACGTACCGGCTGGTACACAAAATAGTTAGACTTTCTGTGGATGTGTGGATTCCAGGATTCTTTTATTTTTCTATTGCTTCCCCAACATGCCCATGTTGACCACCTTCAATATGATGGTCTCGCATCTGAGACGCTGGTCCATGTCCATTGTTGGCAGTTTGTGCCCAATAAGGGCAGCAAATCCCTCTGCAGCGATGGGGGGTACTCTGAGGGCCGCAGTAGCCTCCCTAATTAGGGCCCATGTTTTCCCCTCCATCTGGATAAGCCTCCTGGCCGTTTTTGGTGGAATGAGGAGAGGAGGTATCTGGGACCTGGTGTAACGCTGTGTCCCTCTGGGGCCGGCCTCCTCATGGGTCCCACTGGGGCCTGCCTCATCCTGGGTCCCACTGTGGCCTGCCTCCTCCTGGCTCACATTTTCTCCCCCCTCATCCTTTCTTTGTTCTTTCTGTGTATCAAAAAGGTACATAGTTAAATTTTGGTCTTCATCTATTACACACATTTGTCACCTCATGACAGTTGCAAATTGAATGCTAATAAATATTAAAGACAATCATTCTGACCCCTGAATTTTTCATTCTTGTCCCCATCATTTTTGGCCACTACTGTCTATTGATATGTCAAACTCTTTTTGTTCAATCTTTAAAATTTTTGCACTAGTAACATCTATTTTTACATCATTATACTTTTATATAAGAAATCTTTAGCTAAATACTTCAGGAATTCAGGTTTTTCCTCCGAAGAAGGTTGAACTTGGCTGCAGGGAAGGCTGGAGGGTTGGCTGCAGGGAAGGCTGGAGCTACTTCTGGGGGGAAGGCTTGAAAGTGATTCCCTTGCTTCCAGGTGGTCATCAAGGAAGTTTAGCTGACTGAAGTACCACAGATTAGGCTTGTAAATTTGATCTGCAGCTGCTCCTGACCTCATTGATTTTATGACTTTGTTGCGTTCAGTCCGATATGTGCCCCTAATGGTCGCAATTTTCTTCTTGACATCCTCGATTGTTGCTGTGGGGATCTGTGTTTTCATAAATTCAAGCATGCTCTCCAGTGCTATCTTCCTGGCTTCATTATTTTTATTTGTTTTACTTTTGATCTGCCATAAAACTGGAACATTCTTCCACCTTTGCAGGAACTCTGCCATAAATTCAGTATCTTTGAAGACCTGCATGATTTCTGCAAGTCAAAAACCAAACAAAAATACTAATGTCAGTCAAGACTCTACTACTAATCTTTCTCACCATATATAGGCCACAAACTCATCTACTGATCAGTCAAGTACAAAATTTTTTACGTACCCTCGATCTACACGTTCGTTGCTTCCGACCTTCTTCCACACACTGAACGTCGTTTTGACCCATGCAGATTACCGTTATATACACTGCGCATGCGTGAAGCTCCGCACGCTTTCCCCGCCCCTGACGTTCATTATACTACTTTCCCCGCCCCTTCTCGCTCGTCGTAATGCAAGACAACATGGCGGACACTCTGCAAGTGGCAACCTCAACCGAGGATGAAATCCAGGTGGAACCACAGACCAGATCCCGGAGATACAAGGCCACAAACATGGCGTTCGAGGAGATGGTTGAAATGGTGGCAATATTGAGGAGGGGGGATTATGATGCAAAACATGGCCCATACAAAAAGCCTAATCAGGTCAAGGCCAAAATAATGGACAAAGTGGTTAAAACTCTGCAAATTGAATTTGAGGTGTGCAGATCAAAAGAACAGCTCCGCAAAAGATGGTCTGACATCAAGTTGAGGGAGCCGGAGCAATACCACAAAATTAAAAAAAGTTATTAGAAAAAGTATGTAATTTTCCTGTGTTACTCAGATTATTATTACTAGCATGGTGCTGCATGTGCTTTTTCTTTAATGTAGTACAGTTCAAGAGGTCAAGTTTCATGTTCGTGGGCACAATACTCGGTCGTAGGAATCATCGTTCATTCGCTCACTAATAATAATAATAAGATTTTTTTGTCGGATACAGTGTTAACTAAATTTGACCATGCCTATTTAGGCATGGTCAAATTTAGTTAACACTGTATCAGACAAAAACATCGTAATTTTATTAGTGAGCGATTGAACGATAATTTCCTATGACTGATTATTGTGCCCAAGAACATGAAACTTGACATCTTGAACTATTTATGTGAGAATATTTTTGGAACACGGTTGTGTAGATGTGGTAGTAGCTATATTTATCTAATCTAACTGGATTCAGTGTACGGTAAGGAGAGTATGCTCAGCAGCTGGTTACACATCTGGACTCGGTAGCACAAGTGTGGGCCACAAGAACAACCTTTTTAGGGTGTCACACACAGGTGATCCATTGGATACTTGGTGTGTTTCCATGTGTGAAACTTGATCAAAATAGATAAATGTACCAGCTTTGGTAATGGATACAATCATGTGTTCAGCTTAGAACTATTGACAAAACAGACAACTGTACCACACTTCCAAAAAATTATTCATATTCCTCTTTCAGGCCTCAAATCTTTTTTTACTCAAGTATACCTTTTTGGTTCAATCTCATAGGGCTTCAAAGAGCTTCGAGACGGGAGCCTAGGAACCCCACACCTCCAAACCAAGACCCACAACCGCGGGATGTGGAGGAAGTGGAAAATGGCAACACAACAGGTCAGTGTCATACACCACAGATTCAGGTAATAGATGTAGGCCTGCATATTTATAATACATGGTGTGTTTCAATATTTTAGGTGCTTTTCTGCCTGTGGAGCAAGAAAGATTCACCAGTCACAGTGCCCAGAAGCTGATCAACGAAATCATGGTCTGCTCTCGTGACCTGGATCACATCAACCAAAACTTGCTCCAGATCAGGCAAAAGACCAAGCAGGCGGAGCAAAGAATAAAAAAGATCATAGATGTGCTTGGGAGGGTTTAAAATTGGAATATGGCAAAAAAAAAATTAATTGTAATTTTGTTTGTTGTTTTGATTGCTTGGTTTGTAATGTTTTAATTGTTTTTAGTACAAGTGTACATGTTGAACTTTACAAGTTACATATGGTTTATGCATTTTAGCAAGATAAATAACCCCCCAAAAAAATAAGAATACCATTTTGTACGTTTTTAGAAAAAAAACACATTTAAAATGTGCAACAATGAAAAAATATTTTATACTCAACAATGTGTGGCTTCTTATATCAATGTTGGCTTAAAAAAAAAAAAATTGGGGTGTTTACACTGACAATGATGGTTATTTACTAAAGCAAAATACACATGGCACTACAAGTGCACTAGGATAACCTAGGAGAAAGATAAAAGCAACCCAAATCAAAAAAAAAACAAGATGTTTTCAGTAGAAAGTATATTTTTATTAAAATAAAAGATTCAAATGTCATCAGGCATTGCAATGGCCCCCCTACCCATAAAATACTCCAAATACTGTTGCCGCACATCACGGCCGCTTGGGGGGGCCAAGCCTCTAGGGCCAGCTTCCTGGGCTGGCAATGCAAATTCTGAATGTCGTGTGGCCTCAGGCCCAACAGAAGCTAAATAATTAGGAGAATTTTTTTTAAATAATTATGAAGGATGCAACAGCACATTACAATGTGATTCCATTTGTACTCCGCCAGATTTATTGAGGTCAGAAAGAGGCGGAACCGGCTAGCCATGATGCCAAAGGCATTTTCGACCACCCTTCTGGCTCTGGCCAGCCTGAAATTAAAGACCCTCCTCTCAGGAGTGAGGGTCCTTTGGGGAAAAGGCCTCATCAGATGTGGACCGAGTGCAAATGCCTCATCTGCGATTAAAACAAAGGGTAGTCCCGCTTCATTCTCTGCCACAGGTGGCAATGCCAGGTCATCCGATTGTAGCCGTTGGGCAAACCCCGTCTGGGCAAAAACTCCACCGTCAGACATCCGCCCATTTTTCTCCACATCCACAAAAAGGAATTCATAATTGGCAGACACCACCGCCATCAGCACAATACTGTGGAACCCTTTATAATTAGAGTAATAGGATCCCGAATTGGGTGGTGGCACAATGCGGACGTGCTTGCCATCAATGGCTCCTCCACAGTTGGGAAAGTTACAACGCTGTGAAAACTCCGATGCCACATTCTGCCATTCCTGTGGCGTAGAAGGGAACTGTGGAGTCGAACAAGAAAAAAAAAATTAATACTTTGATACATAAATATTGCAAGCAGATTATCCCAAAACATTCTTGCCAAAACATCAGTATAACATTAATTTGAAGGAGTATTTTATGACCAAAAAAAAAAGATCACTAATCAGATTCCTCACACCCTCTGATGGACCAATAAAATTATTTTATGGGGGGGGGGGGGTTCGAGATGAGTTGTGGACCTCAGAAATAAAGGCTCTAGCACTCTGTCTGAATTAGAACAACAAATAAAAATTAACACATTTTGGGGGGGGGGGGGGGGTCAAGCACTACAATGGAGAAGACAAAAAACATTGGGAAGTGACTAGGCTAGGTGTGTTTGGGCCGAAGATAGAATGCTGGAGAGGTTGGTTATTGGAAATATGCATGTAGGCCAAAAAAGGAGCATTAAAAACTAACAACATGCATGGGGACATTCACAGCATATTACAATCATGGTAATTAGGGACTGTTTAAAAAAATATATATATATATATATATATATATATATATATATATATATATATTAGCAAGTATTGAATACATAGAATGTGAGGTTAAAAGGACAAAACTTACCTAATATAGTCCTGCTGCAGGACTTGGATTATGGCAGAACAGGTTTCTGGGATAATGAAGCCCAGAGCCTGGGGGGAGATGCCTGTCGATAACTTGAGGTCCTGCAAGCATCTCCCTGTACAGTAACGAGCAGACAAGAATGCACTGCAAAAACAGATACAAACTGACTACAAGCACTGAAAGACAGATACGAACCCACAAGCACAAACTGAACACCAGAAAACGATCTTTAAAGCACGAAGACTGAAAAGCACGAATCGTCTCTCACCAAACTTTTACTAACTTGCGGTAACACGAAATCAGCAAAAGCGTCCCAAAGGGTGGCGCCATCCGAATGGAACTTCCCCTTTATAGTGCCGTCGTACGTGCTGTCGAACGTGTTATACGTCACCGCGCTTTGCTCAAGCATTTTTTTTCACAATCATGTGTAGGCAAGACAGGCTTGAGAAGAATCACGTCGAAAAAAACGTCGTTTTTTTCAATGACATTAAAAACGGTCGTGTGTACGCGGCACAAATCAACCACAAGCAGCATCTAGCCTGTCCCCATCCATTCTCAGGAAGGACAAGGCTGTATGCTGCTTGTGGTTCAATAAATATTTTACAAAGTAGTGACTTCATCGGTATGTAGCCTATGGTCTCTTACAGTCAAGGTAAATATTGGTAATATAATATTATTTGTGGCATTCCTGTAACATGTACCTGAAAGTAATTTTGGACATCAATCATTCTCTCAGTTTGCTGCTATTCCATGTTTTGGTAATTGTATTTCATTTACAAATTTGTTAATGCCCCCTCTTATGACCAACCTAAGTTAAGAAACACCTGCAATTAATTGAAGATTTTAGGGTGGTCTTTTTATTAAGAGCAGGGATGATACAATGGGGTTGATTTACTAAAGGCAAATCCACTTTGCACTGCAAGTGCACTTGGAGGTGCAGTTGCTGTAGATCCGAGGGGGACATGCAAGGAAAATAAAAAACAACATTCTATCTTGCACATGATTGGATGATAAAATCAGCAGAGCTTCCCCTCATTTCAGAATTTCCCCTCAAATCTACAGCGACTGCACTTCCAAGTGCACTTGTAGTGCAAAGTAGATTTGCCTTTCGTAAATAACCCCCAATATGTCAGGTGTGCCATTATCACACTGTAAAAAGCCTCGTACACACGATCAGATTTTTGGACGACCGTTAGTCCGTTTTTTGTGGCATGCTAGTCTCATGTCGAAAATGAAAAGGTTACTCACCATACGAAAATTCTCGTATGACAGAATGCAATTTCAGAAGTGACGTAATGTGTTGACTAGTTTGTATGTATTATTTCGTTTCTGAGCATGCCGTAGTCTTGCTCTTACCATTTTTTTCGTATGAAAACTGTACTAATTAAATGAAAAACGGACGTTGAGTTCACGTACAAAAAAAAATTTATAGTCTGCACATCCAGCTTTTGTCTGACGAAAAACCAGAATCGTACAAAATTTTACTTACGCTTTTTGTATCGTGTGTACGCCCTTTAGTGTACAGCCATCAACTACCATTTATGTTGTGCCCCATCATGATCTGTCAGATTAAACCACTACTGTGGGTGGCCAAATCTGATGAAAATCCAGCCTCCTGTCAGCAAGTAGAAAAGCTGAATTTTTTATGGTTAGTTTGATTGCATGGTGAATTACTTTCCACTAGATGGCAGCATTGGCATACAACTGATACAAAAGATAAATTGAATATACTATATTTTTGCTGGCTATGCTGTCATGCTGTCACATAGAAATTTAGACGCTGTTGTCCCTTGGAAGACATCCTGTCGGACCAAACGTGTGTAGGACAGAGTTTAGCAGTGACATTATTACTGCTATTGCTGTGCGATATGCTTGTCATACTGTTTTGTGAGTACCCACTTGGTTTATTAATAAATATATTTAAAACGGTACTTTACTACAGGATTATCTTGTTCTTTCCTTGGTATGCGTTTTTGCTGCTGAGACCGGTATATGAGAAGCGATCCAGTGACCATTTTTGGGGCATGTCATTTATGAGAGAGTGAGGCTTGTTGAGGTGTGAGAGGAAGAGAGCTGGAGCTAACCAGCCATCCATCCATCCATGAGAGATATGTTATCTTTCAAATGTTGATCAAGGCCTGGTTCACACCTATGCGTTTTCAGTTTTGCAGAAACACACTACAGTCCATTTAACATGGTTTCCTATGGGTCATGTTCACATCTATTCATTTTATGGAAAGGGTCAGGAATAGAGTTGAGCGGACACCTGGATGTTCGGGTTCGACGGGTTCGGCCGAACTTCGGAAAAAAGTTCGGGTTCGGGACCGAATTTTAACCCGAACCCGAACCCCATTGAAGTCAATGGGGACCCGGACTTCTAAGGACTAAAAAAGTAATGGAAAGGGCTAGAGGGCTGCAAATGGCAGCAAAATGTTGTTAAGAGCATGGCAAGTGCTCTGCAAACAAATGTGGATAGGGAAATAACTTAAAATAACATAAAAAAAATAAAAAAATAAAAAATATGCTGGAGGCCCCCTTTTCAGCAGAAGAGGTACGGGAAGTCATTAAGAACCTCAGAAACTCAACGGTACGATGCCACACATATGGTGGGAATGCCCCAGAATACGCCCTTTCTGGAATAAATTATTCAATTTAATGGATAAGCTAGTGGGAAAATAAAATACTTTGAAATAAAAATAACCACCCAGTTTCCTATCCGCAGCAGTCAGCCATAGGGTTCACTACCTTGCGGTGCACTCCTGTCCCCCTACGGTGTGCATCTGTCACCTGGCCATAGGTGACCTGACAGGCCGGTGATGTGTCGAATTCTGTCCCCCGTCAAATAGTGTCCACCCTGTACTGCGCTTGCTCAGTATGTAGGACAAGGGGATTTCGAAAATCTCCCAAGACGAACGGCGCCTGCGTGGTGAGTTCAGGTGAAGGCCACACCATCCGTGGTTCAAGCCGAGCCAAGTGAGGCCGTGCCCGAAGCGTGGCGATCGAACCCGAGCCCGTGAGGGGCCCTGTTACTATGTGCTACCGTATGTCCACTTGGATGGTGGGGCTTGAACCTGCACTCACTGCGCAGGCGCCGTTCATCTTCGGAGATTTTGTAAATCTCCTTGTCCTCTGTACTGCGCAAGCGCTGCGCCTTCGCAGTATGGGCCGGACACAATCCGATGGCCGGACAGTTTTTGTCACAACACCGGTATACATGTCTATTCTGCAGAAGGTACGGACAAGTCCTGTGGGATCCATGCCTGGTTCATTTTAATGAACGTGAGCTTGTCCACATTGGCTCTGGACAGGCGGCTGCGCTTTTCTGTGATAACGCCCACTGCCGTGCTAAATACACGTTCAGATAATACACTGGCTGCAGGGCAGGCCAGCACCTCCAAGGCATAAAGGGCAAGCTCAGGCCATGTGCCCAATTTGGAGACCCAGAAGTTAAAGGGGGCAGACCCGTCATCCAGTACGTGTAGGCCTGTGGACACATACTGCTCAACCATATTGGTGAAATGCTGCCTCCTGCTAAGCTGTTCCATCTCAGCTGGTGGTGCTGGTTGTTGTGGCATGCTGACAAAGCTTTTCCACATTTCAGCCATGCTAACCCTGCCTTCTGAGGTGCTGCTGGTGCCCCGGCTGCGTTGGCGACCTCTTCCTCCTCCTCCTCTGCCTTCGCCTTGTGCTTCCACCGGACGCCCGCTGTCAGGTGGGAATGCCACCAGCAGCGCGTCTACCAGCGTGCGCTGGTACTCGCGCATCTTACGATCCCGCTCCAGTGAGGGAATTAAGTACGTAACCGCTGAATCGCGCAGCTACAGAACTGCAGAAAATGCTATTAAAAAAAAATGTTGTTTTTTTTTAGTATATCACAGTAGAAGAAAACTATATAGAAATAGTTTATTTCACACACCTCCACATATGTATAACACACTGCAAAATATTTTTTGTGGCCCTAAATGGCGTTTTTTGGAAGACCACAACACACCCACAGTACGTAACCGCTGAATCGCACAGCTACAGAACTGCAGAAAATGCTATTAAAAAAAAAAGTTTTTTTTTTAGTATAGCACAGTAGAAGAAAACTATATAGAAATTGTTTATTTCACACACCTCCACATATGTATAACACACTGCAAAATATTTTTTGTGGCCCTAAATGGGTCTTTTTGCAAGCGTACATTAAAGTGCAAATATTTTTTATTTTTTTTGCCCTAAACGGGTCTTTTTTTGCACGAGCAAAATAAAATGCAATTTTTTTATTTTTTTTGCCCTTAATGGGTCTTTTGGAAAAGAGCACAATAAAGTGCCTTTTTTTTGTTGCCCTAAATGGATCTTTTTCCAAGAGCAGAATACAGTATGGAAACGGTGTATCTCTCAATGTAATATATGCAGTGCTGGTGCACTGAGCTTGCAGATAAAAGGTAGATTTTCTCTGACACTGGGCTCATGGCAGTGTAAAAAGACTGCACTGCAACACAAACAGGTAAACCTATGCAGATCGCTGAGTTATATCTCTGAATCTGGACTCCTATTCCTATATAATATATCTCTCTCCCTGAAAGCACCAACAGGGACCTGGCCCTACACTACACTGTCTCTCTATCGTTTCCCTCAGATTCCAGAATCAGGACTAACTCATGTATTTTTCAATCTCTCCCTAAAAGCAGCAGCAGCAGACAAGATCCTCTCCCTATCTATTCTGAAGCAGAGTGACGTGTGTGCTGTGTGCCTCTAGCTTATATAGAAGCTGGGTCACATGTTGCACTGACCAATCACAGCCATGCCATTAGTAGGCATGGCTATGATGGCTTCTAAGGGCACACCAGCTAATCAAAAGGTGATTGGCTGGCCCCTGAAGCATTTCTAACTGTGCCATTAGATTGCCGAACCCGAATCCGAACCCGGACTTTCGCGCAAAGTCCGGGTTCGGGAAAAAGCTAAAGTTCGGTACGGACCCGAACTTTACAGTTCGGGTTCGCTCAACCCTAGTCAGGAACTTTTTTCTGGTTTTTGGTTCCATAGACTTCAATGGATCAAAAATGTGTATTGAAAAACGCAAACTGAAACCTGCATAGGTGTGAAGTGTGAACCAGTCTTTAGACCTCTTGAGTTGTGGGGTCTAAGGATTTGCTAAGCGGCATTATAATCACTTGGTATTTGGTGCTGGGTGTCCTGCCGAACACTCTGCAAAGTGCATTCTTCGCCTGATTGGGCAAAGCTTTACCCAATCAGGGCACAGTAAAAGCTGGTTGTTAAGCAGCAAGGCTGGGAAGCCGGCCGCGGCGTCCTTAACAACTGAGTCATCAGCTGTCAATGGGCTTCCCCACTGACAGCTGAATAAAAAAACAAACACATTTGCCAGTAAACCACCCAAAATCTACAGTGCCTTGCATTTTTTCGTGTTTTTTTTTGCCTCACAACCTGGAATTAACATGGATTGTTTGAGGATTTGCATCATTTAATTTACAGAACATGCCCACAACTTTGAAGATGTTTTTTTATTATTGTGAAGCAAACAACAAATAGGACAAAATAACAGAAAAAGTCAATGTGCATAACTTTTCACCCCCCTAAAATCAATACTATGTAGAGCCACTTTTTGCGGCTATCACAGCTCAAAGTCTCTATGAGCTTGCCACATCTTATCACTGGGATTTTTGCCCATTCCTACTTGCACAAACTGCTCCAGCTCCTTCAAGTTGGATGGTTTGCGCTTGTAGACAGCAATCTTTAAGTCTGACCACAGATTTTCTATTGGATTGAGGTCTGGGCTTTGACTAGGCCATTCCAACACATTTACACATTTCCCCTTAAACCACTCAAGTGTTGCTTTAGCAGTGTGTTTGGGGTCATTGTCCTTCTGGAAGGTAAACCTCTGTCCTAGCCTCAAATCACATACAGAGTGGTACAGGTTTTGCTCAAGAATATCCCTGTATTTAGCACCATCCATCTTTCCCTCAACTCTGACAAGTTTCTCAGTCCCGACTACTGAAAACATCCCCACAGCATTATCCTGCCACCACCATGTTTCACTCTGTGATGTGTTGGGTTTGCGCCAGACATAGCATTTTCTTTTATGGCCAAAAAGTTCAATTTTAGTTTCATCAGACCAGAGCACCTTCCTCCATACATTTTGGGAGTCTCCCACATGCTTTTTTGGTCTCTGTGTCTGTGCTGCCTCTCTGATTAATGCCCTCCTTGTCCAGTCCGTGAGTTTTGGTGTGTAGCCATCTCTTGGCAGGTTTGCTGTTGTGCCATGTTCTTTCCATTTGGTTATGATAGATTTGATGGTGCTCCTAGGGATTAGGGGATGAGCTTCGAGTTCGAGTCGAGCCCATGTTCGACTTGAACATCGGCTGTTCGATCGTTCGACGAAGATCGAACATTATGGGCCGTTCACGCCAAATTCGAGTGGCGCGTCACGGCCCATAATTCACTGCGGCATCGCAGTGCATTGCTGGCTGTTGATTGGCCAAGCATGCACTATGACCCGTATGCTTGGCCAATCACAGCGCCGTCTGAACAGAGAGCCGTAATTGGCCAAAGCCAGGGTGGCTTTGGCCAATTATGGCTCAGGGGGTTTAGTACACGCCCCACACTATATAAGGCGGCCTTGTGTAGTGTGTTGGAGTTGTAAAAAGAGAGAGTTTACAGAGACAGACAGTGTCATTTATATTGAGTTAGATAGAGCAGGCAGGCGAGTCAGTTAGCTGCAGTTACAGTGTGTAGAGGATATACTGTATATGCATCCTAGGTGTTGTATATATATTTATACACTGTATTGAGTTTAGCTAGATCCGTTCCTGTTAGTCTCTATACTGTGACAGGCAGGCAGGTGATTGTGCTAGCTGCAGACAGTCAGTGTTTCAATTAGTGTACTACTGTGTGCTTTGCATAGCGTTCACCTAAAGCTTACCAGAATACAGTTAGTGACTATTAGAGTGATGTTCTCATAATAAAACCACAAGCAGAAAGCTGCAAGGAATTTTCAGTGTACTGTGTCCTCTGCACAGTTTTCACCTAAAACTAACTGAAAACAATTGCTGCTTTTCTTATACTAACACCACAGCAGGCAGTTGATTCTGATAGCTGCATTATCAGTACAGACAAATATATATATATATTACACATCCCACCTTTGTGCAGCTTCATCTCACTGCAGGCCATTAGTATGTCTGGAAGGCAAACAATGAGAGGCAGACAGTCACGAGGCAATAAAAGAGGGCAAGCAGGCACTGTGTCTAGAGGCAACAGTGCTGCTGGTCGTGGACACGGTGCATCATCAGCACGTGGCCGTGGGACACGCTTGTTCTTCTTTTCGGCAGCTGGCCATGTTGAGCCGCAACATGCCCAAGACTTGGTAGAGTGGATGATCAAGCCGTCCTTCTCCTCCTCCTCACTCACCCAGGCTCAGGGTACTTTTTCTGGCAAAGCAGCTGCCAAAGCGGCCTCTTCCCTCGGCTCAATGGCATCAGTCACTCCTTCCCTAGCCCTACCATGTCCTCCTGAGGAGTTACCCCGAATTGTTTGAGCACAGTGTTGGGTACATGCTCCAGGAGGATGCCCAGCGTTTTGAAGGCTCCAATGATGGAACCCAGCTGGAGGAAGGCAGTAACGGAAGCTCAGAGAGAGGGGGTAGTAGCGTGAGCCCAGAGAGAGGGGGTGCCCAACAAGGTCAGCTATCTGGCAGTCATGTTCCCCCAGCTGCAGAATACTGCCAGATTGGCTCCAGTGATGAGGAGGGAAGGGATGATGAGGTCACTGAGTCCACGTGGGTGCCTAATAGGAGAGAGGAGTAGACACATCTCCAACGAGGCAGGATGCCCTCCAGGAGCCAGCTTAAGGGCAGCACATCAACTGCATCACACCGCAGAGCTCCGCATGTGCAGGGCGCTGCTGTCTCTGCGCGTTATTCAAAAAGTTCTTTGGAATGGGCCTTTTTTCAGACGTGTGCAGCAGATCGCACCGTTGCCATTTGCAACATATGTCTAAAGCGTATCTCGCGTGGCCAAAACATCAGCCGCTTGGGCACCACGTGCTTCACCAGACATATGTTGACCTGCCATGCAGTCCGTTGGCAAGCTTACCTAAAAGACCCACACCAAAGAACAAAGCGGACCTCTCCTTGCTCCTCATCAGCTGGGATTTCCAACCCCACTATACCTTCAGTCCTCTCAGGAACCTGCACTGAGAGGAATGAAGGTGTAGAATTAGGTGTGTCACAGCCAAGTACTTGCGGGCAATCTGCTATCGGTACACCGACGTCCGATTGTACCAGGCAAATTTTCCTGCCCCAGCTGCTGCACCGCCGAAAGAAGTTCACTCCCAGCCATCCACATGCCCGGCGGTTGAATGCTAGCTTGGCTAAATTGCTAGCACTTCAACTGCTGCCTTTTCAGTTGGTAGACTCTTCCCCCTTCCGTGAGTTTGTGGAATGTGCGGTTCCTCAGTGGCAGGTTCCCAAACGCCACTTTTTCTCACGGAAGGCGATTCCGGCTCTCTACCAGCATGTGGAAGGCAATGTCTTGGCCTCGCTGGACAGAGCAGTCAGCGGTAAGGTGCATATTACCGCTGACTCATGGTCCAGCAGGCATGGACAGGGACGTTACCTATCTTTCTGGTGTGCTTGGGGGACAGGAGCCACACTGGGGCAGAGATTCTGTCAGCTCTGCAGGGGCAGGCTCCAAGGTGGTTGACGCCACGCCAGCTTAAGCCAGGAAAGGTGGTTTCCGACAATGGCACCAACCTCCTCTCCGCCCTCCGACAGGGACAACTGACCCATGTGCCCTGTTTGGCTCACGTCCTTAACTTGGTGGTGCAGCGGTTCATGGGCAGGTACCTGGGCTTACAGGAGGTCCTGAAGCAGGCCAGGAAACTCTGTGGGCATTTCCACCGGTCATATAATGCCAGTGCTCGGCTGTCTGACCTGCAAAAGGATTACAACCTGCCCAAGAACCGCCTAATCTGTGACATGCCCACCAGGTGGAACTCTACGTTGGCCATGCTGCAGCGGCTGCACACGCAGCAGAGGGCCATCAATGAGTATCTGTTGCAATATGGCACCAGGACAGGGTCAGGGGAGCTTGGATTTTTTTTCCCCAAAAGCATGCACTGTCCTGGCACCATTTGAGGAGGCCACGAGGATGGTGAGCAGTGACAGTGCATGCATCAGTGACACTGTCCCTCTTGTCCACCTGTTGGAGCACACGCTGCATGGAATAATGGACAGGACACTTGAGGCAGGAAGAGGAGGCCTTCCTTACCTCTCAAGGCCCCCTTTATCCAGACAGTGTTCCTGCTGGCCCGGCTATCAAACAGGAAGAGGACGAGGAGGAGGAGGATTGTGTCAGCATGGAGGTGGAGACTAGCACTCAGTATCAGCAGCAGTCTTCAAGGGATCAATTACAGTCCCAAGACACCCATGGACTTGTACGTGGCTGGGAGGAGGTGGCTGGGGATCATGTCGTCCTCAGTGACCCAGAGCACTCCGCACCGAATGCCTCAGCAAACCTACGCTGCATGGCCTCCCTGATCCTGCAAAGCCTGCAGAAGGATCCTCGTATTAGTGCGATCAAGGAGAGGGATCATTACTGGCTGGCAACTCTCCTTCATCCACGTTACAAGGGTAAGGTTGCGGACCTTTTCTTGCCGTCGCAGAGGGAGCAGAGGATGAGGCATCTTCGGTCGGCCTTGCAGAAAGGTCTGTGCAACGCGTTCCCAGAGACTGGGAGGTTACAAATTCCTGGTCCTGGACAACGTGTTGCTGAGGCTTCGGTTAGTCAAAGAAGGAGTGGTGGAGAAGGTGGCCGTCTGACCGATGTGTTCAGACAATTTTTTAGTCCGCAGCCCCAAGGTATGATCAGTTCCAGCAACCATTGCCAGCGTCTGGTTTACATGGTGCAAGAATACCTAGGGGCAAGATCAGACTTGGACACCTTTCCCACCGAAAATCCTCTGGGTTACTGGGTCTTGAGGATGGATCACTGGTTCACTGGCCAGAGCTTGCACAGTATGCAATTGAGATACTGGCCTGTCCTGCATCCAGCGTTCTTTCGGAATGCACATTCAGTGCTGCTGGAGGCTTTGTAACCGATCACAGGGTGCGCCTGTCAACCGACTCGGTCGATCGACTGACCTTCATAAAAATGAATCAGTCTTGGATCACCATCAGCTACCAAGCACCTAATGCTGATGTAACAGAATGATTTTCTTTTAAATGTCAGATCCCTTCAAGACTGCCTATGCTGATGCAGAGTGACTATCCTGTTATGCTGAGTGACTATCCTCTTCCTCCTCAATAATTATGCTGATAGCTTGAAAGAACATTTGGGTTCTGGGCACCGCCACCAGTGGCTAAGGCCCAATTTTTCAGCCCGTTTAACAGGGGCGTGTGGTTACAATTTTTAATGCAATGCTTTGCAGCAGGGCTCATTGCTGTGCTCCAAGTACAGTATCTGTGAGGGGTTGCAGTGTTGTGGCACCAGCACCAGTGCCTAAGGCCCAATTTTTCTGCCCCTGTTTAATAGGGGCATGTAATTACAATTCTTGTTCTAATATTTAACAGCTGGGCCCATTCCTGCTCCCACCAAGAGTAACTGTGAGGACTTACAGTGTTGTGGCACCAGCACCACCGCCACCACCAAAGGCCCAATTTTTCAGGCCCTGTTCAACAGGGGCATGCAATTACAATTCTTGATCTAATAATTCCCAGCTTGGCCCATTCATGCGCCCACTAAGAGTAACTGCGAGGGCTTACAGTGTTGTGGCACCAGCACCACCACCAAAGGCCCAATTTTTCCTACCACTGTTCAACAATGGCATGTAATTACAATTCCTGGTATAATAGTTCACAGCAGGGCGTTCCAGTTCCCACCAAGAGTAACTGTGAGGGCTTACAGTGTTGTGGCAACACCAACACCTAAGGCGCAAATTTCTGCAGAGTATATACGGCAGGCCCCTACTTTCAAACGGAAGGAGACAACAGGAAGTGAGAGGAAATCTACCCCTAGGAAGGAAAATTCTCTCCTGTAAGAGTTAATATGGGAAAAAGGTGTCTCCTCTCTACTGATGCTTTATCACCAATCCTTGTCTCAATAAAAACCCAAATTTTTAAAAAAACATTTGTCAGTGGGACGGAAAGTGAGGTGAAATGTTCTGAACAGGTGCACAGACAGCAAAACAAATGTTACAGGGGTGATAACCCTCTCCTATGTTCTCCAAAAATCTTAAAAATAGATTTTTTGTCTGGAGCTACACTTAAAAATGTACCTGTTCCAAATTACAAACAGATTCTACTTAAGAACAAACCTACAGTCCCTGTCTTGTTTGCGCTGCCTGTATACTGCTGTTCAGAGTATATAGGGCCTTTTTTTATTTTGGGTGCGGGGTTCCCCTCAATATCCATACAAGATCCAAAGGGGCTGGTAGTGGGCTGGGGTGGGGGGGGGGGGTACCCATGCCATTTTTCTCAATGATTTTCATCCATATTGCCGGGATCAAGCATTACATTAAAGCCGCAAGCAGTTTTAAATGACTTTTTTTTCCTTTAGAAATCTCATTTTGTGCAGGGACAGTTCTAAACACAGGAAACACGTGCCACTTCACAGACATACTTTAGACACCCCCCAGGTACGATATTTAAAGGAATATTTCACATTTTTTTTCACTTTATGTATCATTAACCACTTGCTGACCGCTCACGGCATATATACGTCGGCAGAATGGCTCGTACAGGCACAATCACGTACCTGTACGTGGCCCTTTAACTGCCGGGTTCGGGGTCACGCGCACACGCGCCGCCGGCGGCGCGTTCGCCACCCCCTGCCTTCCCCGTGAGTGGGACCGCGGGTCCCGCGGACTCGATCGCCGCGGGGATCCCCGTGATTGTCTCACGGAGGCTCGGAGCGGGGAGATGTGTGTGTAAACACAGCATCTCCCCGCTCCTCTACTGACAATGTCAGCGATCTCCGCTCTGTGTAAGCAGAGCGGAGATCGGTGACTTGTCAGTCGTAGCCACGCCCCCCCCTCAGTTAGTAACACGCCCCTAGGCACACTTAACCCCTTCAGCGCCCCTAGTGGTTAACCCCTTCACTGCCAGTGTCATTTTCACAGTAACCAGTGCATTTTTATTGCACTGATCGCTGTGAAAATGACAATGGTCCCAAAAATGTGTCAAAAGTGTCCGATGTGTCCGCCATAATGTCGCAGTCACGAACAAAATCGCTGATCGCCGCCATTACTAGTAAAAAAATAAAATAATAAAAATGCCTTAAAACTATACCCCATTTTGTAAACGCTATAATTTTTGCGCAAACCAATCAATAAACGCAGATTGCGATTTTTTTTACCAAAAATATGTAGAAGAATACGTATCGGCCTAAACTGAGGAAAATTTTTTTTTTAATATTTTTTGGGGATATTTATTATAGAAAAAAGTTAAAAATATGTCATTTTTTTCAAAATTTTCGCTCTATTTTTGTTTATAGCGCAAAAAATAAAAACCGCAGAGGTGATCAAATACCACCAAAAGAAAGCTCTATTTGAGGGAAATAAAGGACACCAATTTTGTTTGGGAGCCACGTCGCACGACCGCGCAATTGTCAGTTAAAGCGACGCAGTGCCAAATCGCAAAAAGGGGCCTGGTCATAATGGCCCATATTGGTCCGGGGCTTAAGTGGTTAAAATCCCTGTTCCCGAAAAAACTTCCATTTTTAAAACTTTTTTGCATTGATACATGTCCCCTGGGGCAGGACCCGGGTCCCCAAACCCTTTTTAGGACAATAACTTGCATATTAGCCGTTATAATTAGCACTTTTGATTTCGAACGTTCGCGTCCATTGTATTTAATAGGGTTCTAAAGTTTGCGCAAACTTTCGGTCCGTTCGCAGGTTCTGGTGCGAACCAAACAGGGGGGTGTTCGGCTCATCCCTACTAGGGATCATCAAAGATTTGGATTTTTTTTTATAACCGAACCCTGTACTTCTCAACATCATTGTCCCTTACTTGTTTGGAGAGTTCCTTGGTCTTCATGGCAGTGTTTGGTTAGTGGTGCCTCTTGTTAAGGTGTTGCAGCCTCTGGGGCCTTTTAAAAAAGTGTGTCTATGTAATCACAGATCATGTGACACTTAGATTGCACACAGATGGACATCATTTCACAAATTTGGTTACTTCTAAAGGTAATTTGTTGCACCAGATCTTTTTACAGGCTTCATAACAAAGGGGGTGAATAAATACGCACATGCCAATTATCAGTTTTTTATTTCGGAAAAATTGTTTTAATGTATATATTTTCCTAATTTAACTTCACCAACTTAGACTATTGTGTTCTGATCCATCACATATAAGTGAGATTAAAAAAACATTGAACTAAAGGCTGTAATACAACAAAATAGGTAAAAAGTCAAGGTGGGTGAATACTTTTGCGAGGCACTGTATACCTGACCCTTATCTGAGCATGGATCCTGGCAGGTCAGGAAAGGGGACGAGGACAAGCAAGAGCTCCCCCTCCTGAACCATGCCACCCCAAAGCACCTTGTCCCTATGTTGATGGGAACAATGGTCTCTTCCTCACAACCCTACTGCAGGCTCTGTGATTTGACAGTTCTTATATAGGTAGGGGCGGGGCCACCTGGTGGCAGCACCCCCTTGTGACTTCACCAACCCAGCATGCACCAGTCCGTGATGTCACAAAGGGGGGCGGTGCCACCAGGTGATGTCGCTAGGTGGCCCTGCCCTTACCTTAAGAACTATCAAATGGCGGAGCCTGCAGTAGGCGGTCGGTCTTCATGGACAGCGAGTGCCTTTTTTTCGGTGCAGTGGGCGACGTGATTGACGGTGGATTTACATCGGGGGACAGTTTTTGACAATTCCTTTATTAAAAAATAAAAAAACTGTTTGTTTTTAATAATTTTGGACACTTTTTTGGTGAATGGGTAGGGGTACATACCCCCATACTCGTTCACATGGGGGGCAGGATTTGGGGTTAAAAGGGGGCTTCCAGATTCCAATACGCCACCTGCCCACAGACCCCCACAATCCTGGGCTGCATATTGAGGGTATGTGGCCTAGTATGGTGCAGGAGGGAGGGGTGCTCGCTCATCACCCCCCTTTTCTGACCTGCCAGGCTACATGCTCTGATAAGGGTCTGGTATGGCTCTTGAGTGGGACCCCACACCTTTTTTTTTCCTATTTGGCATGGGGTTCCCCTTAAAATCCATACCAGATGCTGTTTTTTTTTCTTAATTTTTTTTTCAATAGTCGGGTGACGGCAATTGCAACCGCGAGTCAATTTAAATGTGATTTGTATGTGATTTTCTGCATGCGGTGTAGGGGGCACACACGCGCCGCTCCCGATGTGATCCGTTCGTTCTTTGGAGAGACGGAGCAGCAGTGTGCCTATGTAAACAAGGCAAACTGCTGATCTGTCAGGGAGCAAAAGAGAGATCTTGTGTTTCAGCTAAGCTGAAACATTATCTCTTTTCTTCCAGTGTATCTGTCCCCCACACAATTAGAAAGCACCTCCCAGGCACACACTTAACCCTTTGATTGCCACTGGTGTTAACCCCTTTCCTGCCAGTGTAATTTATACTGTGACAGTGCATTTTTGTCACATTGGTGTCACTGGTCCCCCAAAAGTGTCACTTAAGCCTCATACACACGGTACGATTATTGGCCAACCAAGCGTCTGATTTTTGTCAAAAGGGCGTGTGCCAGGATCTTGTCTTACATACCAACGTTACCCAATTGTCGTGCCACAAACCCGAACGTAGTGATGTACTACGAGGAATTTCAGCTCTGGAGCTCTTTGGGCCCCTTCTGCTAATTTTGTCTTTGGTGAGCATCGATTCCGAGCATGCGTGTTTGTACTTTTGACTTTTGTGTGACGGATTTGTGTACTAAACATACGAAAATCAGGCGTGGAGCCGTTGTCTGCCAAAAATGTACTAGCCTGCCACCCAACATTTGTTGGACAACAATTTTCAAAAGGAGCGTACTAACGGTAAGAATTTAGAACAACTCCCCTTCCAACAATCTGATCATGTGTACGAGGCTTTAGTGTCCAATTTGTCCGCCACAATGTTGCAGACCCATTAAAAATCGCTGCCGTCATAAAAACAGTAAAAATAAAGAAAGAAAATATGTAGCAAAATACATATTGGCCTAAATTGATGAAGAAATTAGATTTTTACGCTTTTTTATTGGGAATGCTTTATAGCAGGAAGTAAAAAATTGTTTTTTATTCCAACTTTTTGGTCTTTATTCATTTATAGCAAAAAATATAAACCACAGGAGGTGATCAAATACCACCAAAAGAGAGCTATATTTGTGGCAAAAAAAAGGACATCAATTTTATTTGGGTACAGCATTGCACAACCGCGCAGTTGTCAGTTAAAGCAACGCAGTGCCGTATCGCAAAAAATGGCCTGGTAAGGAAGTGGGTAAAACCTTCCAGAAAAAAAAGATTTGCATTGATACATGTCCCCCAGGGCAGTACCCAGACCCCCATACCCCTTTTATGGCCAATTACTTGTTTATAAGCCTTCAAAATGGGCACATTTGATTTTTTTCCCTGTTCGGCTCCCATAGACTCCAATGGGGTTTGCACTTAAACTTTCTACTGTTCGGGAGTTCTGCTGCGAACTGAACAGGGAGATGTTTGGCCCATCTCTAATTATCAGTGCTGTCACACCATTTCCCCAGTCATGCAACACGTAATTTGTATAATTGTTTGAAACAGATAGAGCTTTGTTTTGGTGGTATTCAATTACAATTACTACTGGGTTTGTTTATTTATTTAGCTATAAAATATTGAAAATTCAAAAATAAAAATTAATAAAAAAATGTTTCTTAGTTTCCGTTTTCTGTGCTTTCTTCATAAATGTAGGCCAAAATGTATTCTGCTACATTTCTTTGGTAAACTAACCCATATCAGTGTATATTATTTAGTCTGTGCGAAATGTATACAAACTATGAGAGTCTACAAACTATGGTATATATAGTTGTGCTCATAAGTTTACATACCCTGGCAGAATTTATGATTTCTTGGCCATTTTTCAGAGAATATTAATGATAACAAAAAAACTTTTCTTTCATTCATGGTTAGTGTTTGGTTGAAGCCATTTATTATCAATAAACTGTGTTTACCCTTTTAAACCATAATCACAACAGAAACTACACAAATGACCCTGATCAAAAGTTTACATACCCCAGTTCGTTAAGCGGAGGTTCACACAAAAAGTGAACCTCCGCCTTTTGGAACCCTCCCCCCCTCTGGTGTCACATTTGGCACCTTTCAGGGGGGAGGGGGTGCAGATACCTGTATAAAACAGGTATTTGCAACACTTCCGGGTTCTGACTCCCGCGTCACCCCCCCCCCCCCCCCCGCTGTCTTCTGGGAAACACACTGTTCCCAGGAGAGAGCGGGGACCAGTGATGGTACTCCGCGATACTCGCGCATGCGCAGTAGGGAACTGGGCAGTGAAGTCGCAAGGCTTCACTTCCTGATTCCCTCACCGAGGATGGCGGCGGAAGCATCCGAGGACCGAGCAATTGCTCAGCCACGTCTGCTGACATCAGGTGGCACGCTGGACAGGTAAGTGTCCATTTTTTAAAAGTCAGCAGCTGCCGTATTTGTAGCTGCTGGCTTTAAAAAAAAACAAAAAACGGATGAACCTCCGCTTTAATACCATGTATCGCCCCTTTTACATCAATGACAGCTTGAAGTCTTTTGTAGCGTTTGTGGATGAGGCTCTTTATCTTCTCAGATGGTAAAGCTGCCCATTCCTCTTGGCAAAAAGCCCCCAGTTCCTGTAAATTATTGGGCTGTCTTACATTAACTGCACGTTTGAGAGCAACCACAGAGTGGCTCAATAAAGTTGATGTCAGGAGACTGAGACGGCCACTCCAGAATCTTAACTTTATTCTGCTATAGCCAATGACAGGTCGACTTGGCCTTGTGTTTTGGATCAATGTCATGTTGGAATGTCCAAGTACGTCCCATGAGTAGTTTTCTGGCTAATGAATGCAAATGTTCCTCCAGTATTGTTTGATAACATACTGCATTCATCTTTCCATCAATTTTGACCAAATTTCCTGTGCCTTTGTAGCTTACACATCCCCATAACATCAGCGATCAGCTTCCATAATTCACAGTAGGAATGGTGTACCTTTCATCATAAGCCTTGTTGACTCCTCTCCAAATGTAGTGTTTATGGTTGTGGCCAAAAAGCTACATTTTGGTCTCATCATTCCAAATGACTTTGTGCCAGAAGGTTTGAGGTTTGGCGTATTTTAAGCAGGATACTTTGTGGCATTTGTGTAGTAATGGCATTCTTCTGGCGACTCGACCATGCAGCCCATTTCTTCAAGTGCCTCCTTAAAGTGGTGTAAACCCACTTGTTGGACTTCTACATTCTACCTATAGGTAAGCCTAGAAAATGCTTACCTATAGGTAGTGGAAATATCTCCTAAACGTGCACCGTTTAGGAGATATTTCACTTGTAGTCCGCCGTAAATACCAACGGCGCATGCGCTGGGAAGAAACAAAACTAAGTGCCCTTTCTTCCCCAGCATGTGCCGTGAATCACAGCTCCCATGCGCATGTGCGGGAGTGACGTCACACGGCTCCGGCAAATCACAGTGCCGGAGTCCATGTCCCAGAAGGAAGAGGGGCCAGAAGATGGACGTTGCCTACTCTGGGGACATCGCTGGATTTTTTTGCAGGTAAGTGGCACATAATGGGCTAGTATGCGATGCCCATTATGCTTTACATTTGCAGGCTTTGCAGTGGGCTAAAGAGGAAGTAAAACCCATCAGGGTTTACTTCCTCTTTAATGTGCATCTTGAAACAGCCACACCACATGTTTTCAGAGAGTCCGGCATTTCACATGAAGTTATTTGTGGGTTTTTCTTTGCATCCCGAGCAATTTTCCTGGCAATTGTGGCTGAAATTTTAGCTGGTCTAAGTCCAGAAAATCATTGACCTTTTATACACACACACACACACACTAATTACAAGCAAAAAGATCACAGGTGAGGAAGGTTACCTTTAATAGCCATTCAAACCCCTTTGTGTCAACTTGTGTGTATATCAGGCCTAAATCACCAGGGTATGTAAACTTTTGATCAGGGTCATTTGGGTAGTTTCTGTTGTGATTATGATAAATAAAAAAATAAAAAAGAAGTAAAACACAGTTGATTGATAATAAAGGGCTCCAATGAGTGAAAGAAATGTTTTTGTGTTATTCATATTCTCTGAAAAATGCCCAAGAAATCATAAATTCTGCCAGGGTATGTAAACTTATGAACACAACGGTTTAAGAATTGATCAATCCTGATGTACTCACGACCTATCCCATTTTTTGAGGCCTTAAAATGCCAGGACAGCCCGTCACATCATCTGTATAACAATTTCCCTTTCAAATGGGCATGATCACATATCAAGTATTTGGGGCAGTTTTTCAGGTGAACTTCCCACCCCTCCTTCAACGTATGAAACAAGTCCTAACCACATGGCACACAGGTACTTTCTCAAGGTTTGGACGATGTAACATATTGAAAATGACGGTTATGACTTGCATACTGTACCTGCTCCGGGACCTGCCGATACATATTGCATCTTCTTACATTAAGCAATTGAATAGGACATTCTCTCGATTTCTGTGTCCAATCGCATCCTCGCCTTCTGTACAAAATTCTAAGACTTGCAAAAGCTTGCAGGGGTGATTGCCGTTCTGGATTTTGCAGGATACCATGTGGCGAGCCACGTAACCAGAGTTGTTGACTGGTGCGGTCATGGTAAATTTAAGCAAAGTATATTGATTGAAAAGGTTGCATCCAGAATACTACTTCCGGCCCTCCCATGGTTTATTGATGATGTGCCACCTGAGCTTCGATCCCACCTGATAATCAGAGCCACATGGAAGGTATGTCTGAAAGTCTTTGAGAATGTGAGGCTTACCCCTCACGACTTATTCTGATTCTCAGCAACCCGACTTTCGAACCAGGTGTAACAGAGTTCCATCCTGGAGGGCTCGGGTGCTGCATTGTCCTCTGAGATGATGACAGGGTCTTGAGGGTACAGAGATATTACATCTCTCTCCTAACCCTTCCACTTGTGTTTTTTTTTCCTCCCTTTACCGGCTTTCTTAGCCATGGGTCGGCCTTTAGTCTTCACTTTATCCTTCCTTGTAAAGTCTCTTTCTCCTTCTCACGGTTATTACAAAAAATTTAGGAGTGGTCCTTACCTTACAACCCCATTATATGGTTATGCTGTTGATACGATGCATAGTTACATAGTCAGGTTGAAAAAAGACACGTGTCCATCTAGTTCAACCAAAAAAAATAAAAGTGAATAACTCAAGACCAAGTTCACTATATGGACCACTTATGTATTTGTACATGTTGATCATATCCCCCTTAATCTCCTCTTCTCAAGAGGGAATAGATTCAGTTCCTCAAATCTTTCCTCATAGCTGAGCTCCTCCATGCGCCTTATCAGTTTGGTTGCCCTTCTCTGCATTTTCTCCAGTTCCCCGATATCCTTTTTGAGAACCGGTGCCAATAACTGAACTGCCTATTCCAGATGCGGTCTTACTAATGATTTGTACAGGCGAAAAATGATATCTCTCTCTCTCTCTCTCTCTGAAGTCCATACCGCTCTCAATACAAAAGAAGACTTTGCTCACTTTGGAAACTGCAGCTTGACATTGCATCTCCACCATTGATTCCCCCACTTGTACTCCCCCTAGTATGTATGATGCATGTATATTCTTAGTCCCCAAGTGCATAACTTTACATTTATCAACATTAAACCTCATTTGCCACATAGTTACCCAATTAGACAGTACATTGGAGGTAGGCTTGTAAATTGGAGATGCAGAGTATTTTTATTTTTCATCCGTTGGAAAATGACGACTGTCCACACCACACAAGGTATAATGTTTTATCAGAATATGTAGGTGTACTATTGTTGGTGTGACTGCTGCATTGCGTTGTGCTTTACACTGTCTGGTACGTACCGCCTTTATATATATAAAAAAAAAAAAAAATTGCCAGGACTGTACAAATACACCTAAAATTACTCCTTTTTGGAAAGTAGACACCACAATATATTTAGCAAGAGGCATAGTGAGTTTTTTTTATATTTACATACTTTCACCACAGCAGTACAGCATCATCATATGACTTGTGTGGCGGTGATCAGGGACAGAGTGTTGACCGCATGGAAAAAAAAAAAAAATCTGCATTTTTTTTTTACACTAGGACTGCTCATTACAGTGATGATCACTGTATAAGAAATCATTTTTACTTGGTGAATAGCATCTATTCATGTGCCATTGTGTACTATTGTGATTGGTCACAGCTATCATATGGTACAACAGGTCTGCTGTGATTGGGCCTGTACTATGTGATCACTGTGACCAATCACATAGGTCACAGTAGTGCACAATGGCTATGAGTGACAAGCCATTGTTTACAAATGACATGTGATCGCTGTGATTGGCCACAGTAATCACATGGTACCAAGGCCACGCACAGCTGCCTGGGTACACCGATCAGTGTTCCACCAGACACAGGGGGCCAAAGATCACACCGATGGGCACCCCCTAGGGTGCACGACTGGGAGGGAGTCCTATGACATTGACCCAGAATAGCAGTGCTCCTGCCTTGCCATTTTATCACTATAGGCTGGGGAGGTGGTGGTTAAATCAGCTAAATACATTCCAGGTGCATCAAAACCAAGTGTGTTCAAAGTATTACAGCTCTTACAATTCCTTTTCTTTAAAAGGCAACCACTACCCAAGTAGAAAAGCATGTCCCTTATCAACATGCTATAGAGAAGGACCCTTTGCTCACTGTGTGGAAAGGTCCCCATACACAATATTCTCGACAATCAGCAGGAAGCAGATTTGTTAATTGGAGAACGCTTGCTCCACCTCACCAGGGGGCATGTTGGCCCTTGCTGGGTAACCATTGCATATACACACAGAGTAATGTTCCTTCTCCACAGCATGCTAGCTGGGCACAGATTTTTTTTGCTCAGACTATGACTGCTATTTAAAAAAATAAAAATAAATGAACAGTAAAAGTTTGCACACCTTTTTGTTTGGATGGACCAGAATAATATTTTGTGAATTTTAACTAAAAGTCCAACTGGGCTTTAAAAGCTGCGAACATAATCAAAGTACAAATAAAATGTATGTAAAAAAAAAAAACTAATTGGATAGCTTACAATTTCTAGCATTACTGGCAACATTATCATCGACTCCATCTTTTAATACGATAATCCTATCAAAGCAACCAAAAGATTTGTAAAAAAAAAAAAAAGACAGGAAGTCAAGAAAGACAAAACAAGCTTTGTAATTTATTTGCTTAACACTGAAAAATAGAGCTTAGACAGTCACATTAAAATATACTTAAATGTGCAGTATAACCAACTTCATATTAAGTGTAAGCACAACATAAATATATCTTGCAGTATACTGAGCTACAAATGATCATTAGTCCTTCCTAAAAAACAAACAAATGCAAAACAAGAGAGAATAACAACACACAACAATGGCAGGCATTTTAAAAAACTGTTTTGCAGTTTGGTATGCTTCTGGAATGAAAGTAAATCAAATGTTACAGCAGTAAGTGGTTAACTATCTTTATGTGCTGTTTTTAAACACATGCAACATGATTAAAGTGCTATAATAATAATAATAATTACTCAAACACTGCTCCAGTTTATCCAACAGTACAGGCTTTAAAAAACACCAGGGATTATTTAATGTTATTCTAATATAACAGTAAGGGAGTCGAGATACTTGAGGGTTTAAAACCCTGGTTAAAAACTAGGAAGGCAACTATTATAAAGTAAGCCTTTCCTTACTAAAACGCCTACAAAGTGGCAGCCTGACGCAATGCTACCCAACGGTGAGTTGTGGGAAAGCAGAGCAGCCCTTTTTCTTTTTCTAGCAAGCTTTCAGGATTCTTCTATAACTAAGAACAGGTATGTCAAGGCACTACATTCAAGCTGCTGCATTTTGTAAAGAAAGGTTTACTTTGCAAAGAAGACTGGCCTTTTTCATGATTAAAAATTCCTCTTAATGAACCCCAAAATATATATTCAAAGAGAACTTCAGGGTATAATTTTACAGATTTAGATACATTTTGTGCCAATATTGTGAGGCTTGTTTGGGATAGAAATGCCAATGGATTTGTGTTTGTAGAAGCACCATGTATTCAAGTCCAGGTCACAATACCTAGCATTCAATTAAATTATTTAGGAGCACCACACCAACAAATACCTGTACTGTTCTGGATTTTACTAGCATACCTCAAAGCAATACTACTCTGATATAAGCCCATTTTTTAACTGAAGCAATGTTCAGCCAATTATTTCACGTTAAAGAGTCACTGATATTACTAGTTTTTAGGAAATGGAATAATTAATTAGATGGGCTCAAAAATGGTAGTCGCACTCAATCTGAAAATGTCATTCCTCAAACATTCCATACCAACTGTAGTCAAGCTAAGCAGACAAATGGCTTTTAAATGGTCTAAAACATCCAATGAGTGCCATTAAAAATAAATTCTCATACACATTTTCTGAATTTTTCTACATTGCTCTTTACTGGTGTTTTGGCCCACATTTTTTCCCCTCAATGCAGGGGGCATCTAATTACATTCTGTAATATTAAGCAACACCTAGGAATCCTGGAAGTCTGTACCTGGATTAGGAGGGCTTCCAACAGTGGCGGAATTAAGGGGAGGCCATGGAAGGCAATGCCTTCCCCAGATGTACTGTACATCCAGAGCTGTGGCCACAAGCAAACATATGGGAAGTTTGTGGATATGATGAAAAAATAGGATTTTTTGTACCGTAAAATCCTTTTCTCTGTCGTCCATGGACAGAAACAGCTCCTTAAATCTTGACAAAGTGGGTTATGTTCCATCTATTAGGAGAGGACTAGGCAGAACATGTTAGTTAGTTATCTTAAAACATGTACCGTATATACTCGAGTATAAGCCGGAGATTTTCAGCCCTTTTTTTGGGGCTGAAAGTCCCCCCCTCGGCTTATACTCGAGTCAGCGAAAAAAAATTACATTGAAAATAGTACCTGTAAAGACGTTGCGGCTGCGGCGTCCATCGTTCGAATTCCGCGGTCTCTTCCTGTTCCTTCCGTGATAGGCGATTCTCATCAGACACTCTCCGCCTATCACGATCATTCTCTCATCCTCAGTTTCCCAGCAGACGTCTGTGATTGGCGGAACACCTTGTAAAACTTAGAGAAAGTGTGAACAGACGACCAGGTCGCCACCTTACACACCTGTGAGACAGATGCCTGATGTCGGAAAGACCAGGAGGCACCAATTGCCCTGGTCGAATGCGCCGTGACAGGAAAGGGAGGCGCCCGCCCCTTAAGGGCATATGCCTGGATGACGGTCTGCCTGATCCACCTAGAAATGGTGGCCGACGAGGTGACTTGCAAGACAAGGCCGCCAATTCAGAAACCCTTCTGACCGATGTAATGGCAACTAGAAAGGCAACTTTCTGAGAAAGCGTTGAGAGGAATCTCCCTGATGTTCTCAAATGGAGGTTCCTGAAGTACCGAGAGCACTAGATTCAAGTCCCACGGAGGAAGCGGTGGTCTAATCGGGGGAACCACGTTTTGGACCCCCTGCACAAACGTACTTACCAGTGAGTGAGCCGCCAGGGGTCGTTGGAAGAAGACAGCCAAGGCTTAAATCTGGCCCTTAATAGTGCAAGTTTCTGATCCACTCCGCGCTGTAAAAACAGCAGGATCCGAGAAACCGAATATGTCCGCGGGCGCCAATCCATCTCTTCACACATAGAGATGTATGCCTTCCAAGTGCAATGGTAGATCTTCCAGGAAGATGATTTTCGGGCCCTTAACATGGTGGAGATTACTGAATCTGACAGACCACGGTCCCTTAGTACCTGGCTTTCATTAGCCATGCCGTTTAAGCCAGCGACTGTGAAGCAGGATGAAGTATGGGACCTTGAGACAGAAGGTCCTCCTGCAATGGCAGACGCCAGGGAGCGTCTGCTACCAGTCTCACGAGGTCGGCGTACCAGGGATTCCGGGGCCAGTCTGGGGCGATTAGAATCACCGGAATCCCCTCTGCTTCCTCGTCTGCTCCGCAGAGTGGAGGCCATTTCATTGGGGGAAAGGCATAAATTAGCCGATACTGACCCCATGGAGCCACAAAACGCGTCTGACCAGGGATCCCTGGACCTGGCCACAAACCGACACCTTGCGATTGAGTCGAGAGGCCAGGAGATCCACATCTGGTGTGCCCCATTTCTGACAAAGGAATTGAAACACCTCCAAGTGTAGTGACCATTCCCCTTGGTCCAGCATCTGGCGACTCAGATAGTCCCCCTGCCAGTTTTCCACGCCCGGAATATAAACTGCTGATAGAGCCAGCATGCTCCTTTAGACCCATCTTAGGATGTGAGCGACCTCTGACGCTGTGGCCGAGCTCCTTGTTCCTCCCTGATGGTTGACATAAGCCACCGCCGTGGCGTTGTCCGACTGGATCCTGACCGGACGCCCTTGAAGTCTCTGCGACCACTTGGAGAGGCACAGTTTGATTGCTCGAAGTTTGAGGACATTGATCGGTAGGAGAGATTCTTCCAGAGTCCAGCGGCCCTGGGCCGACTGAACCCCCCAGACTCCCCACCAACCGGTCAGGCTGGCGTCCGTCGTGATCGACGTCCAGTGGAAGGGAAGGAAAGACTTCCCGGACTGAAGTGCTGGAGATGTCAGCCACCAAGTCAGAGAGGCCTTGACTAGGCGACTTACCTGAATCTGATGATCCAGAGACAATGGGGATTTGTTCCATTTAAACAGAATCTCCTTCTGCAGCACCCGAGTATGGGATTGGGCATACGGTAATGCCTCGAAGAAGGCTACCATGAGGCCCAGGACTCTCATGCAGAAACGGAGGGACGACCATTTGTGGGATGTTAACAACCTTACTGCAGTCTGGAGCGTCTGCAACTTCTCTGAAGGGAGAAAAACTCTTGCCTCCGATGAGTCCAGAATCAGCCCCAAGTATTCTAGGCGCCAGCACCGACTTCTGGAGGTTCAGTATCCATCCAAAGTCTTGGAGAGTCTGACTGGCTATAGACACGTCCTCCTCTAATTCTGAACTGGAAGCAGCTCTCAGAAGAAGATCGTCTAAGTAACCTATGACGGCAATGCTGTCTGAGCAAAGCCAGAATCAGGGCGAGCACCTTGGTGAAAACTCTTGGTGCTGACGCCAGGTCAAAGGGGAGAGCCACGAACTGATAGTGGTCCTCCCCGACCGCGAAACGCAGAAACCTCTGGTGTCTGTCGCATAAAGGGACATGCAAATACGTGTCCTTGATGTCCAGGGACGCCAGAAAGTCCCCAGGATGGAGTGCAGCTACCACCGAGCAAATTGATTCCATCCTGAATGTCCGAACCTTCACAAAGGCATTGAGGGCCTTGAGGTCTAGGATTGGACGAACTCCGTCCTTCTTTGGGACCACGAAAGGAAGAAACTCGATCTTGTATCCTGAAGAGATCACTTCGCAAACCCACTGGTCGGAAAGCAGGGAGGTCCAGTGAGCTGTGAACTTGTGAAGACGTCCCCCCACCCAAATATTGGGTGGGGGCAAGACTTCATGCGGCAGCGGATTTGTTTGTGGGCTTGGATTGCTTGCACACCCAGGGACGCTTCTGTCCCCCAGCTTAACCCTTATCGGCATGGGAGGGTCTGCTAGTGGGCACGACTGACGGAAATAGCGCTTTTGCGCGGGGAAGTAAGGCCCCTGTTTACGGGGCGGCCCTTTACCCTTGGTGGACTGAGGTAGAAGAGTGCTCTTACCTCCACTGACATCCTTAATAATTTCGTCCAGTGAGGCGCCAAAGAGCCTCCCACCTTTGAAAGGAAAATCTGTTAGAGCTTTCTTAAAAGCTTGGTCAGCGCACCAGCACTTCAGCCATATCAGGCGGCGCAAGACCACCACGGATACAGAGGCCCTAGAGATTAAGGGAGTCGCATCCAGGATTGCATCACATACATACACCAGACCCTGCTGGTCAGCCAGTGTAACAATTTGTTGTGGGAGCTGATGCTCCTCTACTGCCTGATGCAAAAGTTTAGCCCATTCAGTGAGTGTCTGAGACACCAAAGTTGCAGCCACTAACGCCCGCAATGAAGACCCCAGCATGGCAAACACGGTCCGAGTCACCGCTTCGGATCTCCCATCAGTAAGGTCCTTAAAGGCAGGGGTCCCCTCCACCGGGATAGTGGTTACTTTGTTCAACATCGATACCGGGGGTCAACAACAGGGGGAGAAGCCCATTTTTTCAAAAGGCTCTCTTCAAAGGGGTAACGGACCGCCATGCGCTGAGGCACCACAAAAGGACCTCTGCGGCCGTTTCGATTCCTCATCTATGAATATATCAAAGAAATCAACATAAACCTTTACAGAGTGGGTCGTTTTGTGTGACCCAAAAGGGACTGACACCCCAGTGGATGTCCCAGCAGCATCTTCAAGCTTAAGGGTGTCTCCCTTACTGCATTGATAAGTGCTCCCACAAGTGCTCTGTCCTGCACTGACCCCGACAAGGAGTCCTCCTCCGTGCCTGGACGGTCCTGGTCCACGTCCTCTGACGCCTCAGAACAGGGGTCCTGTGCTGCAGCCAGGCCCGAGTCAGAGTCAAAGCATTCCCCACAAGATGGCGGGGGGAGGGGGCGCTTTTTACCCCCTATATGCCCACATGCCACTTCCACCCTTTTCAACAAATGACTCCAGGACTGCCAACAAATTGTCCATGGTAACCGCAGGTGCACCAGTTGCTGCCACCGGAATGTCTGGGGAAGAAATACCAGCTTCAGACTCCATTCTGACCCACTGACAGTCCTTAGGGACTAAGTCAAGACACTTGTGACAAAAAGAGTCCACCCTCCTAGCTGCGCTGACCGGGAGGGTTACCCAGGGACTCCCCACCCAGCCAGAGACAACTCAGCGCCGCTTGTCCGCCTGCCTCACACAATGTGTGTGACTGAGGTGTTCTGTGATGTAAATAGCGCTATTCACGCTGTTCAGGGAGCCTCCAGCACTAGAGGCTAAGCCATACAGTGAAAACCACATCCAAAATGGCCGCCGGACACCTCAGGGAAAAGAGGCGCGGGCTACAAGAAAATGGCCGCCCGCAAAGACGACCTGTGCCACAGCACGGCCACAACAAAATGGCCGCCAATGGATTTTTCAATGTTAAATGAAAACCAACAGAAAATGGCGCCGGCGCTACCAAAAATGCCGCTCGAGCATGAGGTGGACGAGAAGGCCGCAGGGGCACCCAACGGAGGCCCCCCAAAAAACATGGCACCCTCACAGAAGCGGACCCTGACAGCTCTAAAGCCCCCAACCGGGATACGGAGACCCCTACAGGTACACCTCGCCGACGCAGTAGGCCCCGCACTGGGGAGGAGGAAAGAGGAGGGGGACAGAGGGAGGGAAAGGGAGGACAGGGGACTCCCTAATGACCCTCTAGGAAGCCCAGCTGTTCCAAACTGACACAAAACAGGAGGAACTGTACTTACCCGTCCACGTGGACATGCTGGTGGTGCATTCCAGACAGACTCACCGCCGGAAATACGGAGTGGCTGTCAGCCATGGCTCACTGTGACTGAACCACGAGTAGGTCAGTCATATGTAGGCCCCGGAGCAAAAAACTCACCGGCCACCCCTGGAGCAACGGGGCATGTCGTGGCCGACCAAGCGCTCAGCTAAGGTCTGCTCACGCTCGATGGCCGGACTGGGGAGACTACCAGGATCTATAATATCCAGCTTGTCACCCAGCCGGCACTTGATAGAAGATCACAGGATCGAAAAATAAAATAAAAATTTCTGTAGAACTCTGGGCCCAAGGGGGAGCCAATTCCTTCTCCTCTACTAGGCAGAAAAAACTGAGCTGCATGCTGCAGGGTGAGGGGTTATGACCAGAGGGACCGCCCCCTGGGCGGGGCTGTTCAACTCTGTTAAAGTTACATGTTTTAAGATAACTAACATGTTCTGCCTAGTCCTCTCCTAATAGACGGAACATAACCCACTTTGTCAAGATTTTAGAAGCTGTGTCCGTCCATGGACAAAAAGAGAAAGGAAGTTGTTTGGTAATATTGTTGCGAGTTATGCTTTTTATTGTCTTGGGACATCTAGTGTGGCTTGGACTGTCTACAAAACAACTTCTAGGTCAATAGAAGAACAATAGTGTACCTTAACATGTCTGTTAAGCTCACCATACACTACACAAGCTGATTGTACACTCTTATTTGGATCTACCATACTATGTAGTAAAAAGGCCTGTGTGATTCGATACAAAGTGAATGACTTGTTTACGTTTCCCTCTTATCACATGGTTTTAGTAAATTTCAAACAGATTGTAAAGAAATTTTACAACCAGACTGTAACATGTATAGTCACCCTTACAGTCTTTTGTTGCATGCAATCTATCTAATCTTCTGCACCACACACACAGTCTATGACCGTCTTTTCTTATAATGGAGCAGTCTGTGAGGGACTTATGATACATTAGAGCAGTATCTGACAGGATTTTTTATATTTGTGCCAACAGTCTTTTTTCAACATGGGACCATCAAGAGTGGAATGCAGCTATTCGAATACTAAAAAAGTATTAATTTTTGTTTAGAAAATTTGTTGTGCCCTGTTTCCACCAGAATGTTGTGTTTAGGTGTTACAGCGTGTATGCATTTTTATGTAGCACAGTGCACGGCACCATGTTTCTGCAGCACAAAACCGCTGCAGCATGTAAATTTGAATGACATGTCATTTTGTGATACTTTGGTTAAAAAAAAATGACTTTGCTGTGTTCTTACAACTCATTGTACTGACCCTCACAGCCCCCAAACGTTTTAGAGTGCAGGCTGCTTGAAATCAGCCCCAAGCAGTTGATGTGAAATTATGCCTGTTAATTCACACCCCATAGCTTGAAGATGTTCCTTCAGTCTTATTTCTTCTGGTGGGCACCAGGTGCATCCTGACATCACCCATGATTCCAACTGCTTCTACATCCAACCTACCACATGCGAGTCCCATAGAGCACATTATAAATAATTTTTATTTTTATTTTAAAGCAGGTGTGCTCATCCATTAAATATTGCAATGCCTCCCTTTGGATTGGCCTCTGGCACTTCTGATTTGAAGACATGCCTGCTTTGTTGAGCTATTGCTAGTTAGTTGGATGTGTTTGGGAAGGATCACAGTTCACTTTAAATTGATATTACACATTTACTTTTAGAAACAAATTAAATAATAATAAAAAAAAAAAGAACACTGGTTTGAAAAAAAGCAATAAAACTCAAGATGAAAAATACATATTGTACAATGTATGAAATTGATCAGATACTGCACCAGTACTATTTTGTGACAGTGTTAAATTTTAGGCAACATTCTAGAAATTCATGCATTGAAAGGGCTTCCCCTTTGACCATCAGTTAAAAAAAAAATACTTCATATCGCATACAAAAATTAAAAGAAAGTGCAACATTTCATGTTCACAGCTCATACAGAAATACATACAGGCTGAGAATTGTTAAAGTAAATAAAGTTCAACTTCCAGCCCACTTGCACTCATTCAACAAGGCAAGAAAAGAGCAAAAACAATGTTTAAAGTGAACCCAAAGTAACTGATTTTCTTCAGTGATCTGACCACAGCACTCTAAAATCTGGTTACTGTAGGTTATGACACTTTACATATCATTGCTGCTCTTTGACTGCATTACTGAATCATCTAAAAGTAAGTCTGGAACGTACAACGAGAATCTTAAATGTTTTCCGTTTACATTTTCATTAAATTTTTTATATCTTTCTGTTAGTATTTCAGTGCTAACAAAAGGGTAGTTACATGTACGGATGTATGAATTGGACTGACCCAAAGCGATCAGATGTTTGCTATAGATCACTTATTCATTCTGGCAGGCAAGAGACCTGAACCCCTTTACCAGTTAACTAACTTGCTGAGGAGCATGCAGCAGTTCATCTTCCCTTCTGTACTCCCTCCCTAAGTGTGAAGGTCCTGCCATACTTGCTAATTAGAGGTTAATTTCTGAATACGCAATTTCCACACATGGAAGACTAATCCTTAATACCCATGTGAAATATGATGCCATTTTCAGTTATGACTTTAACAGTTTTCTACATGATCACAATTTAATATAGGAAAGCGGGAATAATGGCTAACTATGCAAACGGTGTTCATTTATTACCTGCCTTGTTCTGTCATGCTTGTTCAGCCCTGTGAACATTGTTTCAATATGGTAGCCAGGTTAGCAGCAGTGTAGGGCTGCCTAAAGTGGTGTCTGTATTGGGACAGAATGTTGTACCAAAGCACACATTGTTTTGTCCCCTGTAGACAACTAGAGGCCACTGGTGATTGGCAACAAGGGTGCTAGATAAGGAAACAACATTAACATCTGGGCACAGTGAATGAATTAATAGCCGTTGCAAAAATAATATTACAAGACCGGTAATAAATACCATTTGCAATCTTTATTACCCCATTACCCTGCCTTTCAAAACCAGATTAGTCATATATTAAAAGAAAGTAGCAGTTACAGGCTTAGGTATATTTTGTTGTGGTTCCAGTTAAAACTAAAATTTAGAAAGACATAGGTATAAGATCATGCATGTTTTAGGGGCCAAGTATAACTGGTCAGGTATCCACAAAGTGAAAAATCCTACAATGGAAGAGCTTATTTACTGCATTCAGCAGCAAGAGGGGCCTTTCTGAACCTGATCACCATTTGTTTCCTTTACCATGCATGTTCTGCTTTCATATGCTGGCTAAATGAGGATCAAATGTAAATCAGCTTTTAGCAGTGTGGCAATCCAGATCAGCACAGGTTGAATTCTCTTGATTGTTTTTGGTAACAGATCTGCCGATAGTTAAAGTGGTTGAAAACCCCTACACATACCCAGTGAGGTGAATGGCCTCAGGTGATACACAAAAGACTAAAATGAATCCTCCTACATAAGTTGTACCCGATTATCTCTTCTCGACAGCCTTCTAAAACATACATTTCACACAGCATCTCTCAGCACTGAAAAGCAGGATGCGGGATCTGGAGTCTTATACTGCATAGCTCAGTGAGGAGAGCTCTGAGCCATGATTGGAGGGAAGGGACACACCCCCCTCATCACAGTACATGGGAACATGCACAACTGTGGCTGTCAATTGCAGGCTGTGTGCTGGAGCTCTCCTCCCATCCCCAATTATTTCTTGGTGTTAAGAAAAGCGGTTAAAAATGACTCGTACAGATAACAGATTAAAAGGCAGAAGAGAGAAATCACACTCGGTGCTTTGGATACAAACACGTACACAATGTAGAAGGATGTGCTCTGTTCAGATTTCATGTGTGAGGTTTACTACCACTTTAATACAATCATGTGGCAAGAATATTGGCAGGGTGGCTTAATCTGTGTGGACCCCAATGTGCAAGCCTGGGCTAAAACCCTGCATGTAAATCCTTTACTGGAAAACCACTTAGAAATAAAAGAGGGCCATCTTAGACACATAGCTGGAGTCAAGACATTAAAAACTTGTGAACTGCTGCTGGAATAAAAAGATTCAATATCTGTTCATCTGAACCAAACCTAAAAGAGGCCATTGCTGAGCTAGCAACCAATAAAACAGGACAAATTAACATCAGAACACACCACTTTATGTTGCGTGGTTAAAATAACCTGAAGCAAAAAGTACTGTAAATATTACTTTATTTTTGCCATAGAAACTGCTAAATACAGTCTGTAATTAAACTAGGATCAGTTCAAATTCCCAAAATCTAAGAAACAGAAAGACAGTGAATGAAAAATCCAAAGTGTTCCCATACAGCAGAAATACTTTGGAACAGAAAATTTTATATAAGCTGTGCATAGCTGTACACAACATTAAATATGCCAATCTGTAACAAACATATGCAGTTTATAGAAATGCACACATTGAAAGTGTATTAGAAATATAGTTAGAGATGTTAGATTTCGTTTTTTTTTTTTCTTGTTACGCAAAACATTTTTGTAGGTGCCACCTATCCGGGTTCTCCATTCCTCACTCAAATACTATGTTCAATGTACTACGCACATTCCATCTTGAGCTATTTGAGGTCATAGGAACATCAATGGACCCATCAAACAGGGGCACAATCTTAATGAATCACTTGTTCAGCTTAAGTGTGTGCTCTTAGATTTACAAGAAATGGGAATGTTAAGAAAGTCGAGCACACAGTTTCTTCAGGAGTAATACAACAGCAAGCTCTAAAGAGTAATCCCAATACCCACAATCGGCAACATAGTAAAAACCTTAACTATTTTCGCCTAGTAAATTCACATTAACAACTGCAAGAAAAATGATTCAAGAAAACTTAAGTTTCTGAGATCTCTTATATAGCAATAACATGGAACCAGTAAAAGTCAACTGCATACGAATGTTCATGGTCAAACCCAAAGGGTGAAAGTATTAAAATATATGTAAATGGACTGCAGAAGAGCCATCAAAGCACAGCTTATGAAGACCCGTTTAAACTTCACTTGCTGCATCCACACGTTCGACCTGAGGTTTCTTCACTGACATCTTAATGTAAAACATTCATGGACCATAGCATTCAGCACAATCAAAACACCATTTACTATAAGAAAAACAATTTTATGGGATTTGTCAAAGAAAGAAAACACCTGTCCCAGAAGGTTTTGATAAAAGCAATGTAAAATCATGGGCTGCACTTAATAGAGCTGGTGCAGGGTGGTTAAACCGTTGCTACCCTGATCTATTATGTGGCCCATGAAGCGGGCAATGGCAGCTTTGATCACTAGCTTCTGAGAAGGTGTTTTCCTTTGTAACAGAAATTCCCTCTAAAGAAACGGGGAAAAGTGCCTTAAATTTAATATAATAAAAGCTTGAGCATTTGTTTAATCTTTAAAATCTAAGAGAAAAAAAACTACAATGTACCAAGAACAGCATAAATGAAAAAAAAAATACATGGATTTACAAAAGCATACTAATTTCAATGTATAACAAAAAAGCAGTAAAGAGATCATCTACCTATAATAAAATACAAATGGGTGTGCCGAGCCAACCTTTGTCAATTAATTCACAAAAAAAGGGGCAAATGTGGCTTGTTTTAGATTACAAATAACAGGGGCATGAAGCTGCCCATAGCTACCAGTCTTATTCCAAATTTCATCAAAGTACTAACAACAAAATCATTTCTAACTGGTAGCTAAGGGGTACTGCAGTCTGTATACTGCCAACTATTTTAAAGTCTATTGTGCCTTGGGTTGAAAGCAGATATGTACTGGTAATAAAAATATCAGCCAATGATTGGTAGGCACCATACAGTGCATGATCATATCGGTGTTGCAAGAAAATTCCCTCAGCCTTTACTTCTTATGCAAATACTTCTATTTGTGCAGATGTGTGCAAGGCCCCATCCAATGGTGCTCAAGGACTCAAGAGCTGCAGGTATGGGAAAGGGGAAATGCCTATTCTCATACTCTGGAAGCCACTGGCAAAGGGAAGTTTCTTATAAAACAGGTCGATTTGGCAGCTTATGACACCTAGCATGGTTCATTTTGATATTATTACCACCACATGTTTACTTTACACAACAGCATCCATTTCCAATGATAATTTGGATCATAGAGCGCTTCCTTCAAAAATTTAGGTTTAGATGAACTACATTTTCTGAAATTGAGTGATCATTCTGTAAATTGCTGCATCAATGTGTAATGATTGGTTACAAATGTAAAAATCTGTTCAGTCAGTCAAAAGGTTTTACAACCAGCAGAAAGTCCTGTTTTTTACAGTCCACGGCCTCTTGAAGCTGCAGTGCATCCTTTCTTTGCTCAATGTGGTGCTTGGTATTCAACTAGGAGACTACTAAATATCAGATTCACTGCCAAAGAGATACAAAATGAGTTAACCTATAGGCAGCAGAAGATTTAGGCCCCATACACACTATTAGATTTTCTGCAGATTTTTGCTTTCAGATTTACCAAAACCATATAATATGGAGGTCAAACCTTAAGAGTTTCAATTTGTACAAAATCTAGTAGGCCCTTGCACTACATGGTTTTGGTAAATCTGAAGACCAAAATCTGCAGAAAATCTAATAGTGAGAATGGGCCTTTAGTCTTAGTATCAGAATTCCACCTTCATTGAATTTGATCCTTGAAGATCAGGTAGGACAGTTTTTTTTTTCTATGTGTTTACGCAATATCCTGAAATATGATAAACAGGAAGTTTAAATTGTGTTAACTGCTGCAGAGGTTCTGAAGACATAGCCCTTTAAATTTTGATCTCCTGGCACCTAGTAACCTTCATATTCTAGCCGTTTACATAATGATTACATGGACCTAACAATCCATATTTCTTAAAGGGTATCCACAGGCTGTTATATATATATATATATATATATATATATATATATAGTGATACATTGACTGTAAATGTTATCATAATGCGATTGTTAAAAAAAAGCTTTACGTTTAATATGCAAATAGTCCTGGACGGGGAGCATCTATAGTTACTCAAATATAGGCCGCTTCCTATTTAGCAGTGATACATAATGGTCTGGCGTAAAGTAAAAGCCATGCCAATTTTTTTTCAACGCTTGGCAGCAAACCTTAGCCATAGCCAATGTGCCTTTGTTTTTATGTGAATGGTCAGCAGTCAGTATTTTCAATATATCAGGCACCAAGTTTAATATTCAGTGGCGATTCTGCCTCTGGTGCTTCAATGGCTTAGACTGAGTCCACTAATGGCAGCACCCTTCACTTACATCAGTGCCTCTTGCTTATTCTATACAGGCAGACATACAGCACAATACCTCCTTGTGTTGCCCTATTGCGTTTTGCAGAGCATATACATTATGTCACTATATCACATTGTCAACTTGGGCCTTTGCAGTGACTGTCCTGCTTACAAAAGATGTTGCCCAGGAGGACAGAGGGACTATATGAACTTCTTTCAAAAGATGACTTTAGGGTACTTTCACTAATTTTTTACTGCATGTACTGGAAAATGTTTCCACTAAACTACAGTGGTTCCCCCCCCCCCTTTCCTCATGAGTCCTGCAGTAATGTATTAATTAATGAAAGGGACCACAGGCGTGCGGTGGGGGAGCACAGATTCTACATGCCTGGAAGTGTAGAATACCTGCAGCAACCAGGAAGCAGCAATTTTTAACACATGGGACCCTGGAAAGGTAAATATATACAGTAGTCTTCTTTTTCCAGATATGTCTATTTTAATCCTGTATTGACAGGGTTACTGTAATGTGCACTTATGCTCATATATGATCATTAATTTGCACATGTTTAACAGTATGGAACCTTTACAATAAGCCTTAAATTACCACTCTAGCTGCTTTTCTGGAGTTATTCCTCCTCAAATATCCCCAACGATTACAACAAAGACTCTAGAGTGGGGCTTCACTTTCTAAGGCTACAAGCGCATCCCAGCATTTAAAGCTGTATACATTCTGGGATGTATGCCCCAAATGTTGGAATTCAGGCCTTACAACTCACAAAACACCAGTTGACTGTTTTATTAGAGGGCTGGCAGCCTGCCAAGATCTGATCTCATAGCAAAACACAGAGCTTGCCTTGTTAATTTAAAAGTGAATTTCTATACAATGCTTATAGATACAGAGATGAATAAGGGCTTGTAACAACGTGCTTTTTACAGCTTCTAAATACTTTAATGTTTGGGTGCAGGTTCACTTTGATTTCACACATAGTCAAAAGTTAATTTGAAGACTTCCCAATGGACACACTACATGCTTCAAGAGGCCATGCGATTGTCAATTGAACAAGATAAGGAATACATTATTTTTTGCAATAATTCGAATTAGCTTTCATGATTTAGAGCAGGGGTCCGTAGTTTGGAGATCCCCGAATTAGAGCACCAAATTCATTGGAAAGGTGGAGCTGGTTTTCGATGTACAACTTTTGAAATTCTTGAAAAAACAGAGAAAGTATGATATAGGACAAAAACCTGCAAACATTTTATCCTACTGAGCACAATTAGCACGGATATTTGAATGTAAACATAACAGTATACAAGAGGAAAGACTTCCAATCAATATAATCAATCTGCCATTTATAAAATAGATGCTTTGTTCGTAATACTACATATACTGTATCTGAATTGTAGGAAAAGTGAACAAAAAAGTCACTTAAAATAGTTTGCTTTTTCAACAAATGAAGTGAACACAAAAATACATTGACCTAAAACAACTATTCGCCAAAGTGCACTATAAATTCCACACCAGTTAAAAATCGGTTCTACATGCACACATTGTACAAATCATTGAAAACACACTAAATGTTCGTGTGTGCGCTGGATGTTTGCACAGGATTTTTTTTTTAAAAGGGCCAATAAACTCAAAACAAGTTATTCCCACTTGAAAGTGTGAAATATTCTCACTTGCAGATGTAAATCTACAGAAATCTGCACTGCTGATATTGTATTTACTGTAACTTACTATGTGGCTTATTATTTCACGTTGTCATCCAGTTAACAGTAATTACTAGACAGGAAGTCAGCTAAGGGAAGGAAAATATTAAAGCTGGACTCCAAAAAACACTATTGAATGTAGTTATGCGTTTATCAAGATAAATGCATGAATTAGAATGGACTTCACTCTCTTGTAATCCCCTCCACATCAGTGTTCACACTTGGAGGGGTGGGCCTGCACTACACAACAATAACATATGTGCATAAGGAACATACTGACAGAGGGCTGGCCTTTTGAGTGTCTTTTTGCCAATTCACTCTCCAATCACAGACTAGGGGCAGGCAGGTGGCCAAGTTATGTTTAACTGCAACAGAGAAAAAGTCAAGTCACTAGGCTGGTTGTGCTGGATGGACAGAAATACAAGTCCATTGGCAGGACTGATTCAATAAAAATCATGTCCTTTGGCAGGTAATACAGCTCCCATATATGAATTTTAAAAGGTGCATTTAGCTCTTTGCTTGGAATTTAGTTTTAATTCTTCCCAAAGTTACTTTTGTCTCTGATTTTTTTTCACTGCTAAAACTTTATTTGTACATGATTACAAAGTCTTTTTGGAGAATAACAAACTTATTTTATATTTACTGGCCCATGAAATATAATTCTGCACACCAAAATTCAGAAATTATCAAATTCCTTGAGTGCTATACAATGGTGCAACTATATATTTGCAAAGCAGATGAAATATATATCCCAACACAACATGTATCAAAAAAACTTACAAAGTAATAACTAGAAAATGACAGACCTCTTGTCCCTATGACTTTAAAGCAAGGTGGACCTTGTCTTTCACAATCCACTGTCTAAAGCATGGAGGGGACTACCTAATCATAGAATGTTAGTCAGTCAGAAAGCAGCCAGTGAATCCATCATAGAAAAAGGCACTTTTGTAAGATTTTTTTGATGACAGTTGTTTATTTTTCAGTACACAGTGAGCATAGATCACTCGCAATTTCTGCAATTTAAACACCTTATGATTGTAATAAAGATAAGATAGATGAATGCTGGGCAAAAATGGAAATTGTCACAAACAAAAGACTACTGTGTATAGATGAGTCTAAATATATTCAGAGGTACAATACACATAAGCCCCTCACCAGGAGAGGGAGAAGTAGGTCCCGCTTTAGTTTGTTTTCTTTTGATCCCTGTGGTACTGCGTCTCCTCCATGTTGTCAGGTGTAAAATCAGTACAGAAACCATTTGGAGCATTGGGAGAAGGGCTGTCTATACGAGTTTCAAAGTCCACCATATTTGGATAAATATAGTCTTCAGCAAAATTGGGGTTCAGTTCTGCAAATCTGTCAAAGTCCTCTAAAACAAGAAAAAAATAAAAACACAGATATGCAAGTTAGTACTTGTATTTTTTTTTTTTTTTTAAATGGCAATAACAGGCTTCTATATATTTCTGCCTACAGGTCAGAAATATCAGCTGGTGCCAGAGCTTAGAGAGCAGAGGCCTCTTCGTCATCATGTAAAAGCGCTCACACGTCATCATGGCAGGAGGTAATTTGAACCCTAAAGCCTGGTACAGACAGCTCCAGTGGGAGACACTGTACTAACCATGCAAGGTTAGTGCAGCAATCTCCCCTGCTGAGCAGTTGTGTTCTGACAGGGGGACAGCCCCCCACCAGAACACTCCAAATAGCGCTATGCCATTGGCTGAGAGCACTGATTGGGAGTCAGTCGGCTGCTGGTTTCCAAGCATGCACGTCTGACAGAAGCCTGCCGTCAGATCGACATGCACACAGGCAGAATGTCGGCCGGTATTTTTTGTACCGGCAAATGTCTTCCGACATTCTGCCAGTGTGTATGGGGCTTTACACCTAGAAGTACCAGGCATTTTGTGCCGACTGTAATAAAGGCTAGTGTGACAAGGAAGCGCTGGAGAGGCAAGCATCAACATTGTCAGAGGAGGGAGCAACTTTACCCAATATTTTAAAAGGAATGCTATAGTCTTTTTCACAACTTTTGCTTACATGTGATATTTGTATACGAATGTGATCAGCTAAATGAAAATGTTATGACTGTGTTACAGGTCAGGTGCAGCAGGGTCAAACCCTTCAATACTCCTATAGCAAATTCTATCTGCTATATCAGCTCTGTCCATGTCCACTTTGGAATTTTTTGTGTTCTGCCCACTTTTCGGTATTAAAGAGCCTACTATTGCATCTCTAGAATATACACCGAACAAAAAAAAGAAAAAGAATAAAGCAGAGTGTTAACCGCCCACACACACACCTCAACATCCACACAGCAGTTATGCAGAAACTCAAGAACAGATATCAATCACAATAGAGTAGGTAGAGCAATCACCTGTGCTTAATGCAAACACTGACTATGCTTTTTTGCTCATTAGTACTAGCTAATGACTGCACTGTGTGGTTAGCTGATCCTGTCTCTCAATACAACTCTAATTATTTTCATGCAGCAAGATACACTATATTGTAAAAAGTATTGTGACGCCTGCCTTTACACGCATATGAACTTTAATGGCATCCCAGTCTTAGTCCGTAGAGTTCAATATGGAGTTGGCCCACTCTTTGCAGTTTTAAGAGCTTCAACTCTTCTGGGAAGGCTGTCCACAAGGTTTAGGTTGACAAGAAGGCCTGGCTCGCAGTGGTTCAGGTTAAGGTCAGGACTCAGTGCAGGCAAAGTTCCTCCACCCCAAACTGGCTCATCCAGGTCTTTATTGACCTTGCTTTGTGCACTGGTGTGCAGGCATGTTGGAACAGGAAGGGGCCATCCCCAAACTGTCCCCACAAAGTTGGGAGCATGAAATTATCCAAAATTGTCTTGGTATGCTGATGTCTTAAGAGTTCCCTTCACTGGAACTATGGGGCCAAGCCCATCCCCTGAAAACACAATCCCACTAGAAATTCCTCCCGCCACCAAATGATTTGGAGAGGTGGCCCAATACTTTTGGCAATATAGTGTGGATGAGCGAGTTTGCAAGTGGTTTATCCGGGTTATAGTTGAAGCTATCAGCCATACCCATGGTATATATATATATATATATATATATATATATATATATATATATATTTTCTCTTTCGTTCATTGACAGAAACAGCACTTAAATCTTGACCTTAGGGTTATATCGCCACCTTCAGGAGAGGACTAGGCAGAACATGTTAAAACAGCAAAACTGTACAGTACCCAAGGGGCGGTCCTACTGGCTATAACCCCTCACAATGCATCCAGCAACTCAGTTTTTTTCTGCCTAGTGTAGGAGAAGGACCTGGCTCCCGGTGGGGACCATTGGTCCTGGAAATTTTTATTTTTTTCTGCTTTTTGATTCCTGTGATATATTATCAACAGCCGGGCTGGGTGACAGGCTGGATAATATAGATCTTGGTAGTCTCCCCAGCCCGGCCATCGAGCGCGAGCCGGCCTTAGCTACGCGCTGGGTCGGCCACGACATGCCCCATCTGATCCAGGGGTGGCCGGTGAGCTATATGCTCCGGGGCACACATATGGCCGGGCTACTGCTGTCCGTGTCACAGTGTTCCGTGGCCGACAGCCACCCCGTACCGCTCGGGTGATGGGTCTGTCCGGAATGCGTCCAGCAGTCCCCACAGGAGGGGTAAGTATAGTTCCACCTGTCTCGGCAGGGCGGAACAGCCGGGCATTCCCTGGGAGGTCGAATGGGGGGTCTCTCCTCCTCCTCTTCTCTCCCTGTCCTTCCCCTCCTCCCCATACTTGGGCTGCTGCGCGACTGTACGGGTGTCTTCCGGGGGCTCCATGTCCGGTGAGGGGGCTGCGCTGGGTGTTGGAGGTCCGCTGTCCTGTTCCCTATTTTAGTAGTGGGGTGTTCTGGTGTGCACATTGTGTTTAAGGAGGTCACCGCGCGGAGGGTCAGCGTGGTCGCGCCATTTTTCCTGTGGTTTTAGTCAGGAATATTCGGCGGCCATTTTCCTGTAGCCTTAGTCAGGAAGTCCTTGCTGAGGCGGCCGGCGGCAATTTTCTTGTAGTCTCAGCTTGGTTTTTGCCTCTAGCGCTGGTTATCCTTCTGGAACGGCGCAAATTCAACAGAACACCTCATGAGGGAGAGCGGATGGCGATGCAGCAGAGCACAGTACCTAGGCCAGGGTGGTGAGTCCTGTGGGGGGCCCCTTAGGTCTGTGGCAGCTAGGAGGGTGGACTTTGTGTAACTGGCCTGCGGTCCCTAACGGGTGTCAGGCGAGTGTGGTTCAGCATGGTGTCAGAAGCTGGCGCTTCTTCTCCAGACATACCTGCAGTAGCAACCTGCTCCCCTGCACCTGCGGTGCCTATGGACGCTTTGTCGGCGGTCCTGGAGTCCTTTGTTGCCAGGGTGGAAGTGGCGTGCGGGCACAAGGGGGGTAAAAACGCCCCCTCCACCCACCATCTTCTGGGGAAAGCTCTGATTTAGACTCGGGCCTTGCACCGTGAGTTGGAAAAGCAATAGGCTTCCCCGGTCTGCGGACCAGGCATCTAAGAAGGCTCTGGCGGATTTGCCCTTCCAGGGGGGGGCGGGTAAGCGTCCCCAGACCGACTGAGGGACAGAAGCGCCCCAGGTTTCGCAAGCCAAACAAGCCTGCAAGCAAATCCACGACAGCATGAAGGTTTGCCCACGCCCGTCTCGGGTGGGGGGGGGGGTCGCCTTCGGGAGTTTTCAGCTCGATGGACCTCCCTGCTTTCCGACCAGTGGGTCTGCGAAGTGGTTTCATCCGGATACAAGATAGAGTTCCTCTCTTGTCCACCAAACAGGTTTTTTCCCTTAAACCATCTTCTCCCAGCTCGTCGGGAAGCCTTGTTGGGGGCAGTGCAGGACCTGCTGCTGCGCGGGGTGATAGTACCGGTACCGTCGCTGGAAAGGTTTCAGGGATTCTACTCCAATTTGTTTGTAGTCCCAAAGAAGGAAGGGGTCCGTCTGATTCTGGACCTCAAGGCCCTCAACAGATTTGTGAAGGTGAAAATATTTAGGATATTAGTTTGCTCTGTGGTCGCTGCACTCCATCCGGGGAACTTTCTGGCATCCCTGGACATCAGGGACGCATACCTACATGTCCCCTTATGTGTCAGGCATCAGAGATTTCTGTGATTTGCGGTCGGGGACGAGCACTACCAATTTGTAGCTCTCCCTTTTGGCCTGGCGTCGGCACCAAGAGTTTTCACCAAGGTGCTCGCCCCGATTCTGGCTTTGCGGAGACAGCGAGGAATCACAATCGTGGGCTACCTGGACGACCTTCTTCTGAGGTTAGCTTCGGCCTCAGAATTAGAGGAGGATGTGGCAAGAGCCAGTCAGACTCTTCAGGAGTTTGGTTGGGTTCTGAACCTCCAGAAGTCAGTGTTAGCACAGACTCAACGCCTGGAGTACCTGGGCTTGATTCTGGACTCCTCAGAGGCGAGGGTTTTTCTCCCTCCGAACAAGCTGCAGACTCTTCAGACTGCGGTGAAGCAGTGCAAGACACATGAAAGCCTGCATGGAGTTTGCTAAAAAAAACACCTGAAGGACTCCAAGATGGTGATAAATAAGATTCTCTGGTCAACATAGAACTTTTTGGCCTTAGTTCTAAGCGGTATGTGTGGAGAAAACCAGGCACTGCTCATCACCTGTCCAATACAGTCCCAACAGTGAAGCATGGTGGTGGCAGCATCATGCTGTGGGGGTATTTTTCAGCTGCAGGGTCAGGACGACTGGTTGCAATCGAGGGAAAGATGAATGCGGCCAAGTACAGGTATATCCTGGACGAAAACCTTCTCCAGAGTGCTCAGGACCTCAGACTGGGCCGAAGGTTTACATTCCAACAAGACCATGACCCTAAGCACACAGCTAAAATAACGAAGGAGTGGCTTCACAACAACTCCGTGACTGTTCCTGAATGGGGCCTGGTCATAATGGCCCGTATTGGTCCGGGGCTTAAGTGGTTAAAAAAAAAAAAAAACCTGCAAAAGAAAGCCATAATGAGCTAGTATGCATAGCATATTAGCTCATTATGAATGACTTACCTTAGATCCAAGCCCCCCCAACTGCTCGTCATTCCCCTCCGCCGCTGCCGGCATCTTGCCTCGATGTCCCTTCCGTGTATCGCCGCTCCGGCAATGTGATTGGTCGGAGCGGCAATGACGTCACACGCATGCGCGCTCACGCCGGCAAGATCCCATTCAGAAAACCGGCAAGGATGCCGGCCCGCTAGTGCGCATGCGTGTCACGTCATCGGCGCTGTATTTATAGTAAATATCTCCTTAACCATGTAGGTTAAGGAGATATTTCTCGTACCTACAGGTAAGGCTTAATCTAGGCTTACCTGTAGGTGCAAGTTGTCTAAGTGGGTTTACAACCACTTTAATACCGTGTATTGCCCTCTTTAACATCAATGACAGCTTGAAATCTTTTGTGGTATTTGTGGATGAGGCTCTTTATCTTCTCAGATGGTAAAGCTGCCCAGTCCTCTTGGCAAAAAGCCTCCAGTTCCTGTAAATTCTTGGGCTTTCTTGTCTTGCATGAACTGCACGTTTGAGATCTCCCCATAGTGGCTCAATGATATTGAGGTCAGGAGACGGAGATGGCCACTCCAGAACCCTCACTTCATTCTGCTGTAGCCAATGACAGGTCGACTTGGCCTTGTGTTTTGGATAATTTTTATGTTGGAATGTCCAAGTATGTCCCATGCACAGCTTTCTGGCTGATGAATGTAAAGAATTTTTGGATAACATACTGCATTCATCTTGCCATCAATTTTGACCAAATATCCTGTGCCTTTGTAGCGCATACATCCCCAAAACATCAGCGATCCACCTCCTTGTTTCACAGTAGGAATGGTGTATCTTTCATCATAGGCCTTGTTGACGCCTCTCCAAATGTAGCATTTATGTTTGTGGCCAAAAAGCGAAATTTTGGCCTCATCACTACAAATGACTGTGCCAGAAGGTTTGGGGCTTGTCTCTGTGCCGTTTGGCGTATTGTTAGCAGGATACTTTGTGGCACTTGCGTAGTAATGGCTTTCTTCTGGCGACTTGACCATGCAGCCCATCTTTCTTCAAGTGCCTCCTTATTGTGCATTTTTAAACAGCCACACCACATGTTTTCAGAGAGTCCTGTATTTCACCTGAAGTTATTTGTGGGTTTTTCTTTGCACCCCGAACAATTTTCCTGGCAGTTGTGGCTGAAATTTTAGTTGGTTTACTTGACCGTGGTTTGGTTTCAACAGAACCCCTCATTTTACACTTCCTGATTAGAGTTTGAACACTGCTGATTGGCATTCTCAAGTCCTTGGATATCTTTTTATAACCCTTTCCTGTTTTATACAGTTCAACTACCTTTTTCCCGCAGATCCTTTGACAATTCTTTTGCTTTCCCCATGACTCAGAATACAGAAATGTCAGTGCAGCACTGGATGAAAGATGCAAGGGTCTGTCTAGAGTCCAGAAACTCATTGACCTTTTATACACACACACACTAATTACACGCAAACAGATCACAGGTGAGGATGGTTACCTTTAATAGCCAATCAAACCCCTTTGTGTCAACTTGTGCATCAGGCCAAAATCACCAGGGTATGTAAACTTTTGATCAGGGTCATTTGGGTAGTTTGTCATTATGATTTAAAGAGTAAACACAGTTGACTGATAATAAATGGCTTCAGCCAAACACTAACCATGAGTGAAAGAAAAGTTTTTGTGTTATCATTCATATTCTCTGAAAAATGGTCAAGAAATCAAATTCTGCCAGGGTATGTAAACTTATGAGCACAACTGTGCGTGCGCGCGCATGTATATATATATATATATATATATATATATATATATATATATTACACACACACACACACACACACACACACAGTATGCCACAAAAGTGAGTACACCCCTCACATTTTTGTAAATATTTTATTATAGCTTTTCATGTGACAACACTGAAGAAATTACACTTTGCTACAATGTAAAGTTGTGAGTGTAAATTTTCTGTCCCCTCAAAATAACTCAACACATAGCCTTTAATTTCTTAGCCGCTGGCAACAGAATTGAGTACTCCCCTAAAATGGTGAAAATTTCCATATTGGGCCCAAAGTGTCAATATTTTGTGTGGCCACCATTATTTTCCAGCACTGCCCTAACCCTCTTGGGTATGGAGTTCACCAGAGCTTCACAGGTTGCCACTGGAGTCCTCTTCCACTCCTCCACGATGACATCCCGGAGCCGGTGGATGTTTGAGACCTTGCGCTCCTCCACCTTCAGATTGAGGATGCTCAATAGGGTTAGGTCTGGAGACATGCTTGGCCAGTCCATCATCTTTACCCTCAGCTTCTTTAGCAAGGCAGGGGTCATCTTGGAGGTGTGTTTGGGGTCATTATGTTGGAATACTGCCCTGCGGCCCAGTCTCCGAAGAGAGGGGGTTCATGCTCTGCTTCAGTATGTCACAGTACATGTTGGCATTCATGGTTCCCTCAATGAACTGTAGCTCCTCAGTGCCAGCAGCACTCATACAGCCCCAGACCATGACACTCCCACCACCATACTTGACTGTAGGCAAGACAAACTTGTCTTTGTACCCCTCACCTGGTTGCCGCCACACACGCTTGACACCATCTGACCCAAATAAGTATATAGTGGTCTCATCAGACCACAGGACATGATTCCAGTAATCCATGTCCTTAGTCTGCTTGTCTTCAGCAAACTGTTTGCAGTCTTTCTTCTGCATGCATCATCTTTAGAAGAGGCTTCCTTCTGGGACGACAGCCATGCAGATCAATTTGATGCAGTGTGCGGCATATGGTCTGAGAGCTGACAGGCTGACCCTTCAACCTCTGCAGCAATGCTGGTAGCACTCATATGTCCATTTCCCAATACAACGCTGAGCACGTGCTCTCGGCTTCTTTGGTAGTCCATGGCGAGGCTTGTTCTTAGTGGAATCTGTCCTGGTAAACCACTGTATGGTCTTGGCCACTGTGCTGCAGCTCAGTTTCAGGGTCTTGGCAATCTTCTAATAGCCTAGGGCATCTTTATGTAGACGAGCAACAATTCATTTTTTCAGATCCTCAGAGAGTTTTTTGCCATAAAGGTACCATGTTAAACTTCCAGTGACCAGTATGAGAGAGAGAGATCGATAACACCAAAATTTAACATACCTGCTCCCCATTCATACCTGAGACCTTGTAACACTAACGAGTCACATGACACCAGGGAGAGAAAATGGCTAATTGGGCCCAATTTGGACATTGTCACTTAAGGATGTACTCACTTTTGTTGCCAGCGGTTTCGACAATAATGGCTGTGTTGAGTTATTTTGAGGGGACAGCAAATTTACACTGTTATACAAGCTGTACACTCACTACTTTACATTATAGCAAAGTGTAATTTCTTAAGTGTTGTCAGATAATAAAAGATATAATAAAATATATAATAAAATATTTACAAAAATGTGAGGGGTGTACTCACTTTTGTGAGATACTAATATAAATTTAAAAAATGTTCGGGGGTTCTAAGTAATTTCCTTGAAAAAAAATACAGATTTAAACTTGTAAACAAAAAGTGCCAAAAAAGGCTAGGTCAGCAAGTAGATAACAACAAAGGTGTGTAATAGGGTTGGAGTGGAGACTGCAGTTCAAGGTTTCTAAAATGTAAAATAATGTAAAATAGAGCACCTAGGGAAAAAGAATCCCTTGAGAGAGTAAAACATTGGGGGTACAGTGTTAGCCAGCACTAGAGAGGAATAAGATTTGGGAGTGCTTATTTCAGATAATTGCAAAATGACCAGGCAGTGGGAAAAGCAAATAGAATTCTAGGATGCATCACTAGAGGGAGGAAGGAGGTCCTGATTCCCCTATATAGATGTTCAGTTCTGGGGACCTCAATTACAGAAAGATATTGAGAAGATAGCACAAGTTCAGAGACCGGTAACAAAAATGGTAAAAGGTTTGGGGGCTAAAACATATTGCGAGCGACTTCAGGAACTTAACGACCGCTCACTGTACATATACGTCGGCAAAATGACACGGACAGGCTCAATCACGTACCTGTATGTGACTGTCTTCGTATGGGTGGGGGGTCCGATCGGACCCCCCTCCGGTACAGTGAGCAGTGGTTTTCCGTTCGGAAGCGATCCGTGATGAGGGAACGGCCATTGGTTTCCGGCCACCCCCTCGCAATCGCTCCCAGCGAATGACAATCTTCCTCTGCCTGTGTAATGTATACACAGGCAGGAGGAAGTGATGTCATCTCTCCTGCGGCGCTCACATATACCAAGCGCCGTGGAGAGAAGACATCAAGGTTAGTGCACAAACAGTATACTGACACCAGGACACATAGGCACACGATCGCCCCCCCCCCCCCCAGTCGCCCCCAGATCACCCCCCAGTCACAGTGTCACTGATTGCAGTGAGCATTTATTTACTGATCACTGCAAACAGTGACATTTGTAACCCCCCCAATAAAGGTTTAACCCCTTGATCGCCCCCCAGGTAACCCTTTCACCCCCTAGCACCACTGTCACTAAGCGATCGTTTTTCTGATCGCTGTATTAGTGTCAGTGGTGCCGCTAGGTAGTCAGTTATTTTTTTAGGTTCGCCGCCAGGTTTTTATAGCGTCAGGTACCCCCATATATTACCTAACAAAGGTTTAACCCCTTGATCGCCCCCCCCAGGTAACCCTTTCACCCCCTTTTGCCACTGTCACTAAGCAATCCTTTTTCTGATCGCTGTATTCGTTATGCTGGTGCCGCTAGGTAGTCAGTTATTTTTTTAGGTTCGCCTCCAGATTTTTGTAGTGTCAGGTACCCCCATATATTATCTAATAAAGGTTTTAACCCCCTGATTGCCCCTAGAGTTAACCCTTTCACCAGTGATCACCGTATAAGTGTCACTGGTGACACTGGTTAGCCAGTTAGTTATTTTGTTATTTAGGTTCCCCGTCAGGTTTTTATATAGCGTCAGGTACCCCAATATATTACCTAATAAAGGTTTTAACCCCCCGATTGCCCCTAGTTAACTCTTTCCGGGTGACGCTGGTTAGTTTGCTTTTTAGTGTCAGGGCACCCGCCGTATATAACCCAATAAAGGTTTAAACCCCTGATCGCCCGGCGGGTGATATCAATTAGGTTTTAGCATCAGAGAGGGTCTGTGTCACACCCCAGGCAGCGTCAGGTTAGTGCCAGTAACGCTAACACCCACACGTGAAGCATACACCTCCCTTAGTGGTATAGTATCTGAACAGATCAATATCTGATCTGATCAGATCTAAACTAAAGTCCCCAGCAGTTTAGGGTTCCCAAAAACGCAGTGTTAGCGGGATCAGCCCAGATACCTGCTAGCACCTGCGTTTTGCCCCTCCGTCCAGCCCAGGCCACCCAAGTGCAGTATCGATCGATCACTGTCACTTACAAAGCACAACACACAACACACATAACTGCAGCGTTCGCAGAGACAGGCCTGATCCCTGTGACTCCAGTGCTGTAGGAGGCGATTTCACCACCACAGTTAAAAAAAAGAGCATATATGCCGAAACATGGGGGCAGCAGGGGGCGGAGGAGCGATTTTGCTCCTAATGCCGCGTACATACGGTCGAAATTCCGACGGAGGCTTGCCCGTGGAAAAGTCAGACCGTGTGTACGCGGCATAACTTTTGCGGGAGGATGCCCCCATGCTTCGGCATATATAAATGGTGCATGTATGCCCATCATTAGAAGTGGGTGAATGAAGGGAGGTATTCTAATGGTGGGCATACCCACCGATCAATCTCTTTTTTTCGTTCAGCCAACAGGCTGCATGAAAAAAAAAAATTACAATACATGTCCAACAAGGACCAGCAACATACTGGTATGTTGCTGGACTTTGAATGGTTATACCAGAATGATGCCTGCGGGTTTAGGTATCATCTTGGTATCATTCTTTTCAGCCAGCGGCCGGCTTTCATGTAAAAGCAATCCTAGTGGCTAATTAGCCTCTGGACTGCTTTTACAAGCAGTGGGAGGGAATGCCCCCCCCCCCCGGATATAAAAAGCACCATTGGGAAATCGGGAAAGCATTTTATCACACCGATCTTGGTGTGGTCAGATGCTTTGAGGGCAGAGGAAAGATCTAGGGTCTAATAGACCCCAGTTTTTTCAAAAAAAGAGTACCCGTCACTACCTATTGCTATCATAGGGGATATTTACATTCCCTGGGATAGCAATAAAAATGATAATAAAAAAAAAAAATATGGAAGGAAAATTAATAATTAAAAAAAAAAAAAGCACCCCTGTCCCCCCCTGCTCTTGCGCAATGGCGAACGCAAGCGTCGGTCTGGCATCATATGTAAACAGCAATTGCATCATGCATGTGAGGTATCACCGCGAAGGTCAGATCGAGGGCAGTCATTTTAGCAGTAGACCTCCTCTGTAAATCTAATGTGGTAACCTGTAAAGGCTTTTAAAGGCTTTTAAAAATGTATGTAGTTTGTTGCCACTGCGCGTTTGTGCGAAATTTTAAAGCATGTCGTGTTTGGTATCCATGTACTCGGCCTAAGATCATCTTTTTTATTTCATGAAACATTTGGGCAAAATGGTGTGTTTTAGTGCATTAACCACTTGCTTACTGGGCACATAACCCCCTTCCTGCCCAGGCGAAATTTCAGCTTTCGGCACTGCGTCGCTTTGAATGACAATTGCGCGGTCGTGCGACGTGGCTCCCAAACAAAATTGACGTCCTTTTTTTCCCACAAATAGAGCTTTCTTTGGTGGTATTTGATCACCTCTGCGGTTTTTATTTTTTGCGCTATAAACAAAAAAAGAGCGACGATTTTGAAAAAAAAAAACACAATATTTATTACTTTTTGCTATAAGAAATATCCCAATTTTTTTTTTAAAAAGTTTTTTTTTCTCAGTTTAGTCCGATACGTATTCTTCTACATATTTTTGGTCAAAAAAAATCGCAATAAGCGTTTATTGATTGGTTTGCGCAAAAGTTATAGCGTCTACAAAATAGGGGATAGTTTTATAGCATTTTTATTAATATTTTTTTTTTACTAGTAATGGCGGCGATCAGCGATTTTTATCGTGACTGCGACATTATGGCGGACACATCGGACACTTTTGACACCATTTTGGGACCATTCACATTTATACAGCGAACAGTGCTATAAAAATGCACTGATTACTGTATAAATGTGACTGGCAGGGAAGGGGTTAACACTAGGGGGCGGGGAAGGGGTTAACTATGTTCCCTATTTGTGATTCTTACTGTGGGGGGAGGGGACTGACTGGGGGAGGAGACCGATCTGTGTCCCTATGTACAAGGGACACAGCATCAGTCTCCTCTCTCCCTGACAGGACATGGATCTCTGTGTTTACACACAGAGATCCACGTCCTGCTTCTGTAACTGCCGATCGAATGTACCTGGCGGACATCGCGGCCGCCAGGCACGCTCCTCGGCATCACGTGATGCGCGCCGCACAGCTGTTCCCCACCGTGCGCCCTCGGCGGCGCGCGGCGGGATGTAAACAGAGAAGGACGTCCTGGGGACGTCCTCTCGGCACTTGAGAGCCGCGCTGCAGCCGTCTTTCGGCTATAGCGCGGGTCTCAAGTGGTTAAAATTAAAAAAAGTGTATTTTTTCCCCCAAAAATGTGTTTGAAAAATCGTTGCGCAAATACTGTGTGGGGAAAAAAAATGCAACACCCACCATTTTAATCTGTAGGGCCTTTGCTTTAACCACTTCCCTACTGTGCACGAAAACCCCCTTCCTGCCCAAGCCATTTTTCAGCTTTCAGCGCTGTCACATTTTGAATGACAATTGCGCGGTCGTGCGACGTGGCTCCCAAACGAAATTTGCGTCCTTTTTTTCCCACAAATAGAGCTTTCTTTTGGTGGTATTTGATCACCTCTGCGGTTTTTATTTTTTGCGCTATAAACAAAAGAAGAGCGTCCAGTTTGGAAAAAAAAACACTATTTTTTACTTTTTGCTATAATAAATACCCATTTTTTTTTTCCAAAAAAAATTTTCCTCAGTTTAGGCCGATACGTATTCTTCTACATATTTTTGGTAAAAAAAAAAAATATCGCAATAAGCGCGTATTGATTGGTTTGCGCAAAAGTTATAGCGTCTACAAAATAGAGGATAGATTTATAGCATTTTTATTTTTATTTTTTATTAGTAATGGCGGCGATCTGCAATTTTTATTGTGACTGCGATATTGCGGCAGACACATCGGACACTTTTGACACATTTTTGGGACCATGCACATTTATACAGCGATCCCTGCTATAAAAATGCATTGATTACTGTATAAATGTAATTGGCAGGGAAGGGGTTAACCACTAGGGGGCGGGAAGGGGTTAAATATGTTCCCTCAATGTGTTCTAACTGTGGGGGGAGGTGACTGACTGGGGGAGGTGACCGATGGTTGTCCCTATGTACAAGGGACACACCATCGGTCCCCTCTCCCTCACAGGACGTGGATCTGTGTGTTTACACACACAGATCCACTTTCCTGCTCGTTTCCCGGGCAATCGCGGGTGCCCGGCCACAATCGCGGCCGCCGGGCACGCGCATCGGGGCCTTGGGAACGCGGCGGGCGCGCGCGCCCCTAGCTCGTTTTAAAGGGAGGACGTCATATGACGTCCTCCCAGAACGAGAGTGTCCTCCGCCCGCTGTCAATTGACAGTGGGCGGGGGACAAGTGGTTAGAAATATAATGTTTGGGGGTTCAACGCAATTTTCTTGCAAAAAAATAAAAAATGTGGATGATGTGTGACATAAGCTTCCTAATGTTGTGTATAAAATGCCAGGACAGTTCAAAACCCCCCCAAATGACCCCATTTTGGAAAGTAGACACCCCAAGCTATTTGCTGAGAGGCATGTCGAGTCCATGGAATATTTTGTTTACACAAGTTGCGGAAAAAATATATTATTTTTTTTGCACAAAGTTGTCACTAAATGATATATTGCTCAAACATGCCATGGGCATATGTGGAATTACACCCCAAAATACATTATGTTGCTTCTCCTGAGTACAGGGATACCATATGTGTGGTACTTTTTGGGAGCCTAGCCGCGTACGGGACCCCAAAAACCAAGCACCGCCTTCAGGCTTTCTAAGGGTGTAAATTTTTGATTTCACTCCTCACTGCCTATCACAGTTTCGGAGGCCATGGAATGCCCAGATGGCACAAACCCCCCCCCCCCCAAATGACCTCATTTTGGAAAGTAGACATCCCAAGCTATTTGCTGAGAGGTATGGTGAGTATTTTGCAGATCTCGCTTTTTGTCACAAAGTTTTGAAAATTTAAAAAAAAAAAAAAAAAAATTATTTTCTTTCTTCATTTTCAAAAACAAATGAGAGCTGTAAAATACTCACCATGCCTCTCAGAAAATAGCTTGGGGTGTCTACTTTCCAAAATGGGGTCATTTGAGGGGGGGGGGGTTGTGCTATTTTGGCATTTTATGGCCTCCGAAACTGTGATAGGTAGGGAGGAGTGAAATCAAAAATTTGCACCCTTAGAAATCCCGAGGCGGTGCTTGGTTTTCGGGGTCCCGTACGCAGCTAGGCTCCTAAAAAGTCCCACACATGTGGTATCCCCATACTCAGAAGAAGCAGCAAAATGTATTTTGGGGTGCAATTCCACATATAACCATGTAACAAGGCCTGGGGAATGCCCAGGGAAAAACCAAGCCTACTTACCGACCAGCTCGCTGACAACCAAATAACCTGTCTAACAGTATGCGTTAAAAACAGGGGTTTGTCCGCACGCATTTGCAAACGCATGCGTGAGCCACAGAGCCACGCCAAGGCCCCCTGGAATCTGTAGTCCTACACTAACTATGAGTGTCCCCACAATGGAGGCACACGCATTCTGATGGTTAGATGAGGGCAGGTGGACTGAAGGGGAGCCACCCCTCCTTAAAGGTACAGGAGCACGCCAAACACCCAGCATGTAGCACAATGGCTGCAAAGGTGTTGGTGCGCTACTGGACCAATACAAGCACCATAGGTGAAAACAAAAACATGTCCACCGTCCCCATCTATAGCTGTCTATCGTGTTAAGTAGCATTGGAAGGCTGAAACAGGCAACAACAAGGCCTGGGGAATGCCCAGGGAAAAACCATGGCATGTGTGAGCAATATATCATTTAGTGACAACTTTTTGTAATTTTTTTTTTGTCATTATTAAATCACTTGGGACAAAAAAAATAAAAATATTCAATGGGCTCAACATGCCTCTCAGCAATTTCCTTGGTGTGTCTACTTTCCAAAATGGGGTCATTTGGGGGGGTTTTGTACTGCCCTGCCATTTTAGCACCTCAAGAAATGAGATAGGCAGTCATAAATTAAAAGCTGTGTAAATTCCAGAAAATGTACCCTAGTTTGTAGATGCTATAACTTTTGCGCAAACCAATAAATATACGCTTATTGACATTTTTTTACTAAAGACATGTGGCTGAATACATTTTGGCCTAAATGTATGACTAAAATTGAGTTTATTAAATTTTTCTTATAACAAAAAGTAGAAAATATAATTTTTTTCAAAATTTTCGGTCTTTTTCCATTTATATCGCAGAGGCAATCAAATACCATTAAAAGAAAGCTCTATTTGTGGGAAGAAAAGGACGCAAATTTCGTTTGGGTACAACATTGCATGTCCACACAATTTCCAGTTAAAGCAGCGCAGTGCCAAATTGTAAAATCAGCTCTGGTCTTTATGCTGCGTATTGGTCCGGGGCTTAAGAGGTTAATATGTACAGTCTGCAGGAAAGTAGGGAAAGGGGAAAAATGATCGAAACCTTTAAAATACATCAAGGGGGTGAATAGGATCCCGGAAGGTATTTTTTTTTTATATAAAACCAAAATCAAGAACACTGGAACATGACCTTAAAGCAGTTGTATACCCCTTTTTTACATTTTTACTTACAGGTAAGCCTATAATAAGGCTTACCTGTAGGTAAAATAAATATCTCCTAAACCTACACTGTTTAGGAGACATTCAACCTGCATGCAGCCGCCAACGTCAGATGCGCAGTAAAGGCCTGGCGAAGGTCTGGCGCATTGTGCCAGAACGGAGGACTCCCACACGCATGCGTGGGAGAGACGTCATCGCGGCTCTGGCCACTCACAGCGAAAGAGCCACGAACCCGAAAGAAACGTTGGGGGGGGGGGGGAAATGTCAGCTCCCTCTACGGTGACCAAGATGCGATGCCAACGCTTCGTTCTAAGCCAAGTATTTCATAATAGACTAGTATGCGGTGTAGGGCCGAAACAACTAATCGATTAATCGACAACTAATCGATTATGAAATTAACCGATTACAATTTTCATAATCGATTATTCGGCCAGTAACATAATGGGGTTAAAAAAAACTAAAATGAGCAAATCGCTACAGTAAATATTACTTTCACTGTCCCACAGTAAAACATTAACCCCTTACAGTAGCGATTATTTTCTCTTTTTGTACCAATTTTTAGTTTTTTTAACCCCATTATGTTACTAAACATCTCAGGCCTGGGTCACAACTCCCATGTTTTTTGGTGCTTTTTGCAGAAACACACTACAGTTCATTTACATGGTTTCCTATGGGACACGTTCACATCCATGATTTTTTCAGCTGTTGCGTATTTGGAAAGGGCAAGGACTTTTTTTAATGCAAAACGGTGCTATTTAGTTTTTTTGGTTTAATATACTTCAATGGAGAAGCTGCAGAAAAGCATGTGATGTGTTTTTGCGGCAATTTGTGTTTTGTAATCTGCCCAACAACAAATTGGGCAAAAAAAATAAAAAACTGCAAATCGCAGCAAAATTACCTTTTTTTTTATGTTTATTAACCGATTAATCGAAACAATAATTGGCCAACTAATCGATTATGAAAATAATCGTTAGTTGCAGCCCTAATGCGGTGCATACTAGCTCATTATGCCTTTGCCTTACAGGTTTTTTTTTTCCTTTGCGGGTATACAACCGCTCTAAACTAACTGGAGGAAAGTTCAAAACTAATTTAGAAAGTATTATTTTACTGAAAGGGTAGTTGATGCTTGGAACAAACTTCCAGCAGAGGTAGTGAGACAGTCAACAGTAAATGGCTTCAAACATGCTTGGGACAAACATAGATCTAAACGCAGACAAAAAAAATAAGAAAATAAAAAAATAGGCAGACTATGGACTATTCTGTCTTTTTCTGCAGTCCCTTTTCTATGTTTCTATAATAATGCACTGTAATACAGTGGTGTGAGGAATTGCATGTAATAGAGAGATTTTAGACTCCAAATAAATAACCCCCAGCTCTTAAAATATGGTGGCACATACAAACATTCACCTGTAAGTACAGGATTTGTTGTTGTCTACATGTCATCCTCCTGAGACAAAGAAATAAAGAGCTCCACAATACCTTATAAATGTGTAATATTCTAGCAGAGGAGAATGTGATTTCACATATTCACCATTGAAGAGCACAAGTATCATAGAATTTGCTTGTAAAAGTGAGTAGGGTAGGATTGGCAAGTGTATGTTGTGACAGATCTAACCAGTGGCATTGAGCTATTTGTGTTTGGAAAGGGCATGGGATCTCACAGGTGGTCAGGTGTATTAAACAAAGATAGGACACTACATGTAATGCACAGGCAGGGCCTGCGCCAGCATAAGGCAGCGTCCCTCAACAAGTAGTTTTGCTGGCGCCAGCCCTGCTCGCAGCATAACATAGCTGCCTCCATTCGCTTCTCTCCCTGTAGCCCGTGCGATGAGCAACGATATCCTCTGGCTCCCACATAGGCGGCAGCAGTAGAAGAATTAGCCAGCACACAATCGCCGCTGAGGGGGGATGCGCCAAGTGACACCCGGGTGAGGGATTAGAAACCAGACTCAGCCACTACTCCTGCACAGAGGCAATCACTGCTAAATTGTGAGAGGAGGAGCCGCCGAGTGAGACCAGGAGGAGGGGCCAGCAGGAGCAGGAATGGTATTAGTGCTCTGCTGTGTACAATCTCCTTTAGCCTGGGTTCACGCTTGTGTGAACACAGACTTCTCATGCGATTCGCACCCGCAATGCGGTGTTGATCGCATGCGATGTCTGTGCAATAAGAGTTCAATACGTGTTCTCACCCATGCGATCTGTGAACCAATCTGGGGGTGTCATTAACATTGTATTGACACCCGTAGCGGTTCAGAGAGAGCAGTGTGAACTGCCTGCAGGAGAGATGCGATGCGGAAACCGGCACTGGAATTGCATATTTGTGAACCTAGGCCAAGTTTCACCAAACTTAGTCATATGAAGACAAACCTGATTTTTTTTTTTATTGAGTAGCAAATCAAGCAGGCCATTATACCACATAATTGTTAATAAATTTAAAAGTATTGTACAATCAGATTGTATAGCGTGTGGTTAGCCGTAGATGGGTTGCCATATGGGGCTGGGAGGTTGTATTCTGGAGTGGAAAGAGGGTGGTAGTAGGACGATAATGGGGGGGGAGGCCCAAAACGCACCTTCTCCTGTGTAGACAAAAATCTTTGCACCGGCCCTGTGCACAGGAAAAGGGAATTGCATGCATCAGAGATGTATGAGCAATGTACTGTATAGTATGAAGAAGGTGATGAGTAAAGCAGAGGCATAGACTGAGGCCCTACATACAGTAGCTGTAGCGCGGCAAGTCCATAAGGGGGACTCTCGGCTTTCTATGATTTCACCCACCCCCCCCCCCCGCACATGATTAGAGCCCGAGGCTCTCATTGGATATTAAAAATGGTTGGGCTCAGAAAACTGCACCCCGAACCCACCCACTCGTGATTCAATATTCGCTATTGGTTTCTGGCTTCTCCTCCTGGCCAATCAGGGTAGGAGGGGGATCTGAAGAAGGCTGGGTTGGCCAAGAGGAGAAGCCAGGGAAGCCGCGGCAGAGGAGGAAGGGGGTTGTGCATGGCGGGGAAGGAGGAGTATTGTTGTATTGCTGGGTGTTGATGTACCCATAATTGCACATGGGGTTGAAGGGCATAGGAGAAATCTAAAACATAAAGGGTGCAGAGAAGTGCCAAAAATAGTTGCCATAGTTGACAGCTATGCTGCTCCCGCAGCTGCCACTGCACCCGCAAGAACTGGACGAGGTGCACCCCGTCTGGGACCATTGGTGGTGGTGGCCTGACACATTTGGCTGGCAACTTGCAAGTTTATGGTCGGGGAGTTTTCTCCGCCGCTGTAGTAGCTGTTGTCAGCTACAGATGTCAAGCTTGAGCTGGGCAGGTTGGCTATGCTGCTGTATGATGTAGATGTGAGGCTGCTCGAAGAGGCATTGCTGTTTGCACAGAAGTTGCCACCCCCCCCAAAAAAAAGTTTAGCACCAGCTACCACTGTACAGTAGAAAGACTCGAGACACTGGGTGTGAGAAGAGGAAGATACTCTGCATGAAACTATGCCATGAGGCCCTATGTGTAATACAGAGGGAGGTGCTGTGGACACCATGATGTAGGTTGCAGGTGCTGGAGTGGGGAGGGATAGCACTGGTGACTTTCCATATTAGCAAGAACAGCAATTAATTTAATTAGTTATAAATACAGCTTGGAAAATAACTAAAAAAAGACATAGTGATGGAAATGTCTAGCTATTTAAATCCACGCATGAATAAAAACATACAAAATACACAGCTATCCTGATAACGCTTTGGTGTACTTACCAAATGTGATTTTATTCTTTTCTTCATCTATTGCTCTAAAAATATCTGTTACACTAAGCTCTGACACTCCCAGTGCAGTCTTCAGAATCACTGTCAAGTCATCTTCTACTATGGTTTTATCATTCTTTGACTGGTACATCTAAAAACGACAAAAATTATCATATCATCAAACATCACACATCACACATTAGCCTAAAAGACAATTATATATTTCTGTCAAAACTGCCATTTTATAGGTTGGTTATATTGAAAGTATGTATAGAGTTTGCACACTAGGCTCTCTAACATAGGAGGTACCAACAATACCTTCTGGCTACCAACTTCCTAGCACTGCCATGTAGACCAAAAATTAATGGACTTACGTCAAGTGAAAAAAAAAAAACACACTAAAGACCCCTTTCACACTGAGGCGCTTTACAGGCACTATAGCGCTAAAAATAGCATCTGCAAAGCTCCTGTTAAGGGCCTCTCCTTTTACTCCAACGTGAAAGCCTGAGGGCTTTCACACTGGAGCGGTACGCTGGCAGGACATCAAAAAAAGTCCTAAAAGCAGCTTCTTTGAGGCACTTTAGTTGCAGCTGTGCTTTTAACCCTTTTTTGGCCGATAGTGGGGGGTTAAAAGCGCCCCGCTAGCGGGCGAAAAGCACCACTAAAACGGTAAAGTCCAAAAGGGCTCTAAGTGGGATGCTCTACACCACGGTCTATAGTCATATAATTAGTCACAATGTTGTAATAAGAAAAAGCTACTAGAAAGAGCAGTAAGTCAAACATATGAGCAGGAAATGACATTTCTGGGAGAGTGCACTGCTGAGCACCAACAGAATATAGAAAGCTTGATTTAAAGAATAAGTATATGTTAAACAAACCGTATATATGGAGGAATCTCCCCTGCTAGCTTTTGTTTTCATATAGCCACAGCATCTGCAGCTGTCTGAATGCCTAAACAGTGGCTGCATTGGATTGGAGGCACTCACTGTCTGGCTGATAACTTTCCATCCAGCTATTTTTTAATTTTAGACTTTTTTTTGTGGTGCTGGGTGGTGCTTACAGGGCCACGTACAGCTCGAATTTTGCCTGATACAGCAGGAATCAGCTGACATTTAAGCCAACTTAACATAAGTGGCAAGTACACACATTGAAAGGATAACTACTTTACAAGATATTAGCACCAGAAAGCGCTGCCATGTAAACAAAAGATTTGCCTAAATCAGATTTCCAGCTTTAGGCCTCATGCACATTAGGCGTTATAAAAATGCCAGTAGCGTAAGCTGTAGAATGAGTTTTTCAGCATTTTTTAGCTTTTTTTTTTAGCAAAACTATACTCCCACAAAAGCTTATGGCTCAAAAATTCTGATAAACGATGAATAGAAGTGTTTTTCAGCATTTCTAAGCTTTTAGAAGAGTTAGAACATTTTTACAGCGGAAAAACTTCTCTTAAAACTAGTTTTGGTTTTTTTTCCAGCCAGGAAGCGCCACTGCCAAATACTCTGATAACAGCCTATGTGTGCATAGACATGCAGGATAACATGCTGGGAAGTTTACTGGCTGCAGGAAAAACGCCTGAGGCCAAAAACAGCATTTGTAAAAACGTCCAGCGTGCAGGAGGCCTTACTGTTATTTTAAATAGTTTGTTTGGGCCATTTCCTGAACAGGTGTGCCTGCTGTATAAACTGTTTATATCCTCAGCTTCATAAAGCATACAGCACTCAATTCAGACTCAATTTTATATCGGGTGTGGAACGGATATTGGCATCCAATAGCCGGAACACAAGGCTGTATACTGTATGTAGCTGAAGCTACATAACAGTATACAGCACACCCAGTGAGTGCACAAGTTAGTGTAGGAAATAGTTTGTTAGGGCCCTCGTGACCTAAACAAATCATGTAAAGTCACAGTAAAACTGGAGATCAGTTTTAGGATCAAATTATTTAAAAACAAAGGAATCGGGGGCATTTTTTGAATGCAGTGAGCCCATGTGCAAGATAAGCTGGGCCCACTTCCTCAAGAAAAGAAAAAACTGAATGAACCATTTCTGGAGGCTGGTGAGGAAAAGTCCGGCATTAGCCACCATCTGCCAGCCTTATCTGCAAAGGATCACCGAATGTGTTTTTTATATCCCCTTACTGCAGGATACCACTAACTCCATTGTGTCCTATAACTTCAGAGCATCACTATTACCACTTTGTCCCTTTACTTCAGCAGTAACTATCTACTAGAAACCTAGCTTTGCAAAACCTCATCTATGGCATCCCTGGGTCCCAAATTGTAAGTGATTTACAGTCACACCCTATACACACACCCTACTATGCAAATGATCACTTCCTCAGCATAAACTTTGGAAGGTACACCTGAAAGTGACAGGTACAAACTTCTATCAGCATGCTACACAGTTAGAAACTGACAAAGGATGACAAAAATATTGAAATGAACTTCAAAATAATCATGTCCACTGTGGAGGGAAGGAGATGTTTGTTGGTACTTTTATTATCTAAACACTTGCGAGTTACACTCTTGCATTTAATAAAATAGGATTTTTTACACACCGTAAAATCCTTTTCTATGAGTTCATGGACCGACACAGCTTCCTATTGACATAGTGGGTATTATCCGTTATTTAGGAGTGACTAGGCAGACAAACTTTTAAAAAGTGTTGCCTCACACCCTCTACAGCACCGTCCAGGGGGAGGACCCTCTGGGTATAATCCCTCTCTCTGCACCTCGCAGATCAGTTCGTCAAAAGCAGTACAAACTTAAAATGAGGGGTGGGTGCTGTGTCGTTCCATGAACTCAGAGAAAAGGATTGTACGGCGAGTAAAAAATCCTATTTACTTTCGTTCATGGACCGACACAGCTTCCTATTGACATAGTGGGACGTCCCAAAGCAGTGTCAAAAACGAGGGGTGGGAACAGCATTAAAACAACTTCACCCCAAAACAAAACAGAGCTCCTCCATGGAGGAGTTGCAATTCTAAACAGCCGCCTGCAATAGCTTGCAGCCGAAAGAAGCATCCGAAGATGCACACACCTCAACTTGTAAAGTTTAGTGAAAGTGTGAACAGACGAGCATGTCGCCGCCTTACACACCTGGTGAAAACAGACGCTTGATGCTCTCAGAGCTCGGACAGCGTCCAAAAATTACAACGTTGTTTCCTTAGGATTCGACGGATGAGGACACAAGGATGGTAGAACAATGTCTTCCTTGATGGAAGGTCGAAAGACCCTAGGAAGAAAAGAAGGCTGCGCACGCAGCACAATGTATCCTTGTGGAAGATCAGATAAGGAGCCTTGCATGATAAGGCTGCCGGCTCAGAAAACCGTCTGACGTAAACCAAGAGGCATCTCTTGCCCTGGTCGAATGCGCCGGGAAAGGGAGGCGCCTGACCCTTCATGGCATAAGCCTGATCACAATCGGTCGGATCCACCTAGAGATGGTGGCCGACGAAACCGCTGGGCCCTATTAGGAACCAGCCACTGAAACAAACAGTGAGCCTGGACTCTGGAACGTAGCAGTACCAGACAAGCTTTCTCTCAGAGTTTGGACAACGTCCAATGAATGTAACGTCGTCTCCTTAGGATTCGATGGATGAGGACACAAGGATGGCAGTACAATGTCTTCCTTGAGATGGAAGGTCGAACACGACCTTCGGAAGAAACGAAGGCTGCGGACGCAGCACCACCTTATCCTTGTGGAAGATTAGATAGGGAGGCTTGTATGACAAGGCTGCCCGCTCAGAAACCCGTCTTAACTGGCATAACAGCCACCAAAAGGACCACTTTCTAAGAAAGTGTCAACAAGGGATCTCCCTGATGTTCTCAAACGGTGGTTTCTGAGACACTTAGAAGCCATGCCGTTGAAGCCATCGACTGCAGGCAGGATGGCATATGGGACCCTGCGACAGCAGGTCCTCTCATAGTGGTGGACGCCAAAAGGACGTCTGCTACACAAGCCCCACGGAGGTAGTGGAGGGTGACCCGGAGGGGCCACCTGCCGAATCCACTGTACAAATGTTCTCACTAGAGAGTGAGCTACCAGGGGTCGTTGAAAAGACAGCAAGGGCAGATACCCGCCCCCTAATTGTACTTACAGTAGAATTTTTGGCCCGTTCCCTGCTGAAAAGCAGCAGGACTCTGGAACCAAATAAGTACGCGGATGCCACCTCATTTCCTCACAATAGGATATGCAGGTCTTCCAAGTGCGATGGTAATCTTCCTAGGGGATGATTTTCGAGCACTCCTCATGGTAGAGATCACAGAGTCTGACAGGCCCCGGTCTCTTAGCACCTGGCTCTCGAGCCATGCCGTTAAGCCAGTGACTGTAAAACAGGATGGCGTATGGGACCTTGAGACAGCAGGTCCTTCCTTAGCAGTAGATGCCAAAAGGCGTCTGCTACCAGTCGCCCTAGATCGGCGTACCAAGGACGTCGAGGCCAATTCATAGCAATTGGGACCATTGTAATCCTCTGCCTCCAGTCTGCAAAGCAGATGAGGACGGAGCTTCCGAGGAGGAAAGGCATAGATTAGTCGGTACTGACTCCACAGTGCCATCAACGCATCTTTCGTGCTTGCCTATGGGTCTCTTGACCTGGCCACAAACCTCAATACCTTCCGATTGAGTCGGGACGCCAGAAGATCTACGTCTGGCGTACCCCATCTTTGGCAGAGGAGCTAGAACACATTCGGGTGTAAGGACCATTCTCCCTGTTCCAGCATTTGGCGACTCAGGTAGTCCGCCTGCCAGTTCTACACACCCGGAAAGTACATGGCCGACAGTGCCGGTACGCTCCTTTCTGCCCACCTCAGGATGAGAGCGACCTACGATGCTGCAGCAGAGCTGCTTGTTCCTCCTTGATGATTGACATACGCCACCACTGTGGTGTTTGTCTGACTGAATTCTGACTGGACGCCCTTGTAGCCTCTAAGACCATGTGGGGAGGCAAGGCCAGCTTGTCCGGATTTCAGGCCAATGACTGGGAATCCTCCGGAGTCCAGTGACCCAGGTTGACTGAGCTCTTCAGACTCCTCTGCAACCGGGAAGACAGGCGTCCGCCGTGACCACCCTCCAGTAAACAGGAAGGAACAATTTACCCGACAAAAATGCCGGTGCTGTCGGCCACCAACTAGGGAGGTCCTGATTAGGTGGCTCACCCGGATCTTGATAATCCAGGGATGAAGGGCACTTGACCCTTCAGGACAGAGTTACCGTCTGTAACACTTGTGTGTGAAATAGCACCTATGGTACCGCCTCAAAGGAGGCTACCATGAGGCCCAGGACTTGCCTGCAAAAGTGGCATGACAACCCATCCTTGGGATGTCAACTGCCGCACCGCAGCCCGAAGGGTCTGCAACCTTCCCCTAGGGAGAAAAAAAACGTATGCCTCTGAGGAGTCTAGAATCAACCCTAGACACACTAGGAGTTGACGGTTCCATAACTGACTTCTGAGTGTTCAGCACCCCGCCAAGTATCGGAGGGTCTGACAGGTTAAAGACACGCTCACTTCTAATTTTAAGTTTGAAGTGACTCTCAGAAGATCGTCCAAGTTGCCCATGATAGCGATACCACGCTGTCTTAGTAGGGCCAGAATTGGGGCAGGCACCTTGGTGAACATGTATGCTAAAATTTATATAAATCAGTGCGCAACCTATTAAATAAGCCAACACGGTGCTTATAATTGTACAAGTGAAAATGAAAATAAACAAATGACAGAATAGACACTTAAATAAATGTCTTAAATAACACCTAATTGACGAGTGAAAAATAAATGAAAATAAAAATAAACAAAAACCAAAAAAGCAGTATATATTGCCCCCTAAAACTGTTATACTTCTGAGTACACAGTTCAAGTGTATTAAAGTTCATATAAACAGGAATGTCGGCATCAAACAAACGAATCCTGATCCTGTGATATAGACAAAGCGAGACTTTTTCAACTTGTTCGGATAAGTGATAAAGGCAATGGAGGCTTACCAGCTCAGGTGGATCCCAATTACAGAGATCTTATGGGGCTCATGCATAGATGGAGACATCCACCGACATGCCACAGATCGATACCTCCAATCACCCGATATCCCGATCCTCCAGGGGCCCTCAAAGCAAAGTGATCATACAAAGGACTCCCTCGCTCACACAGCAGAAAAGGATGTTGAAATGAAAAAAGAAAAAAACCTCATGGTGCAATATTTCTCGTTTTAAAAGAAGATACCCTTTATTAGATTTGGGTAAATAAAATCGCTTCACATGAAGATTATCAGAAGAAAAGCGGCAATTTCGAAAAACGGATCGTACTCAGCTGCTGTGTTGCAGTCAGCTGTAGCGTAGTGACGGCCCGATCAACAGCTCGGTGTTTATAAAAAAGTGTATATAAAAATGTGATAAAGACGGGAGAAAGCTCCTGGAGGGTGACCCGGGATACCTTTACATGCTGACTACCCCTACAGGGGTAAAGAAAGCTGGTGAGTGGGGACACAAGTGAGGGCCGAATTGTCTGCACTTGCTGAACATCAGAGCTTATACTTACCATTTATGTTAAGAAAATTGACCCAAACATTATCAACTTCAACTTTATTTCTGCCATTACAAACTGTCTTTAGTGGTCATCAGCACAGTAGTTTCAGACTGCTGGCATATAATCTGTTATAATTATAGGCACCTTATATTGGACTATATGTTTTAGCCTGTATCTGCAGTATACGTCTTTATCACATTTTTATATATACACTTGATGATAGTTGTTTATTTTGGACTAGCCTGTATTATAGGAGTCACATCTTTTCATCACCTATTTTTCTATTATAGACAAGATATCAAAGTTTTGTTATTGGTGGCTGGTAGTTATCACTTGGAGGAGATACTATTATATTACTTAGGGTGATATGACCACATATGATTTAATTTTTGTCATATCTGACACATCATACACATTATACATAATACTGGTCACGCTTAGAACCAGTGAGCAGCGCCATACCCCATTAATCTATTCACAGATACATCAGGGGCACCAGCTATCAGTCAGGTGTTTCAGGGGAAAAAAACGTCTGCTTCAGACGCCATGCTGACCCACGCGCTGACACCCACAGGGCTCCAGGCAAGGCATCAATAGGCCACCCTCCTAGCTGCTTCAGAGATGCAGGGTCTCCCAGAGGACTCACCACCCTTGCTGCCGTGTACTCCGCCTGTGATACTATCCCACCTCTGCCTGTGTCAGTCTGATTCCCATCAGCGTTCCCTGTGTGAACTTGTGCCAGTGAAATGCACCCTAGAGGCCGGAGACTATCGCAAAATGGTCGCCAAGCGGCTGTATTGAACAATGTGGGCTCCAAGAAAATGGCCGCCGGGCAGTTGATAGAGGCCAAAGCGGGTGCGAACCACAAGAAAATGGCCGCCGAGTAGCGATATATACATATTGGCGCGAACCATAAGAAAATGGCCGCCGGACAGTCACTAGAGGCCAAAACAGGCATGGACCACCGGAAAATGGCTGCCGACAGCATGGAGGGAGAGAGGCACACTTTCAGGTAAGCAAAATGACATCTTTTAAAATGACAACACAGCGCAGCCCCGCTCAAGATGAAGCCCCCCCCAGGTGACCCCCAGCACCCAGCCACCTTAGCTCAGAGCCCAGGGAGGAGGGAAGGCAGGGATAGGGGAAAGAAAGGGGCCACAACCACTTACTTGATCTCTCCAGGAATGTCCAGCCAAGTCACCCTGCCGAAGCAGGGGAGCTACTTACCTTTCCTGCGTGGATCATGCTGGAAGACATTCTGGACAGATCATCATCCGCGCACGGAAGCGACAGTCGGCCAGGCATGCAGTGATTGAACCCTAGGGAACGATCGCATGCATGCCCTGGAGCGCTAGCTCACCGGACAGGCTACTGCGACTCGGCCGTAAGGTCAGCCGAAGCCGAGCGGTCCGATGCAAGCCTTAGAGCGTAAGCTTACCGGACAGGCTACTGCGACACGGCCGTAAGGTCAGCCGAAGCTGAGCAGTCCGATGCAGGCCCTGGAGCGTAGGCTCACCGGCCACCCGTAGAGCGACGGGCAGGTCGTGGAAAACCCAGCGCGTAGCTAGGGTCAGCACACGCTCGATGGCCGAAACTGGGGGGACTACAAGGATCGAGGACCCAGCCTGTCACCCAGTCGGCAGTTGATCGGAGATCGCAGGAACCAAAAAAATAAATAAAAAAATTCCCCCGGACCAATGGGCCCGAAGGGAGCCATGTCCTACTCCTTGCTAGACAGAAAAAAACTTATCTGTGAGGTGCAGAGAGAGGGATTATACTCAGAGGGTCCTCCCCCTGGGCGGTGCTGTAGAGGATGTGATGCAACACTTTTTACAAGTTTTTCTGCCTAGTCACTCCTAAATAACGGATAATACCCACTATATCAATAGGAAGCTGTGTCAGTCCATGAATGAAAGAGTAAAGTGGTTTAATTTGTCTGCACTATTGGGGGTGCTGTTCTTTATTTTTGCATGTCATGTGGCATCATAAGCAATGAGAGATGTTGCAGTAGATGCAAGGCCAGCCGATAACATTTACTATATGGTTGATGGTACATTAAAGTGCAGAGTGACCTCTTTAATATTCTGAGGTTCACTCGCTCTAGTAAGAGTTTATCTTTTATCACAGTGGTGGAGTATATATCACAGGAGGAGACTTTAACTGGAAATTGCTGGAGGAGTTATTCTTTGATCGCACTGTGCACTTCTTTATGGGACATTTGGATTGAATTATTTGGAACTTTGAATGGTTTTCATCCAAAGACTGTTATATATCCGTATAATATTAATGTTCAAAATATATATTTTTTACAATGTTATTCACATGAGTGGATTATTTTAAAAGGGACAAAATTATCTTTGGGCATTCATTTTCTATGGCATGATGGATATTGGCATTGAACAGTGTATCTGTACACCACAGTATGTTATCTATAGTATAAAGCTGTTTATCTTTTTAGAAATAGCACAGCATTTGAAGTTTAGATTGAAGTAAACTTGTCCATTTTCCCAAAAAGGTTTTCTTGATAACTCGCAACCACTATTAAGTCAGAGCCATACACTAATCGAATCTTGGCCGGTTCACCAGGAACCGGCTGAGATTTGAACCATGTATGGGCAGGCTGAATACATCAAGTTGATCGATCAATCATCTTGGGTACAACTAGCATACCAGGTTTTACCTACGATTATCACTAGCGACCGCTAGCAATAATCTCTGACTTCTCCTGACAGGGACAGCTTCCCTGCCCCCCAGCCGAGAGAAGACAAATGCCAGGCAGGAGGGATTCCCACATCAACACGATCTGTGTTGATGGGGGAATCAAGCAAATTTCTTTCCTGAAACCTGTGGTCGCAGGAAAGTAATTTGCTCCGTGTATGGCCGGCCTTACTTTGCCTACACACCCCCACCATTGTGTTCGTCTGCAGGCACCAAGAGTAAAAAAAAAACAAAAAAACTATGGCTTATAAAAGGGCAAAGGACCTTTCCCACACTCCCATCTGACAGTGCTCAAACAATGAGCACTGCATTGTAGGAGAAATAGGAAAGGGTTACTTTTTTTAATAAATATATATATATATATATATATATATATATATATATATATATATATATATATATATATATTGGGGGGGGAATTATTTGATCCTCTGCAGATATTTTATGTTTGCCCACTTACAAATAAATGAAGGGTCTATCGTTTTTATCATATGTATATGTGTATGTGTATTTTAAATGATAGAGACAGAATATCAACCAAAAATCCAGAAAAAACACGATATAAATTGAGTTGCAGTTCAGTGAGTAAAATAAGGATTTGATCCCAAAGCAAAAGTACTTGGTGGAGAAACTCTTGTTGGCAAGCACAAAGGTAAAACGTTTCTTGTAGTTAGTGACCAAGTTTGCGCACATCCAGTTTTTGGTCCACGATTTTTTACATATCTTCTCTAAATCCTTGTGGTTTCTTGGCTGTTGCTTGGCACCTCGAAGTGTCAGCTCCCTCCATACATTTTCTATAGGATTAAGGTCTGGCGACTGACTAGACCACTCTATGACCTTAATGTGCTTCTTCTCGAGCCACTCCTTTGTTGCCTTGGAGGTATGTTTTGGGTCATTGTCATGTTGAAAAACCCTTCTTCAGTGTTCTGGCTGAGGGCTTGTACCTTTAGCAGCGAAACAGCACCAAAGCATAATGTTTCCACCTCCGTGTTTGACTGTAGGGATTTGGTTTTTAGGGTCAAAGTCAGCATTTTTCTTCCTCCAAACACAGCGAGTCCCCCTCCTCAAGAAGGCATATGTACAGTCATGCCAATGAACATCTAAATGATTCATAGAAGGATTGGGAGAAAGTGCTGTGGTCAGATGAGACCAAAATTGAGCCCTTTGGCATAAACTCGGCTCGCCGTATTTGGAGGCAGGAAAATGCGGACTATGACCCCAAGAACGCCATCCCTACAGTCGAACACGAAGGTTGAAACACGATGCTTTGGGGCTGTTTCTCTGCTAAATGTACAGGCCAACTTTACCACATTGAGGGGCCAAAGGATGGGGCCATGTATTGTAAAATCTTGGATGAGAACCTTCTTCCCTCAGCCAGAACACTGAAGATGGGTCATGGATGGGTCTTCCAGCATGACAATAACCCAAAACATACCGCCAAGGCAACAAAGGAAGGGCTCAAGAAGAAGCACATTAAGGTCATGGAGTGAGCTAGTCAGTCAGTCTCCACACTTTAATCCTTTAGAGGTTTTATGGAGGGAGCTGAAACTTCGAGTTGCCAAGAAACCTTAAGGATTTAGAACAGATCTGTAGAGTGGACTAAAATCCCTCCTGAGATGTGTGCAAACCTGGTCTCCAACTACATGAAACGTCTTACCTCTGTGGCTGCCAACAAGAGTTTTGCCACCGAGTGCCAAGTCATATTTTGCTTGGGGATCAAATACTTTTTTACTCACTGAACTGCAAATTTATAGCATTTGTTAAAAAGTGCTTTTTCTGCATTTTTGGTTGATATTCCGTCTCTATCATTTAAAATACACCTATGATAAAAATTATAGACCCTTCATTACTATCACATTTATCAAATAATTATTTTCACCGCTGTATATATAAACGGAGTGAGAGGTTTAACTCAAAGAAAGCATGTAATAAGAGAAAAATAAAAGATGTCATTACTGACCGCCAACAGAAAAATGTATGCGGAGTCAGTGATAAAGCACAAGTATGCAGACAGTGAAGTCAAAACTTCAGGCCTGCACTCTTGTTCCACGCTAGTGATTGAAAGTACTGAAGTCATTGGATCAACATGTTACCTAAACAACCAACATTTTAAGGAGGTGGCGTGCAATAGCCAAGTATTTCTCTCAGAGCAGGTTCTCAGAGTGAGTATGGTAGCTAGGTACACAAAGTTGAGTAGGAATAAGCAATTTTTGTATTACTATTTTAATCTACCCAAAGATAACAATGAGGCGAAGAAACAAAAGTTCAAACATTATGCAGTAATATAGATGCTATAAAATAGAGAATAAAAAAAGAAAAAAGAAAAAAACCCTGCATTTATGTTACCAGTTAAAGTAAAAGTCTAATCTAAATCTATCTTAGCTTAAACCTAATTCCAGCCCCATTCTAAGCCCTATACCAACTAGCCTGTAAGTATACACATCTTACCTTTACAGTTAGCATAGGGCTTAGAATGGGGGTTGGAGCAGGTTTACTTTAATATTACAATAATAAACAAATACCTCAAAAGCCAACTGAATGGTGTCCAAGGTCTTCGAAGGTCTGCACACAACAGACAATGCAATAACATACTCCCGTAGGTCAATTGCACCTTCTTCATTCTGTAAAAAGACACAGTAATCAGAAAATGTGATGTTTATTGCTTAAAGTGATTGTAAACTATTACCTTGTAAAACAACCCATTCAGTTTAAAATGGAAATAAAAGGCAAAACATTTTTGTATAGATATAAAAAATAAATTATAAATACCTTTTTTCCGTTTTTATTTTTTATTAGTAATCACATTTCCTCTGTTCTTAGCTGCAAAAGAGCTGGGGGAGGAGAAGCAGCAGCACACTGAGCTTCCCAGTGAATGGCTGTGAAGGGGAGGTGTGTCAGGACAAGTCTGATCAGTGGAGGAGAGTACACCAAGTTCCCAGAACAACTAGGGAACTGACCACGTTGTGTTCTCCTGCTTAGTGCGGTCAGTTTTTAATAGGAAAGCAGAGGGACTGGCAGGAACATCAGGTATTTCACACAAAGTAAGCAATACAAAGAACAGAATACTTTCTCAAGTCCATGGTACAGCAGGCACATATCAGAAATATTAAATGTTGAGGTAACAAACGCTTGAAATTTTTAAAAAATTGTTCTTCAGTAAAATCTGTCTTGGACATGGTTCAAACTAAGCCTGAAATTATTATTAGGTCAGAAATCACTGCCGATTGGTTAATGCCACTTAGTAGTGGAACTTTTTGAACCATTTGGAATTTTATTTGCTGATAAGTTAAATTATATGCTGGCTCCTGACATCCATATAAAAAAATGATATCCCTACAAAAATTCCTACTTTCACTCAAGTGTCATGACCATTTCAAACACTAAGGCCGCGTACACACGACCGTTTTTTTTCTGCAAAAAACGACAAGAAAACTGCCGGGAGAGCGGTCTTGCCGAGAAAACCGGCTGTGTGTACGTGGGTTTCAGTTTTCTCGTTAAGAAAACTGGCCAGATTCCCAGACGAGAAAAAAGATGACCTGCGGTCTTTTTTCTGGTCGAGAATCTCGTCGGCCTGCTTCTCGAGGAGAAACCCGAGCGTGTGTACACTTACCTGTCGCTGTAGAAACCTGCGCATGCTCGAAATGACTTTGACGCATGCGCGGTAGCTTCCTAGGCATAGGGTGTAGCAAGATGGCATCGAATGTGACGAGCGCGCGCTCGTCTTAGTCAATGACGTCACCGCGTTCGTGCCATTCAAAAGAACGGCGGTTCTTTTGAATCGTACGTGTGTACACTTGGCCGGGACAAGTTTCTGGTCAAGATTCTCATCAGGAAAAACAACGAGAATCTCGGCCGTGTGTATGAGGTCTAACAATGAGGTCTATCTTCTTCAATGGATTCCCTTAAAGGAGAAGCAGAAAAATTGGAAATCAAGCTACAAGGGATTAACACCATTAGTATGTCCACGTGAGAAGGGAGTAGAAAAATAATATTTCATGAATATTTCATGAAAATCTCACCATTTAGCTCCTGAGAGGTGTAAGTAGCCAGAAAGTGGATTCAAACCTTGGCATCCACTAAAAGCTCAAAACATTGGTTTTGGTTGGCACTTGCCTTTAAACAAAGCATTGTTCCACCAAACAGGAGAACATTTCTTTCATTCCAAACCAGTTTGTAACCAAACTCCCTATACAAGCCCTAAACACTTATCTATTTAAAGAGCACCTTCCTTATCTGAAGTTTACACTGCAAGCAGCCTCCCCACTTCCCTTGCAAGTCACTGTTTTTCACAATGAACAGTGTAAATGATAAACTTTAAAAAAAAGTACATGTAGGTTTGTAACCATTTTTTCCAAGACTGCATCTTCTGAAACTGTAGATACAAGTAGTGTGAATGAGACAGGGGCTTGTTTGTCTTTAGCTTAACCACTTCAATACTGGGCACTTTTACCCCCTTCCTGCCCAGGCCAATTTTCAGCGCTTTCTCACTTTGAATGCCAATTGCACCGTCATGCAACACTGTACCAACATGGAATTTTTATAATTTTTTGATAGACAGATAGAGCTTTGATTTGGTGATATTTAATCACCTCTGGGTTCTATATTTTTTGCTAAACAAACAAAAAAGTCTGATTAAGAATAACCTTTTTTTTTTTTTTATTAGTTTTGGTTATAAAATTTTGCACATAAGCAATTTTTCTCCTTTACGGATATGCCGACAGCCGTGCCCCTGTTGTCGGCACCCCTTTATCTAGAGTGACCAGACATCCCCGGTTTCCGGGGACAGTCCCCGGATTGAGGACACTGTCCCTGGACCACGTCAGTCCCCGGATTGGATTTGAACAGGGGCTGGGGAAATTTCAAAGACAGTCAGTGCAGAATAAAAAATAAAAATTATGAATTACACCCCCCCCCCCCCGCCATGTTATGTGACACACTGTAACAGAGCCAGCCAGAGTCATGATAGAGTGCCTGCTGCCTGTGAGTTATCATAATGCTGATGATGTTAACCAGTTGCTGATCGCCTGATAGCAGATTTACTGCTACAGGGCTGACTCGATGTCCACCGGTACCCGCTGATCGTTATGTACATAGGCAGAACGGTGGTCTGCCTATGTAAACAAGGCAGATCGCCGATCTGTCAGTATGGAAGACATTGATCCTGTGTTCCTGCAAAGCGGGTACAGGGATCTATGCCTTCCCTTAGTAAAAGCACCTCCTCCACAGTTAAGCCTCATACACACGGTCGGACTTCAAACAAACGTTTCCGTCGATTTTTGTTCACAGGGCGTTGGCCGTGAACTTGGTATGCATACACACGGCAGGACTTTTTCAGCCAACTTTCCCCAAATCACGTGTTTTTTCTGCTCTTTACCGCCACCCTTTGGTCAACTTCTGCTATTGTTGGTTGATTTTAACATTGGTTCTGAGCATGCGTGTTTGTACTTTGGACTAAAGTCCGATGGACTTTTGTACACGATAGGATTTTGCACCGTAGGACTTTTGTTGCTGAAAAGTTTGTCCGTTTGCAGCACGAACATTTGTCCGATGAAAACCGAAAGTTTGTCCAATGGAGCGTACACGGTCGTATTTTTTTTAAAACCTGGGAATTCCGACCGTGTGTATGGGCCTTTGGTGTCCGATTTGTCCACCGTAATATCGCAGTCCAGCTATGAGTCGCTGATTGCTGCCATTACTAGTAAAAAAAACATCCCTGGATTTAATTTAAAAAATCTGGTCACCTTACCTTTATCCCAATCTGTGATCAGCTGTGCTCACAGACCGTGCCCCAGGGGACGCAAACCATCATTTGGCTATAAAACGGTTTCCTTTGTTAAGGGACTTCCACATAGTTACATACAGTAGTTGGTAAAGTTGAATAAAAACACCAGTTCAGCCTAAGTACATCACCAGACTGATCACTGCCACACTTTGGTTTTGTATCCACCCCCTCTGTGAGCAGCCTGTAGTGGAAGGGGCTGCTGCTAGGTCCATCCCACAGCTCTGCTTTCTGCACAAGCCATGTGCAGCATAGTGATGTCACTGCTACATTTATAAGGTAATACCTAGGTTTGCATTTGATGCACACAAAGTGGATTTATATCCTTTACTTGGCTATTGAACATTATATTTAAAAAGGTTTTGTGCCTTAAGTGAAGTTTTAAGACTGTCCTACTGGTTTGCTCTTTAACCACTTCAATACCATGCACTTATACAGCTTCCTGCCCAAGCCAATTTTGAGCTTTCAGCGCTGTCCCAATTTGAATGACAATTGCGCGGTCATGCTACACTGTACCCAAACAAATTTTTTATCATTTTATTCCCACAAATAGAGCTTTCTTTTGGTGGTATTTGATCGCCTCTGCGATTTTTATTTTTTGCACAACAAATAAAAAAAGAGCGAATTTTTTTTAAAAAAACGACGTTTTTCTTTGTTTCTGTTAATTTTTTTTGTAAATAAGTACCTTTTCTACTTCAATGACGGGCACTGATAAAGCGGCACTGACGGGCACTGATAAAGCGGCACTGACGGGCACTGATAAAGCGGCACTGACGGGCACTGATAAAGCGGCACTGACGGGCACTGATAAGGCGGCACCGATGAGGTGGCACCGATGATGGGCACTGATGGGCACTGATGGGTGGCACTGGTATGCGGCACTGATTGGCACTCATAGGCGGCACTGATTGGCACTCATAGGCGGCACTGATTGGCACTCATAGGCGGCACTGATTGGCACTCATAGGCGGCACTGATTGGCACTCATAGGCGGCACTGATGGGCACTTATAGGCGGCACTGATGGGCACTTATAGGCGGCACTGATGGGCACTTATAGGCGGCACTGATAGGTGGGCACTTATGGGCACAGATGGGCACGGATGGGCACTGATAGGTGGCGCTGATGGACACTAGTAGGTGGCACTGATGGACACTACTAGGTGGCACTGATGGACAGCAATGCCAGCCACCACACATTGTGGTGGTGCCATCATAGTGCCAGTCAGTGCCCATTTGTGGGCACTGATTGGCATATATTTTTATTTATTTTTTTATTACATGTGGATGGCCATGGGGGCCATCCACATGCTTGGGGCTTCCTGGGGGGGTTCCCTGGTGGTCTAGTGTGGGTATCCGAGGGGGGGCTGCGCTGATAAACGATCAGTGCGAACCCCCCGTCAGGAGAGCCGCCGATCGGCTCTCCTCTACTCGCGTCTGTCAGACGCGAGTGAGGAAGAGCCGATCAACGGAGGCTTTTTACCGAGATCAGTGTAGCGGTGGGTCAGACTGACCCACCGCTCCACCGATCGCCGCGATGCGTGCCCCCCCGGGCGCGCGGCGGCTGTTATCCCGCAGGACGTCATATGACGTCATATGACGTCCAGTGTGGATAACTGAACCACTTCCCGGACGTCAATCTGCTATTGACGGGGCGGGAAGTGGTTAAAGTGGGAGAAAACTCCCATCTCTAACTTTTACCTATAAGGAAGCCAATAATAAGGCTTACCTATGGATACTGTATATATCCTCTAAGACTTCATGTACATGGGACGTTTTTACAACCTCTCCTGAATGATTTAACTTGACAGATAGTAACCCACGTTTAAAACGTCCGTTTTGCCGCGTTTACATGCCGTGTTTTGCAGCATTTGCGTTTAAAATATATATATTTTTAAATGGCCAAAAACGAAAAATGCCTATAAACAAAACATGGCTAAATGCAGGTTACCGCGTTTAGACGCGTTTGGCGTCTGAAATAATTTTTTTGCCTTCAAAAAAAAGCCTAGAAAACGCAACTGTCTAAAAACGACAGAAAACTAACCTGTGTACATGTACACATAAGATAACATTGAATGAGTTCAGGGGCAGTGGAAAAAATAGGATTTTTTGTACTCACCGTAAAATCCTTTTCTCTGCTGTCCATGGACGTAAACAGCTCCTTAAATCTTGACATGTGGGTTATGTTCCTGTTCATAGGAGAGGACTAGGCAGAACATGTTAGTTATCTTAAAACATGCAACTTTAACAGAGTTGAACAGCCCCGCCCAGGCAGCGGTCCCTCCATACATAACACTCCACCCTGCAGTCAGCAGCCTCAGTTCGTAGAAAAGCAGTACAAACTAAAAAAGGAGGGGTTGGTGCTGTGTCCGTCCATGGACGACAGAGAAAAGGATTTTACGGTGAGTACAAAAAATCCTATTTTCTCTTTTCGTCCATGGACGGACACAGCTCCTTAAATCTTGACATGTGGGACGTCCCCAAGCAGTGTCAGAAAAAACGAGGGGTGGGAACAGCAATCAAAAGAAGACTTATCTTCACCCCAAACAAACAGAGCTCCTCGACGGAGGAGTTGCAACCTCAAACAGCCGCCTGCAAAACCATGCAGCCAAAGGAAGCATCCAAAGATGCACTCACATCAACCTTGTAAAACTTTGAGAAAGTGTGAACAGACGACCAGGTCGCCGCCTTACACACCTGTGAGACAGATGCTAGATGTCGGGAAAACCCAGGAGGCACCAATGGCCCTGGTTGAATGCGCCGCAAAGGGAAAGGGAGGCGCCCGCCCCTAACCCCCTTGGCGGTAATCCCGAGTCTGGCTCGGGGTGAGTTTTTCATGCTAAGAGCGTTAACCCCGAGCCAGACTCGGGATTGCATTGCAGGATACAGGGAAGTTACTTACCTTGTTCCCTGGATCCTGCAATGTCCTCCCGCAGTGTGTGCGAGCTGAGTCTCGCTCGATCCACACTGCCGAGTGCCGAGCTCCGTTCCCTGCGATGTTGCGGCGCACGGGGGCAGAGTTCAGCGCCAAATTCAAAAAGTGAAACACACAGTATACATACAGTATACTGTAATCTTACTGATTACAGTACTGTATCAAATAATAACACATCCCCTTAGTCCCTAGTGGTCTCTCCAGTGTCCTGCATGCAGTTTTATATTATAAAAACTGTTCTTTCTGCCTGGAAACTGGAGATTGTCCATAGCAACCAAAAAGTGTCCCTTTATGTCAAAAGTGGTTTTAGACCAGCTAAAAAACAGCGATAATAAATTAGAATCACTTGCAGAATTGAGCGATAGCGATTTGTGGGGAAAATCGTCATCAAACACTAAATCTAATGACAGCGACAATTCTGCAACTGAGCAAATTTCAGTGTTTTTGATTTGATTACATTATTGAATATTTTTTATTATAATTACATTACTATTTGTTATAAATATTTATAGTTATTTATTATATTATAATTTATGATTTTGTGTTTCAAACTTTATCACACCAGGGATGTCTACTAGACTCTTGTTTGGTTAGGTTTAAGTAAGTAATTACTAAGAATTGTAGGCCTACCATACAGAACACCAAATTTCCATGCAAAATAATTGTACCGCTTTTGGTACATAATTCCAGACAGAATCATACCGCCAGGGAGGTTAAGGGCATAGGCTGCCTGATTCACCTAGAAATGGTGGCCGACGAGACCGCCAGGCCCTTCTGTGGACCAGACATCGACACGAACAGTGAGTCAGACTTCCGGAACGGAGCCCTAGCAGACAGGTACACCCATAGGTCACGTACCACGTCTAAAGAATGTAGCGCAAACTCCTTGGGATGCGACGGCCGAGGACACAAGGACTGAAGTACAATGTCCTCATTTAGGTGAAAAGCCGGAACTACCTTAGGAAGGAATGAAAGTTGCGGGCGTAGCACCGCTTATCCTTATGGAGGACAATGTAAGGTGACTTGCAAGACAAGGCCGCCAATTCAGAAACCCTTCTGACCGATGTAATGGCAACTAGAAAGGCAACTTTCTGAGAAAGCGTTAAGAGAGGAATTTCCCTGATGTTCTCAAAGGGTGGTTCCTGAAGTAACGAGAGCACTAGATTCAAATCCCACGGAGGAAGCGGTGGTCAAATCAGGGGAACCACGTGTCGGAACCTCAGCACAAACATACTTACTAGTGATTGAGCCGTCAGGGATCATTGGAAGAAGACAGCCAAGGCTGAAATCTGCCCCTTAATAGTGCTTAAGGCAAGTTTCAGATCCACTCCGCGCTGTAAGAACAGCAGGATCCGAGAAACCGAATATGCCCGTGGGCGCCAGGCCATCTCTTTACACAGAGATGTAGGCCTTCCAAGTGCGATGGTAGAACGTCCGGGAAGAAGATTTCCAGGCCCTCAAGATGGAGGAGATTACCAAATCTGACAGACAACGGTCCCTTAGTACCTGGCTTTCAATAGCCATGCTGGTAAAGCCAGCGACTGTAAAACAGGATGAAGTATGGGACCTTGAGACAGGAAGTCCTCCCGCATTTGCAGCCGCCAGGGAGCGTCAGCTACCAGTCTCACAAGGTCGGCGTACCTAGGACGCCGGGACCAGTCTGGGGCGATTAGAATCACCAGAATTCCCTCGGCCTCCACGCTGTGGAGCAGGCGAGGAAGCAATTCCATTTGTGGAAAGGCATAAATTAGCCGATAGAGACCCCATGGAGCCATCAACGCGTCCGACGCGTCTGCCCAGGGATCCCTGGACCTGGCCACAAACCTCGACACCTTGCGATTGAGTCGAGAGGCCAGGAGATCCACAACTGGTGTGCCCCATTTCTGACAAAGTAATTGACACACCTCCGGGTGTAAATGACCATTCCCCCCTTGGTCCAGCATCTTGCGACTCAGATAGTCCGCCTGCCAGTTTTCTACGCCCAGATGTAAACAGCCGATAGAGCCGGCACGCTCCTTTCGGCCCAACTTAGGATGTGAGCGACTTCCGACGCTGCAGCCAAGCTCCATGTTCGTCCCTGATGGTTGTCAGAAGCCAATTTCCAGAAGGGTCTGACTGGCTATAGACATGTCCTCCTCTAATTTTGAGCCAGAAGAAGATCGTCCTAGTAGCCCACGATAGCAATGCCTCGCTGTCTCAGCAAAGCCAGATCGGGGCGAGCACCTTGTTAAAAACTCTTGGCGCGGATGCTATTGCAGAAGGGGACATGCAAGTATGCATCCTTGATGTCCAGGGACGCCAGAAAATCCCCCGGATGGAGCGCAACAACCTCCGTGTATTCCATCCTGAACTTTCGCACCCTCACAAAGGTATTGAGGGCCCTGAGGTCCAAGATTGGACGGACACCGTCCTTCCTTGGGACCACCAACAGATTTGAATAGAATCCCTGAAACCTTTCCACCAGAGGCACAGGTAAAATTACTCCGCACCTGAGCAAGTCTTGTACTGCTCCCATCAAAGCAGACCGACGAGCCAGAAGGAGAGGAAGATTTGAGGGAAAGATCTGTTTGGTGGACAAGAAGAAACACTATCTTGTACCCCGAAGTGACCACCTCGCAGACCCACTGGTCAGATAGCAGGAGGTCCACCGAGCTGCAAACTCGCTAAGCCATCGCCGCACCCCTGAGTCGGGCGGGGGCAAAATTTAATGCGTTAGCAGGCTTGTTAGCCTGCTCACTCGACTTAAAGCGTTTGTATAGCCTCAAATACTACATGCACCTACAGGTAAGCCTACATTAAGGCTTACCTGTAGGTGCTTGCAATATCTCCAAGACCTACACGGTCTTGGAGATATTTGCTAAAAAGACTGTACCGATATCTACGGCGCATGCGTGCCGTAGATAACGGCAGAGGCGCACTGAGCGCGGCGGCTCTTGAATGGGAGCCCACCGGACACTGCCGGAACTTGCGCATGCGCGGGGATCGTGTCGTTCCTCGCGCATGCGCGGGAGTGACGTCATCGCCGCTCCATCCAGTCACAGCGCGGGAGCGGCGATATCCAGAAGTCACTCCGGGTATCATGGCGGCGATGGGGGACGTGTCCGAGGACCGCTGCGGGGGCTTCGATCTAAGGTAAGTAATTGATAATGAGCTAGTATGCTAGTCATACTAGCTCATTATGCCTTTGCCTTGTAGGTTTTAAAAAAAAGTTTTGCGGTATACAACCGCTTTAAGCACCCAGGGACGCTTCTATCCCCCAGCTGGAGCCTTGTCAGTTTGGGAGGATCTGCCGGCTGACCCTGACTGACGAAAATACTTCTATTCTGCGCGGAATAGGAGGGCCCTGGCCAACGGCGCAGCTCCTTCCCCTTAGAGGACTGCGGGAGAAGTGTGCTCTTACCTCCAGTGACATCCTTAATAATGTCGTCCAGCGAGGTACCAAAAAGCCTCTGAAAGGCAATCTTCCAGAGCTCTTTTGGATGCATGGTCAGCGGACCAGCATTCAGCCAATCAGGCGGCGCAGTACCACCGCAGATACAGAGGCACTGGAAATCAACGGGGCCACACTGTGTATGTTTGTACTGTGGCGCCGAAGGCACGCGCATGTCTTTGGAGTGTGGGAGGAAACCGGAGCACCCGGAGGAAACCCACGCAGACACAGGCAGATGGTGTCGGGGTCCGGGTTCGAACCAGTGACCCTCTTGCTGCCAGGTGAGGAAGTTAACCACTACACCACTGTGCTTCCCCCCAGAGTGGCATCAGACACACACAAAGCCCTGTACCATTAGGTCAGCCAGCCTTATGCACTCTGGAGGAAGTTGATGCTCCTCTACTGTCTGTAGCAAAATCCTTGCCCATTCAGTATATGTCTAAGACACCAAAGTCACAGCCAATATAGGTCGCAACGCTGACCCCAGCATGGTGAACCTGGAGCGGGTCACTGCTTCGGACCACCTATCAGTAGGGTCCTGAAAGGCAGGGGTTCCCTCTACCGGGAGAGGGGTTTCCACGGCCGGAGGAGACCATTTTTTTTTTTTAAAAGGTACTCTCCAAAAGGATAACGGACCGCCATGTGCTGAGGGACCACAAAAGGACCTCTGCGGCCATTCCCATTCCTTATCTATGAACTTTCAAAGAAAGTAACATAAGGATAAAACTTTCACAAAGCGGTCAGATTTGAGTGACCCAAAGGAGACAGACTCCTCTGCGGAAGTCCCAGCTGCATCTACCAGCTGGAGAGTGTCCCGCACAGCATCAGAAGTGCACTCATAAGTGCCCTGACTAACATTTCCCAGAAGATGGCGGGGGGAGGGGGCGCTTTTTTACCCCCCTTACGCCCGCACGCCATTTCTACACTGGCAACAAATGATTCCAGGACTGTCGACAGCGTATCCATGGAAACCGCAGGTGCAGGGGCACCGTTAGCTGCCTCTGGCAATTTAGGGGAGGAAAGGTCACATACTGACTCCACTAACACCCACCGACAGTCCTCAGAGACCAAGTGAAAAACACTTTAGAATTCCACCCTCCTTGCTGCACTGACCGGGGGGAGACCGCTCAGCACCGCTGCCCGACTTGTATATACAGCGTGTGTGCGATGAAAAAAACTGAGGAGAATGAGCTGTGCGCCGTACAGAAAGCCAGTGCTAGAGTCCAAAACCCACTCCAAAATGGCCGCCAGACGCCTCATAAAAAGGGCGCGGACCACAAGAAAATGGCCGCCCGCAATACTGACCTGCCCCACAAGCGGCCACGACAAAACGGCCGCCAATGGAAATTTTAAAAGAGAAAACAGACACATTAAAAATGGCGTTGGCGCAGCAAAAATAATGGCGCCCGAGCCCCGGGATGTGGACGAGAAGGCCTTGCAAAGACTTCCCAGGAAACAGACCCCCCTCACAGAAAGCGGACCCCGGCGCCCCACGGTCCCCCACAGGGACTCGGAGCCCCCCCACAGGTACACCCCAGTCGCAGTGGGCCCTAGGGCAGGAGGGGAAAGGGCGACAGAGCAGGGAAAGGGAGGACAGGAGAACCCCTTAATCCCGGGAATGCCCAGCTGTTCCATCCTGCCGAGACAGGAGGAACCATACTTACCCATCCTTTTGAGGACATGCTGGTGCGTCCCTGACAGACCCACAACCGTTGGTACGGAGTAGCTGTTGGCCCAGTCCACTGAGTGAGACAGCAAGCAGCCCAGTCATATGTGGACCCAGGAGCATGTGCTCACTGGCCACCCCTGGAGCCATGGGGTACGTCGTGGCAGAACCAGCCCGTAGCTAAGGACTGGCGCGTTCGATGGCCGGAACTGGGAAGACTACAAGGATCTATAATATCCAGCCTGTTGCCCAGCCGGCAGTTGATAGAAGATATCACAAAAAAATAAAAATAAAAAATTATTCTGGACTCTGGGCCCAAAAGGGAGCGACGTCCTTCTCCTCTGCTAGGCAGAAATCAACTGAGGCTGCTGACTGCAGGGTGGAGGGCTATGCACGGAGGGACCGCCCCCTGGGCAGGGCTGTTCAACTCTGTTAAAGTTACATGTTTTAAGATAACCAACATGTTCTGCCTAGTCCTCTCCTATGAACAGGAACATAACCCACATGTCAAGATTTAAGGAGCTGTGTCCGTCCATGGACGAAAAGAAAAAAAAGTGTCCAACTGCCTCTGAACGTCCGTTTAGCAGCAGCAGTGTACATGGGGCCTAAACGTGCAGTTTAAAAGATATTTACTGTACATGCAGTTGATGTACATGCTGGTGCCGCTTAAAGCACCATATATGTGAGTTTTTATATGCTTTTGTTCATTATTCTAAATACAAATACTGCACTATGAGAATACTATTTTATTCTGCTTGTGGCTTATTTTAGCTATGAGAGGATATAGGGCTGGAATTTCTGGTGATGGTGGATTTATCCCACTTCTGTATCTACACTCATTTGAAAAGCGAGTGAGGTCCTGAGGGGCCATATACGGTTGGCGAGTGCGCATTTCTTCTGCACCTGGTGAATCACGCTTATAAGATTTCATCACACAAGAGTATTTAAAGACACGAAGTCTGGGATAATATGGATATCGACTAGCAATGAATTAAAAGAATATTTTTATGTTTGCTGGAAGATTTAAAACACTATTATTGTGAATATATGATTTGTATATTTTTACTATAGAATTATTAATTGATAGATTTGAGAAAAGGAGTAGCACCTATCGTTACATTATTCACATTTGTAGTGTGTTTTACACCTCAAGGGGGAAGCTGCACTTTGAATACACAATTATTTAGGTGGCGCCGCCTTATCACATTTATGGTATACAAGGACACATATGACTGAGTGACCTCTTGCTCTGTCATATTGTCCCTCCATGCAGACAGTGGCCCGTCTGGCATGAGGTGGACTGCATCTGCAAAAAGGTACCCTCCACTCATCCCTCAGGATGTGATAAGTATACACCTGCCTCTCCCCTTATCCCTTCTAGGTGGTTTAAAGTGGTCTCCGGTTACCCCATTTCATCTTCTTTCCTGTGTTGTGTGTCTGGGTGGTGCAGAGTGCAGTACACTTTACTATCACTGGGCTGTTTGTGCTATTGAATGAAAGGTGGACGGTGGGTTTTCACTCTACTACGACCGTATACTTGAATTGTTTGAGGCCCCCTAACTTCATAGGGGAAGGACTACTTCTCTGACTATGGTGTGATGGCAAGTTTTACTATAACTATAGATGGGTGGATACTGGCTGATGACATCACAATGGCATTCTCCAACAGTTACTTAGATGCAGGCTGGACTTTACCTGCACACAGAGAAGAACTCAGCATTACCTCTCCTGCAGCACACATGGCAACTCCAGTTTTTTTTTTTTTTTTCACCATTTTGTGCTTACGATTCCTGGCATTTATAAATGGGGGTCTGAAAGCCTCACCTTTGTAGCGTTTGGGGACTGAACAATCACCTCTGGCTGTTTCTGCTCAGACCCTACCTTTCTTGCTTGCAATTCTCATGGATTTACAGGCATCTCTTTGTTGTACTATTTCCGTATGTATGGTCACAAAGAAATTCCAGATTATCTTGCTTAAGAAGTTCAATTTTCTTTATTTAAACACTGCATCATATATATATTACAGATTTAGATTACAAACTGATAAACTAGCCCTGTTAATTAAAAAAAATATATTTTTGAAGATGAGGAAAGCACTTACTTCATCAAATAAGGCAAATAGGTCCTCTAATTTCTCCGTTACTGGAACAGACAGGTACTCTGCAAACTCCTTTAGGTTTATCTTCTCTCCTTTCCTTTTCTTGGCACTTTCTGAGAATTGTTTCAGCTCTTTTTCAAGCTTTTCTGGCTTTAACCTGTGAACAAAACGCTTCATTAAATAAGCAAAGAATATTTAGGCAAGTACAATTTAACTAAATACGGTTAAAACTCTAATTTTCTTAAGCCAGCCAAACATAGATCGAAATTCTGCAGAGACCGGCTGAATTTGCAAATGTGTATGGGAAGGTGATTGTGCAGAAGCCGATCTACTGATTGGTTTCTGTACAACTGCCCTGTTGGAAAATGTCCTCTTGATCAGCACCGCTAGCTATAGCCGGCAGCGCTGATCACTGTAACCAGATGGCTGGGATGTCTCACCACTCTCAGAATACAAAGACTCAGGGAGGAGGATTCCCCCATCCACATCAAATGTGTGGATGGGGGAATCGAGTCTTATTTTTCCATCCAACCTGCTGGTTGAACAAAAAATAAAAGTCCTTTATGGGCTGACTTACAGCACGTAAAAGGTGACTTTAGGAAGCTAGACAACGCTTTACCTCCAGTACTGAGAAACAATGCTGTAACATATGATCTTATTATGTTTTACCACTTATGTTTGGCGACATAATAATGAATGGGTCTGTCAATAAAAGCTGAACTCCAGGCAGATTTAAAAAACACTATTTAATGCAGTTCTGCAAGAATGACACTCTTTGTACTCTACACGCTATTTTTGTAAGCAAGAAACCTCATCAGTATGTTTGCTGCTCCTACATTGTCCAACCACAGGCTGGAGTGAAGAGAGGTGACCAAGAAAAGTAGTAGAGAAAAGTGATGTCACCGACCGGACTGTTGATGTATGGGTAGGGCTGGACAAGGTTATATATCCTTTGACAGCCAAAATAGCAGTATTTCAGGTAAACCATTTGCCTAGATTTCAGCTTTTATTATTCTGCTAATGAATTAAGTAATAATATCACCTTCAAACAGATAGAAAAATAAGATGCCATTGACATAGTATAATGTGTGTGTAACAATAACTGCAAGGACATATCTGGAGCAGTTGGCTATAATGAAAAAAGATTCAACAAAATCAGTATTTTTTCATAGATGACAGCATCTGCCCTTGAATTATGAATGTACATGTTACCTACCCCAGACTTCTTACAAGTCTTGCAAACTCCAAGAGAGAAGTATCTGATGGGAGACGAAGCTGGCCCTCTGCTAATGCCAGCTGACAGTCTTCAAATGTGTAGTCTGTGACAGACACATCCAATGCTCTTTAAGAGAAAAATTCAATGTAAACATAAAAGAGAAAAAACAAATGCCAGTCAAGTGCAACATTTCATCCTTTCTATGAATGAACCTGAACTTGAAAAAAAATAGGCTGCTTGATGCAGTCTGAGCACCACCTGCTGCTAGCACTTCTTATTGCAAGAGTGTAATCAAAACCTATTTAGGCAAAACAAAACTTCAAATAAACAACATTATAACAATAAACACCAACCCAAGGAGTTTCATTAGGGTTTGATGATCTCAATTATTGCAATCCTTGGATTAGAACAGGAAAAGGGAGTTTTAAGATGTTTAATTCATTTGCACCTGCATGCATACCTGGACTGCACCAAAAAAGGTGGGTGAAGAAATGTCTGCTAGCAGAAATAACAAACTCTTGAGAGAAGTCCCAATTTCCTTGCAACTTCTGTGAATGCCACACAGTAGTAAGCACTTTTTAAATGAAAGGACTATTTGTCCTCTTTGTTAGAAACTTTAATTTCAGTCTATAACACGTGCCGACCCGTATACATTATATATATATATATATATATATATATATATATATATATATATATATATATATATATATATATATTACTGTGGCAGTGGGGCTCGTACAGGCACCATAAAAAGGTACCCGTACCTGTAGGTCGCGGCTTACTTCCACGTGGCCAGGACCTACAGGGCTCTGTACAGAGGGAACAATCGGTTTCTCATCCCTGCAAAGCAATTTAGTAAAAAAGCAGCACACACCCCTTGATCACCCAAGATGTTAACGCCTTCCCAGCCAGTGTCATTAGTACAGTGACAGCATATATTAGCATATTACACCTAGTTGTCTAGAACTATCATATTACACCATAGTTTTTAGACGCCATAACTTTGGCAAAAACCAATTAATATACACATATTTGAATTTCTTTTACCAAAGACATGTAGCAAAATACATTTAAGTCTAAATTTATAAAGAAATTAGATTTTTTTGAGCCGATATGTTTTATAAACACAATTTTTTTTTTTTTTTAATGAAAATGTTAGTCTTTATTCATTTATATAATGAAAAATAAAAAGCTTAGTGATGCTCAAATACCACCAATAGAAAGCTCTATTTGTGTGAAAAACATTATATACATTTTATTTACGTACAGTGTTGCATGTCAACGCAATCGCAGGCATAGGGAGAACATGCAAACTCCAGGCAGGTAGTGTCGTGGTTGGGATTTGAACCAGCGACCTGCGTGGGTTTCCTCCGGGTGCTCCGGTTTCCTCCCACACTCCAAAGACATGCTGGTAGGTTAATTGGCTCTCGTATATGAATGTGAGTTAGGGCCTTAGATTGTAAGCTCCTTGAGGGTAGGGACCGATGTGAATGTACAATGTATATGTAAAGCGCTGCGTAAATTGACGGCGCTATACAAGTACCTTAATAATAATAATAATAATTGCTAGTTAAAGAAGCGCAGTGCTAAATAGCAAAAAATGCCATGGTCCTGAAGGGAGTAAACCCTCCCGGAGCGGTTAAAGTGCGTTTAAGTCCAAAACATTTTTTCAGTATGTTTTGCATTATGGCTCACTGTACTATATAGAGTTTTCCTAAGCAAACTATTTTTATGACTCTTTTGCAAGGACTCTTGCCTAGAGATTCTTCAGATAACAGCACTTACCATTTCAGGCTAACAATGGTAAGCCACTTCCTTGCAATTAGCAGCAGTATTGTCAGCCTGCTATGTGAACTTCTTCAGTACACTTCACAGTTAGCTTCAAGGGAAGAAAGTGGATGACCACACACAGGAGCACATAAACTCCAGTTTCGGGAGAAGATGTTAACGCATTTTACGCCAAAGATGCTTACTGCTGCAGCCCCTTAAATCCTCCTGCACTTATTTAAAAACATGCAGCCGAGTTTAACTGGTGACCCATTCTTTCAACACAGAGAAAAAAAAAATATATATATATAGTTTCAATATAACAAAGTACAAATGTTCCAGACAACAGCACAATCAGAAAAATTCATATACTGTATATACATAGATGGGAAATAAAATACATAAACCCCATTAATATGTATAATTAGGGAAATAACAAATAAAAGACACATACTGACATCTTGTAAGATAACATTATAATCCAATGAATAGCCACACCTAATTAGCAAAAAAAAAAATGTCCTTATCATAGGGGAAAGTGTACAGTAATCATCTGCAAGAGAAAGAGACCAGGTGTCACTCAAAAAAGGGGTGACATTTATTTGATTCGGTATCTAGGTTTGAAGCTAGATAGAGGCACTTACAAAGTGCCTAAGTGTCATCCTACTAATGATTTTAGAGCCGTTCTGGTCAATTTGGTGAATAGAGGGGGCCCGTTTGGGTATCTTCAATTCCAAAGTAGCTGAGATGGTGGTTCCCGAGTACCCAATTCAGTCATTTATCATCTCCCAAAAATGCACAAGGCGTTAAACCCCCTTGTTTGGCAGAACCATTATAGTAGAGATTGGCTCACTCAATAACAGAATAAGCCTGGATAGTCCACTTCAACTTTTAGTAATTCAATTGCCAAGCAGCTTGAGGATTACTAAGCATCTTTAGAATGTGACAGGTACATTTATATGGGAGGAGTTGGTTTGGAAAACTTGCAATGTTTCAAGTCTATAATCTTCCATCCAACATGTCTTAACTATTGAAGCAGTATCATTTTATTTAGACCAGCACACTGGCTATCCTTTTAAACATGGTGTGTTTGTTCTTGAAAAGCCAGCTACTCACACACTATGTTGTTTCTTTCAACAGGATTTGCTGCCTAAAGTGGTAGGGGTGGGGGTGATGTATTTGCCCTCAATCGCCAGCCTTTTTTTTTGCAATTCCTTACTCACCAAACTTTTAATAAGTTAGTGAGAGAAAGCCTGCATCAATGGTGGTGGCAACCCATTCAGATCATATAATAAAGTATATTTACGCTACATTGATCTGATTTTAGTGTGAGATAACAAGTTTGGTGACCTTGATTTACTTAATGATACCCAGCTATATCAGAGGTTCAATGGTTGTATGAAAACCAGGGAGGTGACTTTTCTGGATGTACGTTTGGTAGAGGAACATGGCAGTGGCGATCACAGAACTGTATAGGAAGCTCCTATCAGGGAATAGTCTATTGCAGGCACAGTCAGGACATCCCAGACATATCAAGGGCATCCTTGTCAGGCAGTTCTTACAATCATGAGGGGTGTTGAAGTCAAACCGGGACTTTTGAGTTTATGAAATAAAAGAACAAAATTCCAAGGAGTGGAAACTGCATTTTTTTTTCCTCAATGTTTTCCCCTGGTACATTTTTACACTTATCTCAGTGTTTAACTAATCCCCGGAAAACTTTGGCATAGAAATATTTGTCTGTACGTCTGAACCATCCTAGGACAGCCTGTTTCACTTCGTCATCTCTGCTCAAATGCTGACCTCTGAGGAACTCTTTTAGGGGTCCAGGTTATGCATTGATTATCCAGGATCAGGTGGTCCACACGCTGAATGATCACAAGAATGTCTGCTGTGGGCTGGGAACCACCACGGCCTGGATCGTCACTGACAGACGGATGGACATTTTTTAAACGTTTACACTATTCAAATGTCTTACTCAAGCTTAGCGTCTCATCACTGTACTGTGCTTGAAGCCTTTTGATCATTCACAATAAACTTCACCACCACACGCTGCTCCATGCACACACTAACATTGTTGTCTGCCATCTTAATTAATGGTCTCTGGACTGGCCTGCGACATGTGCGCCACCTATCAGTAATAGGACACACTTGCATCCCTTTTTATTACTGTAAAATTAAAACGCCCCTTTAACGCCCCTCGTACAATATATTTGTAGTGAACAGAGCAATTTTGAACAGGAAGATTCCCTAATGTACCTGTGCTTCATTGGCAGGGAAAGAATCTATATTGAACAACATTGCTAAAACTAAAACCAGGACGTTTATGTGAAAATAGGAATGGGGATCCTAGTTTGGGGTGCAAACCAGCGTTCTCTACTGCATACAGTCTAGAGTTTAATCATGTTAAAAGAATCATAGATAGATATTTGCCTGTTCTGTTAGTGCAACAAAACCGGAAAATGGTATCAACATCATATTCAGGAGAGTGCCCACTTTGGGGAATTATTCTTTCTCCAGACTTTGATTCTGCCAGTTGGCTGTATTTTAAAGGTAATTTCCATTACATAATCACTTAAGGTCTTTGCTGTTCCCAAAGTTGGTGAGGGGATTTAAAAGCAGGTACTTTTCAAATTGTCATACTCTGTATTTATGTCATTATTTTCTAAATTTGTGGGAAGGCCTATTAGGAGATTAAGAGATTGAGTTCATGACCATATTTAGAATATAGAACAGCACCATTCTACCAATGTAATCTGACGTTTTAATAAGTGCCATGCAGGCGATGCATCTGCTGTTATTATTCAGGCTATTAAAAAGGTGAGAGCTATTCAAATGATTATGCCATAGAGAAGCTTACTGGATTTTCCAGCTTCAAACCTGGATACATAATGTATTACATTTTGAGTGGAATGTCACTCATTTTTAGGAGCGACACCTGGTCTCTCTCTCTCTTGTAGAAGATAGTGTATACATTCTTCCCTTATGATGATAAAGGTGTGAGTTATAAGAAAGTCCTACAATTTCAGTTTGTGCCTTTTATTCGTTATTTTTCTAATTGTACATCATCTTTCTTACTGTGCTGTTGTCTGGAACATTTGTACTTTATTATTTTAGTACTGAAACCATGTATTGGTTTTATCTTATTCTTTGTGTTGAGAGAACGGGTCATCGATTATACTCACCTGCGTGTTTTAAAGCATTTTATCCATGATCTTCTTACAATCCCCTCTGCTATATTAAATAATGTCCTCAGTGTATGTTTTTTTTTTTTTTAAATGTTGCTGTGTACCTCATTTCATAGAGCCCACATGGCTGGCCACCTCTCTCCTCTCTCGATCTGACAGCTACAGAGGGAGGGGCTGAGAAACCCCTACTGATATCAGCCAGGAGGAGAGGAGAGAGATGGCCGGTCACATAAGCGTCGCTATGAAATGAGGTACACAGCTGCATTAAAAAAAAAAGAAAGAAAACACATACACTGGGGACATTATTTTATATAGCAAAGGGGATTGTAGGAATACCATTGCATTATGATAGCAGGAGGGGAGCAGATCGGCACTGACACAGCTGACAGGCAGGGAGAGGAGGACAGAGGAGAGCTGCGGGTGACAGAGGCACGTAAACGGACCACGGTGTCAGGGCTCAGCAGCCATGATAAACCATGGTCAATTTACAGGTGGGAGGGCAGCACCAGGCATGACCAGCCAGGTATTTTAGGTGATAGAAAGAGCCAAATTACACAGCACAAGTAACGTGCTGTTATTCATGCGTTAAAGGAACAGGATCCATTTTTTTTGTTTCATGGTAACAAACGCTTTAAAGTGATTGTAAAGGCTCATTAAAAAACAAAAAAAACAAACAAACATGTTATACTTGCCTCCTCTGTGCAGTTGGTTTTGCACAGAGCAGCCTGGATCCTCTTCTTGGGTTCCTCTTTGCTGCTCCTGGCCCCTCCCTCCTATCGAGTGCCCCCTCCATGTATCCATTCAGACACGGGGCCCCGACCTGGCCCCGTCTCCTCTCTCCCCTGATTGGCTGACTGACAGCCACAGGAGCCAATGGCGCCGCTGCTGTATCTCAGCCAATCAGGAGGAGTGTCCCAGTCGGCATAGACACTCGTGGACATCGCTGGAGAGAGAGGGGGCACAGGTAAGTAATTAGGGGTAGCTGGGGAGGCTGCCACACACAGAAGGTTTTTTTATCTTAATGCATAGAATGCATTAAGATAAAAAACCTTCTGCCTTTACAACTCCTTTAAGTATGTGCAGAAGGATTTAAACAGCTGTAGATTCAGGCGTAGCACCATAGAATGCATTAAGATAAAAAACCTTCTGCCTTTACAACTCCTTTAAGTATGTGCAGAAGGATTTAAACAGCTGTAGATTCAGGCGTAGCATGTTATGATTAGGCACCTTTGGCATGAAATGTTTTCTTCTCTCATTTTGTGTTGCTTTGATGTTACAACTCTTATCGCTATAATAAACTGGAGTTCATTGTACATCGGTGTGTGGTCTACTTTGTTCCTTTGAAGTCTTGTGGTGATGATGAGCTGTACCAGCACCTGCTGCACTTTTGGGATGTGTGGTGTTGTGGACTTTTGGGTCTCATTCTTCACTTAGCTGTTGGGCAGCCTACCAAGTCTGCGTTGGTCTGCTGGCCGACTCAACGGCCAACTAAAAGAGCAGATTGACAACTTACGGTCGTCAGCCTGAAACTTTTTTGTTCTGCACTCCTGTGATCTGTTTTCAGCAGGCAGTAGGCTAAAGCACGCTGTCGGCTGACGTCACGGAGCAGGTCAGGCTCAGGAAGGATCACGACCATATGGTCAGGATCTGCCCACATGCTTGGACCAAAACCTGGTTCAGCCTCTCAGCAAGCTGCTGAGAGTCTGAGCCGGCCACTCCCACAAAATCCCAGCACTCCAGTGAGCGCGGGGGGCAGAGCAGAGAGCTGCTGACTGACAGTCAACAGCTCTTTGCTCAGGCAGCTCTGAGAACCAAGTGATTGGCAGCGTTTGATCACTTGGTTCTCAGTGTTAGAGCCGGCAGGGGCAAGCTAGGTAAACTATGAATCTTCAAAAAAAAAAAAAAACTCCATACTTTTTTTTTAAAGGCATGCTCTCCAAGCTAGAAACTTTGCATCAGATTCACAGAAAATGTCTTCTTAAAAAACTTGAAGCAGTGAGGTATGATGCTGAAAATACTGAAAAAACTGTTTGGGGTTTATATACACTTTGAACAATTTAACGGAAATTACTTTGGACCATAAATACGATTGTTGGTATGGGCAGATCAAAATCTTTTAATACAGATCATTTTACTGCAGTTTATATCCTCATCTATTTCCAATAGAAAGAAATCTGAGGAAAACGCTTAGACAGCCGCACTCCAAAAAAGGTTATTTTATTTAAAATAAAAGCACAAACAACATGCCACAGCAAAAAAACAGCAAGTATGAGCTGACGTTTCGCACTGCGATTCAGTGCTTAATCATAGCTATGATTAAGCACCGAATTGCAGTGCGAAACGTCAGCTCACACTTGCTGTTTTTTTGCTGTGGCATGTTTGTGCTTTTATTTTAAATAAAAGAACCTTTTTTGGAGTGCGGCTGTCTAAGCGTTTTCCTCAGATTTTTTGCATTGTTATATTATATGCATTGCCTGCACCCACGGCTCTGGATCTTGTGAATGAGTCACCAGTCACATCTGAGCGGTAACTCTCTATTTCCAATAGAAGTGCAGATAAAGGTGAAAAAAAAAGCCAAGACAAATACAAGTAGGAAACTCCCAAATGATAGCACAGCCCCCAACATCAAAAATCGAATGTTTCTATAATTTTGAGAGGAATCTCATTGTGTGTCATTATTCTGCATTCTTTACAGACCATGCTTTTAAAGCTTGATTTGATTTTAGCTGTAACAAATTCACAGTGGACTGAAATCTTGCAGATGCACACAATAATATTTTATGATGCACTTTACTAATTAAGTCCAATGTTAGCACATGCACTGCTTGCTTCACCTCTGCTAAGCAGTGAATAAATTCCATGGGCGAAAGAGCAATTTACTCGCATTACATCTTGGCACACAATGGAAGATAAAGTCAGTGTAAGTCACATTATTTATTCAGTTCAGCTACTGTAGTGATAACGTTCAATGAGTGAAATGGATGTAATCAACTCTGCCTAAACTTAAGAGGTCAATAAAGCGATTCAGTTTAAAAAAAAAAGCAAGAGATCATAGAAACTGTTATAAATGATCTACATCAGGGATATGCAATTAGCGGACCTCCAGCTGTTGCCAAACTACAAGTCCCATGAGGCATAGCGAGACTGACAGCAGCAAGCATGACACCCAGAGGCAGAGGCATGATGGGGACTTGTAGTTTTGCAACAGCTGGAGGTTCGCTAATTGCATATCCCTGATTTACATCCTTCTTGTACTAGCAAGACAATACAATTGATGTACAAGAAGGGTGCAGACAGGAAAACTTCTGGTTACCTACAGCAGCCAATTAGAATCTTTGTTACATGCTTTGATGTGGACTATAGAAATGAGTCAGAAGCTGATTGGTTGCTTGAGTTACATGAAATACCCCATATTACAAAACATGGGCGAGATGGTTACATTTAAAAACCATCCTCTAGAAGTCCTTCCTACAGACAACCCCAGATCATATTCTACAAGAACACATGATATATTATATTATGCTTTACTCATTGTAGACCAAAAAAAAAAAAAAAAAACTTTTCAGCCCTCTCATGTCCCATTGTTATGTGACTGTATATTGTTTCAAAAACATTTTTTTTTCACTCTAGGGCACTCAAGAAAGCTGTCCTACTGCTTTATTGTATTTACATAATACAAAGGTATCCAAAATTATAAAACACTTGCAAGAGTTTTACTGCATTTTAACTGCTCCCTATTGTGTTTATATACACACACAGTTTTTTTTTTTTTTTTTTACTGTTTCTGTATGGTTGATAAAGTAATAAGACCTTATTAAAAATAATAATTAGCTGGACTGAGTGCAAGGGAATATTTATTTGCAACAAGACAAAACATGGGTTACAGGCCTCTGGAAGTATTAGTACCACCATTACCAGTAATCAGCAACAAACTGAGGTACGTACTTTGCCATGACACGCCTTACATTGTGAGCATACAGGGCAGGGTTTTTCTTCTCTTCTTCAGAAGGAGTATAAATCGGAAGAAACTAAACACAAACGAAAAAAAAAAAAAATGTTCTTATGAATATTCAGCATAGGGATGACCACTGGCATGAAAAATGCATTCTACCATTCCAAATTAGTTTTTACAAAGAGCGACTAGACAACTCCCATTGTCATGCTACGTTTTTCCCAACACATACGGTATCTCACAAAAGTGAGTACACCCCTCACATTTTTGGAAATATTTTTATTATATCTGTTCATGTGACAACACTGAAGAAATGCCACTTTGCTACAATGTAAAGTAGTGAGTGTACAGCTTGTATATCAGTGTAAATTTGCTGTCCTCTCAAAATAACTCAACACACAGCCATTAATGTCTAAACCGCTGGCAACAAAAGTGAGTTCACCCCTAAGTGAAAATGTCCAAATTGGGCCCAATTAGCCATTTTCCCTCCCCAATGTCATGTGACTTGTTAGTGTTACAAGATCTCAGATGTGAATGGGGAGCAGGTGTGTAAAATTTGATGTTATCGCTCTCACTCTCTCATACTGGTCACTGGAAGTTCAACATGGCACCTCATGGCAAAGAACTCTCTGAGGATCTGAAAAAAAAGAACTGTTGCTCTACATAAAGATGACCTAGGCTATAGGAAGATTGGCAAGACCCTGAAACTGAGCTGCAGCATGGTGGCCAAGTCCATATAGCGGTTTAACAGGAGATGTTCCACTCAGAACAGGCCTCACCATGGTCGACCAAAGTTGAGTGTGCACGTGCTCAGTGTCATATCCAGGGGTTGTCTTTGGGAAATAGACATATGAGTGCTGCAAGCATAGGTGCAGAGGATGAAGGAGTGGGGGTGAGTGCTCAGACTACACTGCAAATTGGTCTGCATGGCTGTCGTCCCAGAATGAAGCCCCTTCTAAAGATGATGCACACAGAAGAAAGCCCGCAAACAGTTTGCTGAAGACAAGCAGACTACTGGAACCATGTCCTGTGGTCTGATGAGACCAAGATAAACTTATTTGGTTCAGATGGTGTAAAGCGTGTGTGGCGGCAACCAGGTGAGGAGTACAAAGACAAGTGTGTCTTGCCTACAGTCAAGCATGGTGGTGGAAGTGTCATGTTCTGGGGCTGCATGAGTGCTGCCGGCACTGGGGAGCTACAGTTCAATGAATGCCAACATGTACTGTGACATACTGAAGCGGAGCATGATCCCCCTCCCTTTGTAGACTGGGCTGCAGGGCAGTATTCCAACATGAGAATGACCTCAAACACACCTCCAAGACAACCACTGCCTTGCTAAAGAATCTGAGGGTAAAGGTGATGGACTGGCCAAGCATATTTCCAGACCTAAACCCTATTGAGCATCTGTGGGACATCCTCAAATGGAAGGTGGAAGAGCGCAAGGTCTATAACATCCACCAGCTCCATGATGTCGTCATGGAGGAGTGGAAGAGGACTACAGTGGCAACCTGTGACGCTCTGGTGAACTCCATGCCCAAGAAGGTTAAGGCAGTGCTGAAAAATAATGGTGGCCACACAAAATATTGACACTTTGGGCCCAATTTGGACATTTTGACTTAGGGATGTACTCACTTTTGTTGCCAGCGGTTTAGACATTAATGCTGTCTGTTGAGTTATATTGAGGGGACAGCAAATTTACACTGTTATACAAGCTGTACACTCACTACTTTACATTGTAGCAAAGTGTCATTTCTTCAGTGTTGTCACATGAAAAGATATAATAAAATATTTACAAAAATGTGAGGGGTGTACTCACTTTGGTGAGATACTGTAGGTTCACCTCACATTCTCATAAAGGCATTACATAATGCCCGATAATTAGTCCAATTTGTTCAGTGTTGTGATATATTAAAGATTTTTTCTTTCTCGTACATCACGGGACACAGAGCGACATAGTCATTACTAATGGGTTATATAGATACCTTCAGGTGCTGGCACTGGCAACTTCCAAAACCGGAAGTACCCTCCCCTATATAAGCCCCTCCCATCCGGGAGCACCTCAGTTTTTTGCCAGTGTCTAAGGTGTTGGCCAAGAAGAAACATGTGTTTTTCACTGAGCTTGCGTACAGGTTCTTTTGGGCCTCAGTAAGCTATTCCGGATCCGACCAAAAAAGCTTCATAGCTAAACGGTCGGTACCCGGGCCTTGCAGAGAAGAGCAAGGTTTTGCCTGTAATGCTTCTCTTAGGAGAGCTGGACCCTGGGATCCAGAGCTCTGGTCATACCCATGACCAAGATGTTTTCTGTGCAGGGTGCTATACAGGTCCAGGGGAGTGGAATCCTTGGGAACCCGGTCCCTGAAGGTTTAATTACAATGCCTGCCGTGATAGGTGAAGTTTGGGCTTCTGTGGACCAAACAAAGTCCTGCGGCGGGGAACAGGTAAGTGGGGGCCCCCAGGAACTTGGTTCTATTGGGGGACCCCCAAGCCTAATTTGTCTTTCTGTCTGTTACCTAACGGTATTCCCGCTAATATCTGTGCATGCCTGTAACTACTAAAAAATTTAATAATTTTAATAGTGGTCAAGAAAAAAATAAATAAATATATATATATATATAATATACTAGACTGCGGTACCTGTGTTAATCCACTAGAGGCCGCTGTGGAACGTTTCTTGTCATGTGGACTAGTTTCTTTTCATCAGAGCAAGTCCAGGCAGATGGTGAGTTCTCTTGTGGGAAACTGCTTCCTCTGCCATGTTGCAATGCTCGTCCATCCCCCGGCCTGCGGCAAAAAGGGGCCCTGGCTCTTGTCCCTAGTTTCCCTTTTCAAAATTAGTGCCGAAGGCGCACGTGGCCGCGCGCGTGCGCGCGCGCCTCTATATATAGAGGTGAGCCGGGAAAGGGGGCGGAGCCTGGGGGATGACGCTCTGTGCGCGCCGCAGCGCTTCTGCGGGCGTCCCAGCATGTTAAAAACCACAATTATGTGTTGTGAGCTGGCTATGGAGTGCAGAGACAGAGCTGGCAACATTTAAAAAAAAAAAGGCATACAGCAAGCGGTTGATGCAGGCATCCCCATAGAAAGGCACATTAGTAGACACCAACTGTTTTTATAGCAGCATTTGTGCTAGACTATTGTCAGTAAGTGGTGTGACAGCAGGAAGGTAAAGTCACCTGGTTGCATCCAGGGGGGTAGATATATTTCGCCCAGATTCAGGCTTTACGCCGACTTATACAACTAGGTGGAGAGTTGTATAAGGCTAGTGGGCTCATGGATGACTCATACCTCTAGGGAGAGTGTGGGGCGTCGTGCAGACAGAGATGAGGAGACCAGCTGAACCTTGTCAGCTCATTTAGGCCTCTATAAGAACTCCCAGCTTCATTAGATGTTAGCTCATGCCTGGAACCAGACCTGTGTGGACTGTCTAGGGAGAGTGAACCCCTGTGCGGTGAGGCAAAGCCTGTGTGGCTATTTGTTTGGACTTTTACTAAACCAGGGACTTAGGGACTAGGACAGCACTAGGCTGATCCCAGTTGTTAGTTAGGAAACCTGTATGTTTAGTCAGAGGTCAACTTGACCAGGATTTATTTTGGTTATGTTTCTTTTGCTTTGCTGTGTTTTGTCACTGTAAATAGAAAATAAACCGCACCTTTTTTTGATTTTGAAAACCACAACCTCCGTTTGCTGGGCCTGTTTTGTGTGGGGAGCCCATCCCGGGGGTCACACACACCCGCTGCCGAGCTAACCCCCTCACAGTTGGTGGAGAACCAGTGGCAGTTTTTTTTAAGCCAGCATGGAGGAGATACTGAAGCAGCTGGCTCTAGCAAATGCCAATCAACAGCAGACAAATGCAGGTTTGCAAAGGAGCCTTGCAGCCCAGCAGCAGACAAACGCAACTTTGCAACAGAGTCTGGAGGCTCAGCAACGAGCCCAGCAGCAATCTGAGGCCCGCTTCATAGACCTGTTGCAGAAGCAAGAGCAGAGACTACAACAACAGATGGAAGCAGTAATGCAGCAACGTCCGCAGACCAGTGAGGAAAGCCGTCCCACTAATACCGCGTCCTTTGGGGTGAGTCGTTTATTGACAAAAATGACTGGAGAGGATGATCCAGAGGTATTTTTGACCACATTTGAAAGGACCGCTGAAAGAGAAAAGTGGCCTGAGGAGCAGTGGGCTGGACTGGTGGCTCCTCTGTTAACTGGTGAATCGCAGAAAGCTTACTATGACCTAGAGCCTAACCAAGCAAAAGACTATGTGATGCTAAAAGCTGAAATATTGGCAAGGCTGGGTGTCACCCAGGCTGTCCGGGCTCAGCGTGTGCATAACTGGACTTTCCAGCTTGGAAAACCCCCCAGGTCTCAAATGTATGATCTCATTCACCTGAGCAGAAAGTGGCTACAGCCAGAGACTTTGTCCGCACCAAAGATTGTGGAACGTGTTGTAATGGATCGGTTTTTGAGAGCTCTTCCTACTGCCATCCAAAAGTGGGTAAGCCATGGAGACCCAGAGACGGCCGATGGTCTTGTGGATCGTGTGGAGAAATACTTGGCTACAGAGAACCTGACGGCCTCTTCCAGAGACACTCGGACTTTCCACCCTAAGACCAGACCATCCCCAGGGGCGGATAAGAGGATTCCAAGGGGTGAGGGTGGAGAGAGTGAGAGGGTGGGAGCTCTACCCCAAGTTTGGCGAGAACAGCCTGGGAAATCAGCGGCTCAAGAGGCGGCAAGAAGGATCGTTTGCTACCGCTGCCGGCAAGCGGGACATATTGCAGCCAATTGCCCGGTTGTGGAGGAACCCATGCAGTGTGACTTTCTGACGGGCAGACGTCAGTCGCTGTGTGCGACAGTCGCATGCACTGCCATTCGAGGAACTGAGAAACATTTATGCAAAATGTGTGTTAATGGTAGAAATGTTGTGGTATTGCTGGATTCAGGTAGCCTTGTGACCCTGATAAAGGCTGAGTTAGTTAAAACAGAGGTCTCTGGGAATAGCAAGGTAGCTGTTATTTGTGTGCATGGGGACACCCGAGAGTATCCAGTGACTACAGTGTGTTTCGAGACCCCCAAAGGTACCCTCTCTCATCCAGTGGGCTTAGTATCTCAGTTACCGCATGACGCCATTGTGGGAAGGGATTTTCCGAAGTTCTGGGAACTGTGGGATGATCCTGAGCCCCTCACTGGTGCCCCTATGTACCAGGAATGTGATAGCCAGAACTCCCCTGAGAGTGGTGAGGACTCTCCGGAATTTCCCTTATCAGTATTGGCAGGGGAGACTCAAGAAACTGGAGAGGAGCCCACCTCCTCAGACGAAAACCTACCGTCTGTGGAGTTTTCTGATCTTGAGGTTCACAGGGAAAACTTTGCCACAGAACAGTTGAAAGACCCCGCCCTAATAAAGGCACGGGAAAACGTAGTGAAAATAGATGGTGAGTTAGTGAACCCAGATAATACCTGCACTTACCCATACTTCAGCGTAGAGAAGGACCTACTGTATCGGGTGGCAAAAAGGGCAGAAGAAACCGTTGAGCAGCTTGTGGTGCCCAAACCTTACAGGAAGTTGGTGTTGGAGTTGGCCCATGGGCACATTCTTGGAGGTCATCTGGGGACAGAGAAAACCCGAGAGAGGGTATTACAGAGATTCTATTGGCCGGGGGTGATGAAGGACGTAGAAAATTATTGTTCCTCCTGCCCTGTGTGTCAGAGGTTAGCCCCGATGCCACATTTCCGTAGCCCGCTGGTCCCTCTACCCATCATTGAGGTCCCGTTTGAGAGGATCGCCATGGATTTGGTAGGTCCTATAATCAAGTCCGCTAGGGGGCACCAGTACATATTAGTTATAATGGACTATGCCACCCGTTATCCAGAAGCGATCCCTCTCCGAAATACCTCGGCCAAAACCATAGCCAAAGAGCTATCTCTTGTTTTTAGCCGGGTGGGTATTTGTAAAGAACTGCTTACGGACCAAGGTACACCCTTTATGTCCCGGGTTATGAAAGAGCTGTGTAAATTGTTCAAAGTGACGCAATTGCGTACGTCTGTGTATCACCCCCAAACCGATGGGCTGGTTGAAAGATTCAACAAAACCCTAAAACAAATGTTGAAGAAAGTGGTGGATAGAGATGGAAAGGATTGGGACTGTTTACTTCCTTATTTGATGTTTGCTATTAGGGAGGTGCCCCAATCCTCTACGGGATTCTCCCCCTTTGAGTTACTGTATGGGAGACACCCAAGAGGGCTGTTGGATATTGCCAAGGAAACTTGGGAAAGTGAGAGTTCTCCCCACAGGAGTGTGATTGAGCATGTCGCCCTGATGCAAGATCGAATTGCACAGGTAATGCCCATCGTGAAGGAACATTTGGCCCAAGCGCAGTTGGCACAGCAGAGAGTGTACAACCGTGGAGCCAAGACCCGTACCTTTTCCCCGGGGGATAGGATATTGGCACTTGTCCCTACGGTTGAAAGTAAATTCCTTGCCAAATGGCAAGGCCCCTACGAGATAATGGAAAAAGTGAGCGAAGTGAATTACAAGGTCAGACAACCAGGAAGGCGAAAGCCCGAACAGATCTATCACGTTAATCTGTTGAAAGCCTGGAGGGATAGAGAGTCCCTAGTCGCAGACACTTGGTCACCAGCTCAAACTGGTTGCGTGATTCCTGAGGTTGGAATAGCAGCCACCTTGTCACAACCCCAACAACAGGAGGTTAAGGAGTTTGTGCTTCGCAACAAGGAGGTATTCTCTGAGCTGCCGGGACAAACATCTGGGGTAGAGCATGACATCATTACCCCGCCCGGTGAAAGGGTGAAGTTAAAACCCTATCGGATCCCAGAGGCTCGACGGGAGGCAATACGGGAGGAAGTACAGAAAATGCTGAACTTAGGGGTGATAGAGGAGTCCCAAAGTGATTGGTCTAGTCCCATCGTGTTGGTGCCTAAACCGGATGGGAGCTGGCGATTTTGTAACGATTTTCGTCAGTTGAACAAAGTTACAAAATTTGACACCTACCCCATGCCACGTATAGATGAGTTGATCGACCGGCTGGGAACAGCCCGATACATGACGACTCTTGACCTCACAAAAGGGTATTGGCAAATCCCCCTGGCCAAGTCGGCCAAAGAGAAAACCGCATTTGTAACCCCAGATGGGGCGTTCCAATATAAAAGAATGCCGTTCGGGTTACAGAATGCGCCGGCCACATTCCAGCGGAAAATGGACCAGATGCTGAGGCCCCATCGGAAGTATGCTGCGGCTTACCTGGATGACGTAATTGTCCATAGCACAGATTGGGCCTCACATCTGCCAAAAGTGCAAGCAGTCCTGGACTCTGTTCGGGAAGCGGGGTTTACGGCTAACCCCAAGAAGTGTACCATTGGGCAGGAGGAGGCCAAATATCTTGGGTACACCATTGGGAGGGGAGCAATAAAACCCCAACTCAACAAAGTCGAGGCCATCCAGAGTTGGCCACGTCCCAACAGCAAGAAGCAGGTACGAGCCTTTCTGGGAATCGCTGGGTATTATCGGCGATTCATTCCCCACTTTGCTTCTAAGGCTGTGCCCCTAACCAACCTGACGAAGGGGAAAGGGTCGGTCATGATTAAATGGACCCCCGAGGCTGAGGCAGCATTCCAATTCTTGAAACAAGCCTTATGTAGCCAGCCAGTGTTGTACTCACCCGACTTCTCTAAAGACTTTGTCGTACAAAGTGATGCGTCAGATGTGGGGTTAGGAGCAGTATTGTCCCAGGTCTGGAACGGGGAAGAGCACCCAGTCATTTACCTCAGCAGGAAGTTGAAGTCCCATGAGGTAAATTACGCCACCGTTGAAAAGGAGTGTTTAGCGGTGAAGTGGGCTCTAGATTCCCTTCGGTACTACCTGCTAGGTAGGCACTTTGACATGGTTACGGATCACGCTCCGTTAAAGTGGATGGCTCAAAACAAGGAAACAAATAGAAGAGTGAATAGGTGGTTCCTGGCCCTCCAGGAATTCAACTTCACAGTAAAGCATCGCCCTGGCGTTCAAATGGGGAATGTGGATGCTTTGTCTCGAGTACATGAATGCCTGATTGCTGGTGTTCCAACCCCGAGGTTAAAACAAGAGGGGGGGGTATGTGACAGCAGGAAGGTAAAGTCACCTGGTTGCATCCAGGGGGGTAGATATATTTCGCCCAGATTCAGGCTTTACGCCGACTTATACAACTAGGTGGAGAGTTGTATAAGGCTAGTGGGCTCATGGATGACTCATACCTCTAGGGAGAGTGTGGGGCGTCGTGCAGACAGAGATGAGGAGACCAGCTGAACCTTGTCAGCTCATTTAGGCCTCTATAAGAACTCCCAGCTTCATTAGATGTTAGCTCATGCCTGGAACCAGACCTGTGTGGACTGTCTAGGGAGAGTGAACCCCTGTGCGGTGAGGCAAAGCCTGTGTGGCTATTTGTTTGGACTTTTACTAAACCAGGGACTTAGGGACTAGGACAGCACTAGGCTGATCCCAGTTGTTAGTTAGGAAACCTGTATGTTTAGTCAGAGGTCAACTTGACCAGGATTTATTTTGGTTATGTTTCTTTTGCTTTGCTGTGTTTTGTCACTGTAAATAGAAAATAAACCGCACCTTTTTTTGATTTTGAAAACCACAACCTCCGTTTGCTGGGCCTGTTTTGTGTGGGGAGCCCATCCCGGGGGTCACACACACCCGCTGCCGAGCTAACCCCCTCACAGTGGTGTATTTCGGCTGGAATACCTCAGCTTTGGGCTTAGGAATAATGCCGTCTAAAAACTCCGGGACTAAAAATCCCAGGAAGCAAAGGGGGTCTCCATCGGGCTCTGAGGATCTTGGGCATGCTTCGGCTGCACCAGTCTCCCCTGAAGAATCAGAGATTAGTGACCGTAGAGCACCCTCAGGAGTACCTGGTACTGTGGCTGTCCTCAGTTCACCTGCTCCTGTGTATGTAACAGAGGAGGTTTTTTCCTCAGCTCTGGGAGGGCTGGAAGAGAGATTGTCAGCATTGATCGCTGCTTCCCTGTCACAGGAAAAAAGCGCTCGATCTCCGTCTCCTCCCTCAGAGTGCCTGTTAGCAGAGCAAAAGTCCCATACAGGGATCGACCTGCCTGAAGGGGATCAGGATGAGGTCGATTCTGTTGTAGAGGAATCAACAGTGGAAGAGCCATTCTCAGCATCACATGCTGAAAGATTATGGGTTCAGTCCCTGACTAATATGGTCCGATCAGCATTTAAAATGCCCCTTGCGGAGCCATCATCCACTTCTGTCTCCTCGTTGGGGTCGCTAAAAGCTCCCCAGACTGTTTGTTCCTTTCCGATCCATCCTTTACTGGAAGGGCTCATTTACCAGGATTGGGAGCATCCTGATAAAATATTTACTCCTCCCAAGAGATTTCAAGTGGTCTATCCCATGGAGGATAAGTTCATCAAAAAATGGAGGGTCCCTACAGTGGACGCAGCCATCTCTTGTGTGAATAAATCACTGACATGTCCAGTGGATAATGTCCAAATGTTCAAGGACCCAATAGATAAAAAATTAGAGTCCTTATTAAAATCTGCTTTTTCTACAGCAGGATTGGTGACACAACCAGCAGTGGCAGCTATTGGGGTCTGCCAAGCAGTGAAGGATCAGTTGAAACAGGTCTTAAGGGACTTGCCAGATCAGCAGGCTCTTGCCCTAGCTGATCTACCTAGAGCCTTATGCTTTGCGGTGGACGCTATAAAGGATTCAATCCATCAGGCCTCCCGCCTTACGCTGTCTGTAGTACATATGTGCAGGCTTTTATGGCTCAAAAACTGGTCTGCTGAAGCTCCCTGTAAAAAATTGCTGGTCAGCTTCCCATTTCATGGTGAACGCTTATTCGGGGAAGACCTGGACAAATATATCCAGAGAATTTCCAGCGGTAAAAGTACACTTTTGCCGGTTAAAAACAGAGTTAGAGGTCCCTCTTTTAAGAGGCCTGCTTCTCCAGTCCCTAGGACATCGGCTGTGAAACAGTTCCGACGGCCTCCTCGGTCAAATCCCGGAGGTAAAAATCAGGGACAATTGCAGGGTAACAAGAAGCCCTGGAGCAGGAGAGGTACAAAACCTCCCCCAAAGTCAAATGCATGAAGGGTTGCCCCCACTCAATCGGGTGGGGGGAAGACTTCAATTGTTCACAGAGACCTGGCGGGACACGATCAGAGACAGATGGGTGCTCTCCGCAGTAAATCTGGGATACAAATTGGAGTTAAAAGACTCCCCTCCTTCCCACTTTATAAGGTCAAACGTGCCAAGGGATCCCCAGAAGAGAGGATCCCTCCTGTTGGCACTAGAACAATTATTGCTCCAAGCAGTAATTATAGAGGTTCCCCTGGAAGAATGGGGGTTTGGGTTTTACTCAAACCTCTTTACAGTCCCGAAGCCAAACGGGGACGTGAGGCCCATATTAAATCTAAAAGGGCTAAACAAATTCCTACATATCAGGACTTTCCGGATGGAGTCGATCCGGTCGGTGGCCACTGCCCTACAAGGGGAGGAATGGTTAGCCTCGATCGACATCAAAGATGCTTATTTGCACATTCCCATCTTTCCAGCCCACCAAAAATTTCTACGCTTTGCGGTAGAAGGGCGCCATTTTCAGTTCAGAGCCTTACCCTTCGGTCTGGCCACAGCACCACGAGTGTTCACAAAAATTCTGGCCCCATTATTGGCCAATCTAAGAACACGAGGTGTAACGATAATGGCATATCTAGACGACTTGTTGCTGATAGACCACTCAGTGGAAAAACTAGAAGTGGTTGTTCACGAGACAATCAAGTATCTGGAATATCACGGTTGGATTATCAACCGAGACAAGTCAGCCCTAAAACCAGTCAAAAGTCTGGAATACTTGGGGCTAAGGCTGGATTCAGACCAGAGAAAAATTTTCTTGCCTCAAGAAAAGGGGTCGTCTTTGAGAGATTTGATCCACATAGTGGGTTCAAAAAGACAGCCATCCATACGCCTGTGCATGAGGCTGCTGGGAAAAATGGTGGCATCATTCGAAGCAGTACCCTACGGTCAATTCCATTCAAGGAATTTGCAAAGGGCCATACTGTCAGCCTGGAACAAAAAAGTTCAGGCTCTGGACTTACCAATGTCCTTGTCCCCTTCCGTTCGCAAGAGCCTCCGCTGGTGGTTGGTTCCCCAGAATCTGGAAAGAGGGAAATCCTTCAGTCCGATTTCTTGGAAGGTGGTCACTACAGATGCCAGCCTTATAGGCTGGGGAGCAGTACTGGAGCAATGGTCTCTCCAGGGCAGATGGTCGGATGCGGAAAAGGCCCTGCCCATCAATCTCTTAGAGATACGAGCAGCCCGGTATGCCCTAGTAGCATGGACATCCAAACTCCAAGGGTCCCCTGTCAGAATTCAATCAGACAATGCCACAGCAGTGGCATATATCAATCATCAGGGGGGCACCAGGAGTCGTGCAGCCCAGAGGGAAGTAAATTACATCCTGAGATGGGCAGAAAGATATGTCCCAGCCATATCTGCGGTATTCATTCCAGGAGTGGAGAATTGGAAGGCGGACTTTCTAAGTCGCCAACAATTATGCCCAGGGGAATGGTCCCTTCATCCCGAGGTTTTCCGGACAATATGTCAGCGGTGGGGAACACCGGATGTAGATCTGCTAGCATCCAGATTCAACGCAAAAGTGGACAGGTTTGTCTCTTGGACAAGGGATCCCCTAGCTTGCGGCTCGGATGCCCTAGTGTTCCCTTGGGATCAGTTCAAGCTGATATATGCATTCCCACCGCCACAATTGTTACCTCGATTACTCCGCAGAATCAGGGTAGAAAAGAAACCAGTGATTCTGGTGTCTCCAGCGTGGCCCCGAAGAGCATGGTACGCGGAGATTGTAAAGATGTCTGTGGGGAGTCCTTGGACCCTCCCACATCGTCCGGACCTGCTTTCGCAAGGACCGATATACCACCCTTCCTTACCAGCCCTAGGTTTGACGGCCTGGCTATTGAAGCCCACATTCTAAAAAAGAGAGGGCTCTCTAATGCTGTGGTATCTACCATGATCAATGCCAGGAAGCCGGTATCCAGGCAGATCTACTATAGAATCTGGAAGGCGTACATCGCCTGGTGTGAGGCCAAGAAATGGCATCCACGTAAATACGTAATAGGTAGGATTCTGGACTTCCTACAATGGGCTGTAGATAGGAAGCTTGCCTTGAGTACTATCAAGGGTCAGATTTCGGCCTTGTCAATATTTTTTCAAAGGCCCTTGGCTTCGCATTCACTAGTCAAAGCCTTTATACAAGGAGTGATGCGTATTAGTCCTCTGGTTAATATTCCCATATGTCCATGGGATCTAAACTTGGTTCTGTCGGTTCTACAGAAACAACCATTTGAACCATTACAGCATATTTCTTTGGTTCTTCTCACCAGGAAATTGATTTTTCTAGTAGCCATTTGTTCGGCTAAAAGAGTGTCGGAATTAGCAGCTATGTCCTGTAGGGAGCCATATCTGGTTATCCATAAGGACAGAGTAGTGTTACGTCCTCATCCAGCCTTTCTTCCTAAGGTGGTATCGAGGTTTCATTTGAACCAAGATGTGGTTCTTCCTTCTTTTTTCCCCAAACCCACTGCGGTAGAGGAAAAGTTATTGCATTCTTTGGATGTAGTAAGAGCAGTTAAAACTTATCTAAAAGCCACTGCTCAAATTCGCAGAACGGATACTTTGTTTATTCTGCCGGAAGGCCCCAGAAGGGGTCAGGCAGCGTCAAAAATAGGATTTTTATAACAGCTTACCTGTAAAATCCTTTTCTTGGAGTACACCACGGGACACAGAGCTAGTCATTACATAATGGGTTAAGGGTCACCAGCGGTGATTGGACACTGGCACAACCAATGGAAGACAGTTCCCCTCCATATAACCCCTCCCATCAGGGAAGTACCTCAGTTTTGTAGCAAAGCAGTAAGGTTCCCATAAGAAGGGTGGGACCTCTGTGTCCCGTGGTGTACTCCAAGAAAAGGATTTTACAGGTAAGCTGTTATAAAAATCCTATTTTCTTTATCGTACACCACGGGACACAGAGCTAGTCATTACATAATGGGACGTCCCAGAGCAATGCTCATATGAAGGGGGGGAGACACAGATCAAACCGGCCGCTTGCGGACCAGAAGCCCTATACTGCTGCCTGCAGCACACTTCGCCCGAAGGCGGAATCCTCATGTCCTTTCACATCTATTTGATAGAATTTGGAAAATGTATGGACTGAGGACCAAGTTGAAGCCTTACAAATCTGAGCCATCGAAGCCTGGTGGTGCACTGCCCATGAAGCACTTATCGCCCTGGTAGAGTGCGCCTTAACAGGAAAAGGAGGAGTCCTGTTCTTTAAACCATAAGCTTGAACAATTACTTGTCTAATCCACCTGGAAATGGTGGATTTTGATACCGCTTGGCCCTTCTTGGGACCATCTGGTAAAATAAACAAAACATCTGTTTTACGTATCTGAGCGGTTGCTTGCAGATACACCCTTACCGCTCTCACTAGATCTAGAGAGTGTAATAATTTTTCCCCCGCCGTCCGCGGGTTTGGAAAAAAGGAAGGCAGAACAATGTCTTGATTCAAGTGAAAAGCCGACACCACCTTAGGCAGAAAAGCCGGATGGGGTCGTAGTACGATCTTGTCCTTGTGACAAATTAGATAAGGCTCTTTACAAGAAAGAGCTGCTAGCTCTGATACTCTCCTAGCAGAAGCTATAGCAATCAGAAAGGCCAATTTCCTACTTAATATAATTAAAGGAATATGGCGAATAGGTTCAAAAGGTTGCTTTTGCAACACTGACAATACCAAATTCAAATCCCATGGACACAAGGGAGACCTGACTGGAGGATTTATCCTCAGTACCCCCTGAATGAATGTCCGAACTAGGGAGTGAGATGCCAATGGTCTCTGAAAGAAGACTGATAGAGCCGATATTTGCCCTTTGATGGTGCTAAGGGCTAATTTCATATCCACTCCTAACTGGCAAAAAGCAAGAATCCTACTTATTTTATATTTCAGAGGATTCCAACTTCTGGATTCACACCAGGAAACGTATGCTTTCCAGACTCTATGATAGATGAGTCTGGAGGCTGGCTTTCTAGCATTAATGAGCGTAGAAAGAGCCAGGCCAGAGACCCCTCTCTTTTTCAAAATGTGGGTCTCAGCAGCCAGGCCGTCAAATTTAGCCTTTGTAAGGAAGGGTGGAATACTGGACCCTGTGACAACAGGTCGTGTCGAAGTGGAAGCTTCCAGGGCCTTCCTATCGCCATTTTTACGATCTTGGCATACCAAGGCCTCCTGGGCCAGTTTGGGGCCACTAGGATTACTGGTATTCCCTCCTCCTTGATCCTGCGAAGCAGTCTTTGTAGAAGAGGGATCGGAGGGAATGCATAGATCAGTGAGAACTGATTCCATGGAGTTATTAGAGCGTCTGTCCCGTAGGCTAGAGGATCTCTCGTTCTGGACACAAAGTTGTCCAATTTCTTGTTGAACCTGGAAGCTAGCAGGTCTACATCTGGGTTTCCCCATCTCAGACATATGGCCTGAAAGATCTCTGGGTGAAGAGACCACTCTCCTGGTAGCAGCTGCTGACGACTCAGGTAGTCTGCTTGCCAGTTTTCTATCCCTGGAATGAAGATTGCAGAGATGCAAGGTACATGCTCTTCTGCCCATGCCAAGATCCGGTTCACCTCTCTTTGGGCTGCCCGACTGTGGGTGCCTCCTTGGTGATTGATGTAAGCTACTGCCGTAGCATTGTCGGATTGAACCCGAACTGGGTAGCCCTGTAACCTGTATGTCCAGGTTTTGAGGGCTAGATATACCGCCCGGATCTCTAGCACATTGATGGGCAGGATCCCCTGAGTCTTGGCCCAGGTTCCCTGGGTAGAAGCCTCCTCGAATACTGCACCCCAGCCCGATAGGCTGGCATCCGTAGATACCACCTTCCAGGCCACTGGGAGGAAGGACTTTCCCTTCCGTAAATTCCTGGCTTCTAGCCACCAATTGAAGCTGTGGCGTACTTGTGAGGACAGGCGCATGGGTATATCCAGAGCTTGGCTCTTTCTGTTCCAGGAGGCTAAAATATTGCCTTGAAGTAGTCTCGAATGAAACTGGGCGTAAGGGACCGCCTCGAAGGAGGCTACCATCTTTCCCAATAGTCTCATGCAAAGGCGAATAGACGGCCTCTTGTTTGCTTTGACCTTGTGGATCAGGTCTTTCAGAGACTGTATCTTTGGCTCTGGCAGGTATACCCTGTTTTGGGCTGTATCTATGATCATGCCCAGGTACACTATCCTTCTTTGGGCCTGGAGAGAGGATTTTTGTAAGTTTATAATCCATCCTAAATGCTCCAGGTATCCTACTGTAGTGTCTACAGCGTGATCCAATCCCTCCTTTGACTGATCTATTAATAGTAGATCGTCTAGATAGGCTGTTACCGCAATGCCCCGTGTTCTTAGGTTTGCTAACAGAGGAGCTAGCACCTTTGTGAATACTCTGGGCGCGGTGGCTACACCAAATGGCAGGGCCACAAATTGAAAGTGGCGATCTTCTACCGCAAACCTTAGGAATCTTTGGTGAGCGGGGAGGATTGGTATGTGTAGATATGCGTCTTTGATATCTATGGACGCAATGAATTCTCCGCCTTTTAAAGTAGCGACCACGGATCGAATCGTTTCCATTCGAAAATGGCGAACGTTCAGAAACTGGTTTTAGATTTTTTAGATCCAGGATGGGTCTGACTTCTCCGTTCGGTTTTGGAATCACAAAGAGGTTTGAGTAAAAACCTGAACCTTGCTCCTTTTGGGGTACCTCTGTAACCACACCTTGAGCTATTAAGTGATTCAAACCTTTGAAGAAGGATCCTCTTTTTTGTGGATCCTTGGAGAGTCTTGAACTTCGGAATTGAGAAGATGGGATCTCTCGAAATTCCAGTCTGTACCCTGAGGATATTGTGGATACCACCCATTTGTCCTGGGTTTCTGTCCGCCAAGTCGCTGAGAACTGACGAAGCCTTCCCCCCACTCGGCCGAGCGGGGGCGCCCCTTCAATGAGAGGTTTTGGGGGCTTGCTTATTAGCTCTTGAACCCCACGGCTTCTTGTTCTTCTGAGCCTGTTCTTTGGCTTTTTTGGGCGGCTGAAAAGGCCGTCGCCACTGGCTGGAGTCAGATTTCCCGGGAGCTGGGGAGAGAGAGTGTGTTTAAAACAAGGTCTCTTGTTTTTCTCTCAGGTAAAAGTGTCGTTTTACCACTTGATATCTTTTGGATATATCTTTCTAAATCTTCCCCAAAAAGGCGTTCGCCATGGAACGGGAAACTTGCCAACAACTTTTTGCATGGGGCTTCCGCTGACCAATGCTTAAGCCAAAGTACTCTGCGCATCTGTACCAGCTGGAGTGTAAGGCGTGATGCCTGTATGATAGAATCTCTCATGGCATCCACTGTGAAGCATAAGGCTTTAGGCAAATTTTCCCAATTTCTAGCCTGCTCTGAAGGCAGCTCCTTCAGCCCCTGCTTTACCTGTTGGCTGACGACCTGACACATACCGACTGCTGCTACTGCAGGTTGGATAATTGAGCCGGCCAAAAGGAAGGAGGATTTCAGTAAGGATTCCAACTTCTTCTCAGAAGGATCTTTAAACACTTGTACATTATCCACTGGACATGTCAGGTTTTTATTTACACAAGAAATAGCCGCATCTACCGTAGGCAGGCTCCATTTCTTTAAAAAATTTTCCTCCATAGGATAAAGAATGTTAAACTTTTTTGGAGGTGAAAAACGCTTATCTGGATGTTGCCAGTCTGCGTACAATAGATCCTCTAGTAACGGATGAACCGGGAAGGAGCATGCACCTTGCAGGGATCTTAATGATCCTAGGGAGGAGACAGGTGATTCTGTTACCTCCAAAGAGGGTAACCTAAATGCAGCTCGCACGGCTCCTGCATAGCATTGCACCTGTGACTTTAAAATCTGGGATACCGAAAAAGGCTCATCCGATATCCCTGATCCGTCTGACTCCTCATCCTCTGCTGATGTAGCCTCCTCCTCATCCTCCTCCTCCTCAGGTACTTCTGAAGGGAGGTCCAATACTGGAGGAGATCTGCTTCGCTTATTGTCCTTTTTAGAGGATTTAGCGATTAAAGTAGCAATTTTCTCCTCCAGATTATTTAGGGCAGATGATAAAGTGTCCTCAGTGACATATGCAGGCCCAGGCTTCACTGGGGAAGCCGCCATACCTGACAGAGGTAATGGCTCATCCTGTACAGGTGCTTTTGGCAACACAGGAGAGGAAGGTACCGAGTCAGCACAGCTAGAGCCCCCTGTCTCAGGCGGCGGTGCTCTTTTATCTCTTTTTGTCCGCATTACTTCCCCTGGAAGACTTACTGTTTAGACAAAATACAAGGTACCTAAATGCATATACTACCGTGTTCAGTTTAGCAAATACATTAAGTATGCAACTTTTAACACATAACTATGCATAACATGGATGTCTTCTAGGAAGTACCCAATCCAACCACATGGAGTCTTACGTCCCTGTATAGCTGCTGTGTTTCTCTGCCAGGAACAAGAGAACTAACGAGCTTGCTTGCTGCTGCAGTGCTTTTTACACTGACAGTCTTTTAAATTTGGCGCCGTTTCTGTGCCTGCGCGCGCCATGTGCCCGCGCACGCCTTCGGCCCCCCCCCCTCCGATAAAGCGCGCGCGGCCTTTAGCGCTATGGTGGTGGCCATAGTGAGAGAGGACTCTCATCAGCCCCTGTCCCCACTTACCTGCATCTGCAGGTGTCTGTATCGGCCACCGGAAGGAGGAGCGGGGTGCTCAAGCAAACTCAGCAGCGGAGGTGACGAGCAGTGTACTTCGCCAAAGCCGACACTGAACAGAGTGAGGTGAGTATATTCAGCTCTTTACTCCCCCCAGTGGTGGAAAAAAAAAGAAGACATCCACTTTTTGAAAAAGGTCCCAACCTAGTTATGGACCTTCTAATCTCACCTTATCCACGCCGCAGGTTTTTCTGCTGAAAATTTTCAGACAGATACCAAACTTCACCCTTCACGGTGGGCTATGTGTGCCAACCTTCAGGGATATGGGTTCCTATTTAAAGGATACCTCTCCCCTGGGCCTTGTACAAGACTCTTACCAGGACTTTATAGCGAAATAGCGAAAGTGCTGGATCTTAGAGCCCAGTCCTCCGAAGAGAGACATTACAGGCGACGCCTCATGGATGAGGCCCGGATCCCATCCAGATTCAGCTCATTTGTAGGCGTCTTGGATGGATCCGAAAGCATAGCTCTTTTACCCCCAGAGGGTCTCTTTGGTAGAGCTTTCCTTTAGCACCTCCTAACGCGTCCAACACCTTTCGACACTGGCGAAAAAACTGAGGTACTTCCCTGATGGGAGGGGTTATATGGAGGGGAACTGTCTTCCATTGGTTGTGCCAGTGTCCAATCACCGCTGGTGACCCTTAACCCATTATGTAATGACTAGCTCTGTGTCCCGTGGTGTACGATAAAGAAATCTACTTTAGCCAAGTGGATTCGACAGGTCATTATGCAAGCCTATGGCTTGAGAAGGAGACCGCCTCCGTTCAAAGTTAGGGCGCACTCCACGAGAGCAGTTGAAACTTCATGGGCAGTGCATCACCAGGCCTCCCAGGCTCAAATCTGTAAGGCCGCAACATGGTCTTCAGTACACACGTTTACTAGGTTCTACCAGGTGGACGTTAGAAGTCAGGAGGATGTCGCCTTTGGGCGCAGTGTGTTGCAGGCCGCAAAAGATCCTCATGTCTGATAGCGCTCAGCTTATGTATGGTGTATCCCCCCCCCTCGTTGGGCATTGCTTTAGGACATCCCATTAGTAATGACTATGTCACTCTGTGTCCCGTGATGTACGAGAAAGAAAATAGGATTTTTATAACAGCTTACTGTAAAATCCTTTTCTTGGAGTACATCACGGGACACAGAGCTCCCGCCCCTCTTTAGGGACACTTATTGCTTTGCTACAAAACTGAGGTGCTCCCGGATGGGAGGGGCTTATATAGGGGAGGGTACTTCCGGTTTTGGAAGTTGCCAGTGCCAGCACCTGAAGGTATCTATATAACCCATTAGTAATGACTATGTCGCTCTGTGTCCCGTGATGTACGAGAAAGAAAAGGATTTTACAGGTAAGCTGTTATAAAAATCCTATTATTATATGTATCTTTGTTAGAAGGGATGAGTAAGTTAACCAGTTGTCAACCGACCACCGTCAATTGACGGCGGCAGGAAGACACTGTTATCCTGGGTGGACGTCATATGACGTCTCGCCTTTAAAGTCCACTAGGGGGCGCGCGCACCCGCCGCGTCGCTGGGCACCCGATGCGCGTGCCCTGTAACCGAGCAGGACCGTGGATCTGTGTGTGTAAACACACAGATCCACATCCTGTCAGGGAGAGGAGACCGATGGTGTGTCCCTTATACATAGGGACAACCATCGGTCACTTCCCCCCAGTCAGTCCCCTACCCCCACAGTTAGAACACATCTAAGAAACACATTTAACCCCTTCCTCGCCCCCTAGTGTAAACCCCTTCCCTGCCAGTCACATTTATACAGCAATCAATGCATTTTTATAGCAGGGATCGCTGTATAAATGTGAATAATCCCAAAAATGTGTCAAAAGTGTCCGATGTGTCCGCCGCAATCCCGAATAAAAATCGCTTATCGCCTCCATTACTAGAGAAAAAAAAAAAGTTATAAAAATGCCATAAATCTATCCCCTATTTTGTAGACGCTATAAGTTTTACGCAAACCACTCAATATACGCTTGAGATTTTTTATACCAAAAATATGTAGAAAAATACATATTGACCTAAACTAAAAAAAATGCTATAAATCTACCCCCTATTCTGTGGACGCTATAACTTTTGCGCAAACCGATCAATATACGCTTATTGCGATTTTTTTTTTACCAAAAATATGTAGAAGAATACGTATCGGCCTAAACTGAGGAAAATTTTTAATTAAAAAAAAAAAAATAATGGAGATTTATTATAGCAAAAAGTAAAAAATATTGTTTTTTTTTTTCAAACTTGACGCTCTTCTTTTGTTTATAGCGCAAAAAATTAAAACCGCAGAGGTGATCAAATACCACCAAAAGAAAGCTCTATTTGTTGGAAAAAAAGGACGCAAATTTCGTTTGGGAGCCACATCGCACGACCGTGCAATTGTCATTCAAAGTGTGACAGCGCTGAAAAATGGCTTGGGCAGGAAGGGGGTTTTCGTGCCCGGTAGGCGGGTGGTTAAACACGCAGAAAAACAAAAATATTTTGGGTAATACATTATTTTCTACAGACAAGTTTACATAATTAGCCAGAGGGGTAGCATCATAAAAAAAAAAAAAAAAAAAGTTGCTGTAGATAGTTTAGGGCTAGGTACTCGTGGATGGCATAGCTATGCATGCCAACAACTCACTGCACAATATATAATGGTAAGCACATGTGAAAAGACACATGCCAACAGCTGAGGAGCCACTTCTTTCCAGGTAATCACAGACTTTCCTTGGAGTGCTCCAGTGCTCAGCCACTTGTTACTACATGTGCTCATTCCAAAATTCCCACTCAAATTTATGAGAGCATTCAAGAAAGCAGTTATTAGTGCTTTTTCACAATGTGAATGACCGTATATTTCTTATTACTTGAAATAATAAAGTGTTTGACTGGCATTTGGGTGCTTTCTAACCACATTCTCAATTCTTACAACTTACCAAATGCCTGGATATTAATAGGGTGAGTGATTACACGAACCATCAGAAAGTACCTAGGTCTTAGATACTAAATGGCTTAGCCTAAGACTTCAGCAACTATATGGATTAAAGGATAACTGTTGTACAGTTAGTCTTTATCCAATGCCAGTGACTTGACGAATGTAGTTTTAAAGTACTTCAAAATTTCAATTGCCTTTAACATTTGAGTTTTGGCTTACATGGAATTTCCAAAATGAAAACCATGCACACTGTTATGCCCCATACACACGATCGTTTTTCATGCCGTTAAAAATGGCATTTTAAAAAATGGCCATTAAAAATGATCGTGTGTAGGCTCCAGAGCATTTTTAACGACGTGAAAAACGGCCATTAAAAATTCCGGACATGCTCTCTTTTTTCACATCGTTTTTCATGTCGTTTTTTTTAACGACGTGAAAAACGATAGTGTGTATGCTTTAACGACGTGAAAAAAAACGCGCATGCTCAGAATCAAGTATGAGACGGGAGCGCTCATTCTGGTAAAACTAGCGTTCGTAATGGAGATAGCACATTCATTACACAGTAACGGACTGAAAAGCGCGAATCGTCGCCCAACAAACTTTACTAACATGAAGGGTGGCGTCATTCGAACGGAACTTCCCCTTTATAGTGCCGTCGTACGTGTTGAACGTCACTGCGCTTTGCTTGATCGTTTTTTTAAATGATGGTGTGTACGCAAGGCAGGCTTGAGAGGAAACATGAAAAAAAACTAGGAGAAAAACGTCGGTTTAAAAAATGACATTAAAAACGACCGTGTGTACGGGGCATTAGACATGCTTTGTTCAAGAAATATTTTTCATCCAGCTCTGTAAATTTTCTTGTCAAAACGAACATCGATTTGACCGCACTTATCCATTAGAAAATCAAACAAACATTCCAAATAAAGTATCAAACAAAATTCTACTAATGTATGGCCAGCTTTACACTCACCCATCCTCACTTACACCAGATCCCTGCTGTGTGGCCTGCTGGAAGCACCACAGTTGCTGTTACAAAGTCTCGTGACTGTGCATCTTCTTTTTCTGGAAAAATCCCAGGCCATCTATTTTATCATGACAACGGACAGCTTCTCAATAAGAGTGAATGGGATTTTTCTTTGTGCAGACACAGCTAGCCAGTTAGGAAACCTAGCAGCAGCGGCTGTGTGCCTTCCAGCGGGTTGCACAGCAGAAATGTGGCAGAGCTTGAAGACGAGAATATAAGACATGCTGGTGGGGGTATGAAGATTAATTCAAAAAGTAACATAAAAAATATATATATATATTGCATAGGAAACATCCATATAAAACAAACAAATTTCTTTCAAAATAAATGCTTCTTACCTCAATTTCTATATAGTTGTGAAACTGACATAAAGAAAGCCAAAGTATTTTCATTCTGAAGAAAAAAAATATATATACATATATTTATATGAATGTATTTATCTGCATTTCTCATCTAACAAACTTTGGGAGCCAATCTGCTATTTACAAAGTTAGAGTATACAAATATTTCCATCAATGCCAATACTGAAACACTGTATACTGTATTTTAATATCAATCCTGTAAAGAGAAAATTGAAAAGGGACGAAAGCGAGAAAGAACTGTAAAAGAGAGAGAGAGAGAAAGAAGGAAAAGAATGGGTAGCTGGCTGGACGACGTTGGTTATGGTGCTCAGTATGGTTGGGCGGTATAGACCATCATCAATTTTGGAGGACGACAATGATCAATATACTGTACCTGAACAGAGGTTCAACTAAAAATACCCTTTGCATAGCTTTTAAATAATGTTCAGGGAGGAAAGAATATATGTACAAATCAACAAAAACACATTTTTGTTAAACAAAAAAAAGATCTAGAAGCGCTGAGCTTTTTACTGCTGTCTGTGCCTTCCTGTTTAGTGCCCCCTCCCCTCTTTTACCCCACAGCCCCTTATTTCTTGTCCTGATGCAGCAGATACAAAGATTGGGAGGAAATCACTCTAATTAATCCATAGACAGTCGTAAAGATAAGCAGACATTCCTTTTTCCTACTCTAAACAAAACTAAAATGAAAAGATTTGACTGGAGTTGGTATTTAGGAGTTGGATGTACCAAATACCACATTATTCAGGAGGTAATATTTGCAGAAGTAAAGTTACATTCAACTGTGTGGGTGTTTAATGTTTACATTCAATATTGCCAGTAATATCATGCATTTAGTAAAGCCCTGTACACATGGGCCAAATATCAGCCGGTTCAACAGAAACCAGCCGACATTCAGCCCATTTGTACAGAAGCCTGCCTGGCTTCTTGCAATGGGGCATGCCCAAAAAAGATCTGTCAATAAGCATCCAATCAGCGCTCTCAGCCAATGGCTGCAAGCGCTGACCAGTGTGTTCTGGTGGGGGGTGGGTTGGGGGGGGCAGTCCCCCTGTCAGAACACAATAGCTCAGTGGGGAGCGCCTCACTTTTTTCCCGTTCAGGCCACTGGGTTGAAAAAAAAAAAAAAAATTATAGCGTGTACCTAGTTTAAGGTTTGTGTACACAAACAGCTTCCTGTGTTAGGCATGAATTTAAAAAACACATCAAATGTAGGTCAGCAAATTTATATTGCCCTAGATAGATAAGTGACAAAAAAAAATAGTGTAGATAAGAGGCTGCTTTGCAAGCAAATTGATGTGCATTTGGATTTTCTTTTTGCCCAGACAACTGTACTTCCCACAACCTGTCCTGATCAAGTTAATAGAATTTTAAATCAATTTTAAAAATGTTTTAAAAAAAGACGATTATGTGCAGTTATTAAAGCAAAAGTAACAGCAGCAGCAAAGGAGACCTTATTTATATACTGTACAGTGGGGAAATAATTATTTGATCCCCTGCAGATTTTGTAAATTTGCAAACTTACAAAGAAATGAAGGGTCTATCACTTTTATCATAGGTGTATTTTAAATGATAGAGACAGAATATCAACCAAAAATCCAGAAAAAACACGATACAAATGTTAAAAAAATTTGTTGCCTAGGAGGGATTTTGGTCCACTCTTCTTTACAGATCCTCTCTAAATCCTTAAGGTTTTGGCTGTCGCTTGGCAACTTGAAGTTTCAGCTCCCTCCAAAAAATTTCTATTGGATTAAGGTCTGGAGACCAGCTAGGCCACTCCATGACCTTAATGTGCTTTTTCTTGAGCCACTCTTTTGTTGCCTTGGCGGTATGTATTGGGTCATTGTCATGCTGGAAGACCCATCCACGACCCATCTCCAGTGTTCTGGCTGAGGGAAGAAGGTTCTCATCCAAGATTTTACAATAGATGGCCCCATCCATTGGCTCCTCAACCTTTATCAGAGAAACAGCCCCAAAGCATAATGTTTCCACTTCCGTGCTTGACTGTAGGGATGATGTTCTTAGGGTCATAGTCAGCATTTTTCTTCCTCCAAACACGGCAAGTCGAGTTAATACCAAAGAGCTAAACTTTGGTTTCATCTGATCACAGCACTTTCACCCAATCATTTAGATGCTCATTGGCAAACTTCAGATGAGCCTGTACATGTGCCTTCTTGCGGGCACTGCAGGATTTAAATCCATGGTGGCGTATTGTGTTATCAATGGTTTGTTTGGTGACTATGGTCCCAACTGCCTTGATATTGATATTATTCACAAGCCCCTCCCCATGTAGTTCTGGGCTGTTCATCCTTATCCCATGAGGCAAAATCTTGCATTGAGCTCCAGACCGAGGGCGATTGATGGTTAATTTTTATTTGTTTCATTTGCGAATAATAGCTCCAACAGTTGTTTTATTCTCACCAAGCTTCTTGCTGGTGGTCTTCTAGCCCATTCCAGCCTTGAGCAGGTCTACAATCTTGTCCCTGATGTCCTTTGACAGCTCTTTGGTCTTGCCCGTTATGGTGGGGTTTGAATGGAAGAAACATTCTGTGGACAGGTGTCTTTTATACACATAATGAGTTATCGTTGGGAGCACCTTCATAAATTGACCGTATGTACCACAGGAGCACATACTGTAGCCAGCAGCCAGTCTGTGGGAGCCAGAATTATTGTTGGGTGGTAGGGGATCAAATATTTATTTTACTCACTGAACTGCAACTCAAATTATAACATTTATATCGTGTTTTTTTCTGGATTTTTTGCTTGATATTCTGTCTTTATCATTTAAAATACACCTATAATAACAATTATAGCCCCCTAATTTCTTTGTAATTGGGCAAACTTACGAAATCTGCAGGGGATCAAATACCGTACTTAATTGTCTCACTGAAATTTTGCCACAGAGGATAGAAATATGCCGCCTTGTGTTCAATTATATAAATATACTCCATGCTGTGAGCGCTCAATCTAAAAAAGCAAAAAAACTTACGCTCCAGGACCTTGCCATGTCCACGTTATGGTATCCTAAAACAAAACAAAAACATACTTCAGATATAGCAGCAATTTAGATTTTTTGAATATTTCAGCCCTTTTACCTTCACAGCAAAAGATTTCCTTTATTGTGAGAACCAAAAGTTGGAAGCAAGGTTGTGGAGGGGCACAGCTGGAAATCTGCTGCCTCTACAGGTTCTAGCTATCAGACTGAAGAGAACCCTATGAGTGCTACTCTCTTGATTTAAAACTCTGACCAAAATTTGGCTGGTTCAGCAGGAACTGACCAGATTTCAATGTGTGTGGCAGTTCCTGCTCAACAGAAGTCGCTCATTTGATTGACTATGTACAAAGGGACGTTTAAATATTTCCCTCTATCATTGGTTGCTGCCAATCAGCTTCCTTCTCACTTGTGTGGACGAAGGAATCTGTTGATTTTTTGGTTGAACAAAATAATAATATAAATAATAATATTCTATGCTCACGTATTGTAACAGGTTCATAAACAACTTGGTAGAGGCCAACACTTGTCAACTGTCAACATGTTCATTATCCTGTTGATTTTATTGGCATCTACCAAGTTGTTTATCAACCTTACAATACGTGAGCATAGAATTTGGAATCTGGTGGTTTCCCTCTTCCTTGCCATCATGCCAATAATGCCATGTACTTTTCAGGTTATCTACATTATATTCAATACTATGTGATTGTTATGTCTAATAAACCTTATAATCAAGCTATTGGTTCATGTCATGCTACTATGTACATGCCATAACACTATGTGATTGGGTTATCTACCATTATATACCCACCAGTTACTCTGTTCATGTTCAATTCGGCCGCATGCTTCATATAAAGTCCTAAACTCCTTTCCATGCCAACCAATAGGGATAGAGGCATTCTACGGTGTATGCCCTGGCCTCATATAAAGTCCCAAATCCCCCCCCCCTTTTTTTTTCAAATCACAGAATAAAATATTGATACATTAGAAGCTACATTAGTTCAGATTTTGCTTACCATAATGTTACTATGCTCTTATGTAGCTGTATGCTAATTACCTAATGCTCTTATGTAGCTGAAAACAGAGGGAATGTGATCAGTTATTAAAAAAAAAAAGTTATATATAATAACTTTTTATATAAATACACAAATGTTTTGGCTTGCTTTTCTATTTTAAAATGAATGGTTTTTTTTTTACAACATGATCATTTACAATCCCTGCTCTGCGAATCTTCTCTGAATTTGGACACTTGTCAACTGTCAACAATTTAAGCTGGCACAAACTTTTTCATTCATTACTTATGGGCAGAAGTTTTAAGTGGCAATACACCCCAAAACAAAATTAGAACTTATTTAACCGCTTCCCGACCGGCTCCTGTATATGTGTGTGTGTGTGTATATATATATAAATAAACACACACACACACACACGTGAAACTCGAAAAATTAGAATATCGTGCAAAAGTTCATTTATTTCACTAATGCAACTTAAAAGGTGAAACGAATATATGAGATAGACTCATTACATGCAAAGCAAGATAGTTCAAGCCGTGATTTGTCATAATTGTGATGATTAGGGCTTACAGCTCATGAAAACCCCCAAACCTACAATCTCAGAAAATTTGAATATTGTGTCCCACTCTAATCAGCTAATTAAGCCATAACACCTGCAAAGGGTTCCTGAGCCTTTAAATGGTCTCTCAGTCTGGTTCAGTAGGAATCACAATCATGGGAAAGACTGCTGACCTGACAGTTGTGCAGAAAACCATCATTGACACCCTCCATAAGGAGGGAAAGCCTCAAAAGGTAATTGCAAAAGAAGTTGGATGTTCCCAAAGTGCTGTATCAAAGCACATTAATAGAAAGTTATGTGGAAGGGAAAAGTGTGGAAGAAAAAGGTGCACAAGCAGCAGGGATGACCGCAGCCTGGAGAGGATTGTCAGGAAAAGGCCACTCAAAAGTGTTGGGGACTTTCACAAGGAGTGGACTGAGGGTGCGGAGTCAGTGCATCAAGAGCCACCACACACAGACGGATCCTGGACATGGGCTACAAAATGTTGTATTCCTCTTGTCAAGCCACTGCTGAACAACAAACAAGGTCAGAAGCGTCTTACCTGGGCTAAAGAAAAACAGACCTGGTCTGTTGCTCAGTGGTCCAAGGTCCTCTTTTCTGATGAGAGCAAATTTTGCATCTCATTTGGAAACCAAGGACCCAGAGTATGGAGGAAGAATGAAGAGGCACACACTGCAAGATGATTGAAGTCCAGTGTGAAGTTTCCACAGTCTGTGTTGATTTGGGGAGCCATGTCATCTGCTGATGTTGGTCCACTGTGCTTCATTAAGTCCAGGGTCAACGCAGCCGTCTACCAGGAGATTTTGGAGCACTTCATGCTTCCTTCCACAGATGAGCTCTATGGGGATGCTGACTTCATTTTCCAGCAGGACTTGGCACCTGTCCACACTGTCAAAAGCACCAAAACCTGGTTCAATGACCGTGTGATTACTGTGCTTGATTGGCCAGCAAATTCGCCTGACCTGAACCCCATAGAGAATCTATGGGGCATTGCCAAGAGAAAGATTAGACATGAGCCCGAACAATGCAGAAGAGCTGAAGGTCACTATTGAAGCATCTTTGTCTTCCATAACAACTCAGCAGTGCCACAGGCTGATGGCTTCCATGCCATGCCGCATTGAGGCAGTAATTGCTGCAAAAGGGGCCCAAACCAAGTACTAAGAACAATATCGGACCTCTGAAAAGTATAAGCATGCATATGTACTATGTACAAACCTTGTTTTATTGATTGCATGTAATATTCTAATTTTTTGAGATTGTGGATTTGGGGTTTTCATGAGCTGTAAGCCCTAATCATCACAATTATGACAAATCACGGCTTGAACTATCTTGCTTTGCATGTAATGAGTCTATCACATATATTAGTTTCACCTTTTAAGTTGCATTAGAGAAATAAATTAACTTTTACATGATATTCAAATTTTTCGAGTTTCACCTGTATATGTACACACACACACACACACACACACACACACACACAGTAGCAGAATGGCTCTCCTGCACAAATCGTTGTATATATAAGGCGGCTCCTTTAAGAGCTATAGCAGGCCGCCGGCCACCCACGATCGTGAGCATGAGAGCAGGAAAGGGGATTTGTGTGTAAACACACAAATCCCTGTTCTCACAGGGAAGGAGAAACAGATTGTCTGTTCCTACTAGCTAGGAACAACGATCGTTCTCCTCCCCCAGTCAGTCCCATCCCCTCACAGTTAGAACACACATGTAATCCCTTGATCGCCCCCTAGTGTTAACCCCTTCCCTGCCAGTGACATTAATACAGTAATCAGTGGTTATTTTTATCTCTGATCGCTGTATAAATGTCAATGGTCCCAAAAAAGTGTCAAAAATGTCCGATCTGTCCGCCGCAATCCCGAATAAAAATCGCTTATCGCCGCCATTACTAGAAAAAAAAAAAAAAGTTATAAAAATGCCATAAATCTATCCCCTATTTTGTAGACGCTATAACTTTTACGCAAACCACTTAATATACGCTTGAGATTTTTTATACCAAAAATATGTGGAAAAATACATATTGACCTAAACTGAAGGCATTTTTTTTTTCAAAATTAACGCTCTACTTTTGTTTATAGCGCAAAAATTTAAAGCCGCAGAGGTGATAAAAATACCACCATCTATTTGTGGGAAAGAAAGGACGTAAATTTTGTTTGTGTACAACGTCGCATGACCGCACGCAATTGACAATTAATTAATTGACAATTAATTGACAATTAAAGCGACGCAATATCGTATTGGAAAAAATGGCCTGGTAAGGAAGGAGGTAAATTCTTCCGGGGCTGAAGTGGTTAAGCTTACCAATTAAATGTGACGGCTGCAATGGTTTTTGTAGGCTTTTTTTTTTTTCACCTGGTGAACTGGCCAGTAATACACTTTTAGGGCATCTCTATTTTGGATGGAGGAGCAATGGACACAGCTTTGCACAGCGGCATTATCAATCTGGGGAAGGGAAGTGTCAAATGCACTAGCAGGATTTAGATGGACTTGATTAACAAATTAAAGGTTAACCGCTTCAGCCCCAGAAGATTTTAACCCCTTCCTGACCAGAGCACCTTTTACAATTCGGCACTGCGTCACTTTAACTGACAATTGCACGGTCGTTTGACGCTGTACCCAAACAAAATTGACGTAATTTTTTCCCCACAAATAGAGCTTTCTTTTGGTGGTATTTGATCACCTCTGCGTTTTTTTATTTTTTGCGCTATAAACAAAAGCGACAATTTTGAAAAAAATATATATATATATTTTTTGCTATAATAAATATCCCCAAAAGTTTTTTTAAAAAACAAATTATTAGTTTAGGCCAATATATTTTCTACATATTTTTGGTATAAAAAAAAAAAAAATACAAAAAAAAAAATCGCAATAAGCGTAATTTGATTGGTTTGTGCAAAAGTTATAGCGTCTGCAAACTATGGGAAAGATTTTTTTTTTTTTACTAGTAATGGCGGTGATCTGTGATTTTTAGTGTTACTACGACAATGCGATGGACAGAACGGAGACTTTTGACCCTTTTTTAGGACCAGCGATCAGTGCTATAAAAATGCAAAGATTACTGTGTAAAATGTCACTGGCCAGCGATGTTGCTCGAGAAATTTGGCTGTTCGGGACTCCTCCTCATTGGCTGAAACAGCAGCGCGGCGTCATTGGCTCCCACTGCTGTCAGAGAAAGGGGGTGGGCGGGGGTGGGCCATGACTCCATGTCTGAATAGACACAGGAATCTGCAGCTCGACTCAAGCTGCTTGCTGTGGGGGAACTCAACAGGAGGGAGGGGCCAGGAGCACAGAAGAGGGACACGAGAAAAGGAGGAAGCGGAAAAATACCCCAGAGACTTTAGTATCACTTTAAGGTTTTCCCCATCACTGTGTGTTCATTTGATACCCTGTTCTCCTTCTACATGAAGAGAAATCCCCCCAAAAGGGAGCACAGACAACAATAAAGACCTGTCGGTGGTTCTTACCACTCCCTATTGTATCAAAAAGTAAAAAAAAATATATGGTTTTGGTTGGAGTATGCTTTAAAAAGTAAGTCCACATTTGTTGAGAAAAAAACAAATCTCCTCTGGGTGACCAACAAACGGCTGTGTGTTTTACATGTTCCTTGCAGACTGATTCCAAATCAGTGTCTTGTAAATTATAATCACATGGTGCACGCTCAATGTTCTAATAAGAACATCTTCAGTGTCTGCATCCCTTTAGAAGTATTTAAAGGATAAGTTTATCTTTTTCTAACATGTTACATCAGTATTCTGGATGTAACATGTTAGTGCTGCAGCTGCCCTCATGATACCCTCTGTGACAGCAGAACGGGGATCTTCTCCAATCACACAAGCAGGAAATGACATTTCTGGGAAAGTTCTATACACCACCAAAGAACACCTCCATGTTACCATATTGCATTGAATATTATAGAAATTTATGTTGCTGCAGACTGCAATGGAAAGGTCAGTTTTAATAATAAATGACAACTTTGCTTGCATAGCAAATGTATATGCTATATTATTATTTTGTTATAATATTTGCTATATTTTTTTCCCACAAAGGTGAAGCTACCCTTTAAGCTGTACAACATAGGTGATATTGTGTGGTGGAACAAAGAAAGAAAAAATAACAGTTTGCAAATCTTTATAAAAATAGGACAAACATGGGATGCCAAGGTTAAATAATTCTCTTCTAGAAACAGAGAATTAGCATAGATCTCAGTCAGGTCACCTGTGCTGTGTATACTATAAACACTATTACCCAGAATAGATGGAGTTAAGTTCTTATGTGCCAGTGAATGTGACAGTTCTGCTCTCAGCTCCAGGGAAAGGTTCTGGCTTGCTCTTCGCAGCTATTGGTTTTGTAAACAAGATACATTACAGTCAAGGGATTTCTTAAATTCCCAAAAGCCAAATGACTTATCTTTATTTATTTTCTGTCACAAATAGAGACTCAGGGACAGAAGTGATTTAAACCTGGCCCACCTTCCCAGATGGTGCCCATAAGATTTAATCAATATTTACAGCACCATGCAGGTTACAGAGATAGACTTCTGCTCACCCCATACATTGCCTTCATCTCAACAGCCTAGAGACAATCTCAATGCAATCCGTATGAATTTACACAAACGATGCATCCCACATGTATACCATCACAGCATATAATAAATGCCCTTTTGGGATAATTAGGCTAAATTGTTTAAGTGGCCAGATTATATCTACTTATGATTTTTGCTGATTAGATTTAAAATTATATTTAGCAGCACTAGTCTCCATCTTTTATACACAAGATGTCTATGAGGAGTATGCTAGGCTGTTTGCAAGACAAAAAAAATAGCACCACAAAATAAAAAACAAAACTTCTTAAGCCATGCCCTGCACGTCTGACCTCTCCATATTTACGGGCCTTGCCATTTGTTGCTTCCTTGAGAATTCTGACAGCAGTATGAAAAGGCAAAAGCAGAAATAAAGGAGTTGACAATAAAGCTTTATTTATGTGGAACCAAGTCTGCTGCACTTACCATTTTATTTGGGTACCTTAAAACCACTGGCTGGACTGGCACAGCAGGAATAAATGCACCTAGAAAAAAAGAAAGCCAATTATATCATCAATGATATCCTGTAATATACACATTGTGAGGTAAAGGGTCCATACAAACAAGTGCATTTTTTATATGTATTTTTAATATACTGTACCGTGGAGAGGTTCTGATGTGTTTTCCATGCATTCTGGATGTGTTTTCCCTTAATGTGCAATTTCATTCAAATGCACATAAAATGGATACATAGCTCATTCTTCAACCCATTGTAGAACTTTTTTTTTTTTTTTCTTTAACTCACAGAATGAAAATGCAGCAATAGGAATTTCAAGATTGTAAGCTCTAACGAGCAGGGCCCTCTTATCCCTCCTGTATTGAATTGTAATGTAACTGTGCTGTCTTCCCTGATGTTGTAAAGCGCTGCGCAAACTGTTGGCGCTATATAAATCCTGTATAATAATAATAATAATAATAATAATAATGAGACTGGTGCGTCAATGACTATACTAGCAGATCTCATCATGCATTTAATTAGAAGTTTGTCAAGCATTTAAAAAGGGACACCAATGTCATTTTGAATTTAGTCTGGCAAGGTCACAGTGTCACTTTTTATGGAACTTTAAAAGGGATTTTTTTTTTTTTTAGTCTTTCATTATTGTTATATTGGACTCCGGGTTGTCCGAGCTTTGATGTCTTGACTCCACTGAAACAGCAAATCGTGCCCACCTTTCAGTGTCTGCAAAACAGTGATAGCTATAGCATAGGTTTTAGGCAGAACTTTTACTTTAACCACTTGCTTACTGGGCTCTTAAACCCCCCCTCCTGCCCAGACCAATTTTCAGCTTTCAGCGCTCTTACTCGTTGAATGACGATTGCGTGGTCAACACTGTACCCAAATGAAAATGTTATCATTATTTTCCCACAAATATTGCTTTTTTTTGGTGGCATTTGATCACCTCTGTGGTTTTTATTTTTTGTTAAAGAAATGAAAGACTGATTTAAAAAAAAAAAAAATACAAAACCGTTTTATAATTTTGTTATAAAACTTTGCAAACAGGTAATTTTTCTCTTTCATTGATGTACGCTGATGAGGCTGCACTGATGGGCACCGATGGCCTGCACTGATGGGTACCGATAAGGCAGCACTGGTGGGCACTGAGAGGTGACACTGAAGGGCATTGATAGGTGGCACTGGTGGGCACTGAGAAGTGGCACTGATCGGCAGCACTGCTAGGTGGCACCGATTGGCACCACTGGTGGGCATTGATAGATGGCACCATTTTTTGGCACTGTGGGCACTGGCAGGCGGTACTGGTGGGCACAGATGAGGCAGATGTGCCTCTTCCTCTTCGGGACCGATGTCCCTTGCACAAAAGCCGGTGATCAGCTTTTTTTTCTCCTCACACTGTCAGCGTGAGGGGCCGGGATCTGTGATCACCCGAGTCTCAGTGACTCGGTAATCGGCGCGCGTGTCCTGCAGGGGGCGCGGGGTGGGGAGCGTGCAAAGGGGAGGACGTCTATTGACGGCCTCTTGGCAAAGCAGGTCCGCGCTGTACCTGTCATTCGGCTATAGCGCGGATTTGAAGGAGTTAAAAATGAGAACGGGTTCAGTTAATTAAACTTCATAAAGAGCAGTGGAGGCCCGTCCATGCGTCCGGCTCCCTGATCGACATACAGGGTGCAGGACCATGGATTCCAATGGGCAGGGGGGTGTTTTTTTTAATCACGTGATTAGAGCCAGGGGCTCAAAAAAGGGTGGGCTCGGGGCGCAGAGCACTGCACCCTCAAGACCGCCCAGTTGTGTGAGAATAGCGAATAAATATTTGCTAGTCTCCCACTGTTCTCCTCCCAGCCAATCAGGAAGCAGGCCTTGGGACCCGTCACCCAATTGGCTGAAAGGACAGGCGATCCTATTGACACCTAGAAGGAAGAGGCGGGAGCCAATGAGAAGATAGAGAGGGCGGGGCCAATCTTGCGAGTCTGTGTCTGAATGGACACACAGAGCAGCGGTTTGGCTCAGGTACACCCATAGCAAGCTGCTTGCTAAGGGGGCACTAAGCAGGTGGGAGAGGACAGGAGCATCGAAGAGGGACCCGAGAAGAGGAGGACCGGGGCTGCTCTGCGCAAAACCACTGTAAGTATAGGCATGTTTGTTATTTAAAAAAAAAAAAAAAACGACATTAGTATCACTTTAATACTATTCATACAGTGCAAGAACCACTAGAAGGCTGGTTATGTCATAAAGCCATACAGGCAAATGGCCACAATGTCCATTCCCTGGTCTGTGCATCAGCAGTTACTGGTTTGTGCTCCTTAAACACACAAGAGGATCTCCTACTGTTGTCTGCAGAGCTTGGCAGTTACTCTGACACCCACTGCGCTCTAGAATGTGCCAACAGCATCTCTGGTACACAGAGCAGAATGGCTGTCAAGAGGACACAAGCAGAGCTAGTGAATATGTGTATTGCTCAGGGCATTTAAAACGTCACCTATGGAGATTTTTAAGTACCGCAGTTTGTCGCCATTCCACGAGTGTGCGCCATTTTAAAGCGTGACATGTTAAAGATCTATTTACAAGGTGTAGCATAGCTTTCATATTATACAAAACATTGGCGTGATAGAGATATATATATATATCTATATATAGATATATATATATCTAAATATAGTTTGGGGGTTATAAGAAATTTTCTAGCAAAAAATATCGATTTCAACTTGTAAACAAAAAAAGTGTCAGATAAGACCTGGTCTTCAAGTGGAAACTGTATACAGCATGCTAAAATGTTCAGTTTACATAACATTTTCAATTTACATTTTCAACTAACATAACATCTAAAATTAATCTTGTACTGTATCAATTTTATTATCATGGGTCACTGCATTTTACAATGTCTTAATAAATAAGCCAGGATCTAAACTCACTTAAACATTCTATAAAAACACATTAACAAATATGGGTCACAGCAAGTACCACGCGGTATCACCTTCATGCCAAGATATTTGATTTTATAAAGAGGATTACATTTATCATGACTCAGGACTCGTGTACATTGAAGCTCAGCTTATCTACTCAGCATTTCCTACTCTAGGTATACAAATGATACAATTACTATATGCACTGTGGCATATCATATTGGATTGGATAAACTTTTGTTTATAACAAGAGGAACTACAGTGAGGGGAAAAAAGTATTTGATCCCTTGCTGATTTTGTACGTTTGCCCACTGACAAAGAAATGATCAGTCTATAATTTAAATGGTCGGTTTATTTTAACAGTAAGAGACAAAATTAGTGAAATAAGTATTTAATCCCCTATCAATCAGCAAGATTTCTGTCTCCCAGGTGTCTTCTATACAGGTAATGAGCTGAGATTAGGAGCACTCTCTTAAAAGGGAGTGCTCCTAATCTCAACTTGATTGCTTCTGTCCACAGAAGCAATCAGATTCCAATCTCTCCCCCATGGCCAAGACCAAAGAGCTGTCCAAGGATGTCAGGGACAAGATTGTAGACCTACACAAGGCTGGAATGGGCTACAAGACCATCTCCAAGCAGCTTGTTGAGAGGGTGACAACAGTTGGTGCAATTATTCGCAAAATGAAGAAACACAAAATAACTGTCAATCCCCATTGGTCTGGGGCTCCATGCAAGATCTCACCTCATGGAGTTTCAATGATCATGAGAAGGGTGAGGAATCAGCCCAGAACTACACAGGAGAATCTTGTCAATGATCTCAAAGCAGCTGGGACCATAGTCACCAAAAAAACATCTGATAACACACTACGCAAGGCTCAAGAAGGCACATGTACAGGCCTGTCTGAAGTTTGCTAATGAACATCTGAATGATTCAGAGGAGAAAGTATTGTGGTCAGATGAGACCAAAATCAAGCTTTTTGACATCAACTCAACTCGCCGTGTTTGGAGGAGGAGGAATGCTGCCTATGACCCCAAGAACACCATCCCCACATCAAACATGGAGGTGGAAACATTATGCTTTGGGAGTGTTTTTCTGCTAAGTGGACAGGACAACCTCACTGCATTAAAAAGGTACGATGGACGGGGCCTTGCACTGTCAAATCTTGGATGAGAATCTCCTTCCCTCAACCAGGGCATGGAAAATGGGTCATGAATGGGTATTCCAGCATGACAATGACCCAAAACACACAGCCAAGGCAACAAAGGAGTGGCTCAAGAAGAAGCACATTAAGGTCCTGGAGTGGCCTAGCATGTCTTCAGACCATAATCCAATAGAAAATATGTGGAGGGAGCTGAAGGTTCGACTTAACAAATGACAGCCTCGAAACCTTAATGACTTGGAGAGGAACTGCAAAGAGGTGTGGGCCAAAATCCCTCCTGAGATGTGTGCAAACCTGGTGGCCAAATACAAAAAAGTCTGACCTCTGTGATTGCCAACAAGGGTTTTGCCACCAAGTACTAAGTCATGTTTTGCGAAGAGGTCAAATACTTGTTTCACTAAATAAAATGCAAATCTGGATTTATTGCTTCCAAACCAGTATCTCATTGTAATGATTTATGACAGCTTTTGAACACCTCTCTCCTGTTAATATCAACAAGCCGACTCTCTTATGACAATCTATACAATATTATATCTGTGACTGTGTATATGCATCGCTTTAACTGTAAAAATTAGAATGAACATTTTTCTTGTAAAAAAAATAATAAAATGCAATTCAATTTATAACTGCCGTTTTTCTGGATATTTTTTTTGTTATTCTGTCTCTCACTGGTAAAATAAACCTACCATTAAAGTTATAGACTGATCATTTATCAGTGGGCAAACGTACAAATTCAGCAGGAGATCAAACACTTTTTTCCCTCATTGTATATTACAAATGGAGGTAGAAATAAGTATCTTTTGGGGGGGATAAACAATCTTATGGGTGAAAACACAAAAATTTTATATTGTTAGAAACATACATTCTAGAACAAACCAGAGCTGAACAGCCCGGCCCAGGGAGGCGGTCCCTCCGGACATTACCCTCCCACCTGCAGCTAGCAGCCTCAGTTCGTAACAAAGCAGTACAAACCTTAAAAGGAAGGGTGGGTGCTGTGTCAGTCCATGGACGTCAGAGAAATGGATTTTACGGTGAGTACAAAAATCCTATTTTCTCTTATCGTTCCTGGACTGACACAGCTGGATACTGTAACCACCTCCCTACTGTGCACGAAAACACCCTTCCTGCCCAAGCCATTTTTCAGCTTTCAGCGCTGTCACACTTTGAATGACAATTGCGCGGTCGTGCGACGTGGCTCCCAAACAAAATTTGTGTCCTTTTTTTCCCACAAATAGAGCTTTCTTTTGGTGGTATTTGATCACCTCTGCGGTTTTTATTTTTTGCGCTATAAACAAAAGAAGAGCGTCCAGTTTGGAAAAAAAACACTATTTTTTACTTTTTGCTATAATAAATACCCATTTTTTTTTTTAAATAAAATTTTCCTCAGTTTAGGCCGATACGTATTCTTCTACATATTTTTGGTAAAAAAAAAAAAAAAACGCAATAAGCGCGTATTGATTGGTTTGCGCAAAAGTTATAGCGTGTACAAAATAGGGGATAGATTTATAGCATTTTTATTTTTTTATTTTTTTATTAGTAATGGCGGCGATCTGTGATTTTTTTATTGTGACTGCGATATTGCGGCGGACACATCGGACACTTTTGACACATTTTTGGGACCATTCACGTTTATACAGCGATCCCTGCTATAAAAATGCATTGATTACTGTATAAATGTGATTGGCAGGGAAGGGGTTAACCACTAGGGGGCGGGAAGGGGTTAAATATGTTCCCTCAATGTGTTCTTACTGTGGGGGGAGGGGACTGGCTGCGGGAGGTGACTGATGGTTGGCCCTATGTACAAGGGACACACCATCAGCCTCCTCTCCCTCACAGGACGTGGATCTCTGTGTTTACACACAGAGACCCACTTTCCTGCTCGTTTCCCGGGCAATCGCGGGTGCCCGGCGGCAATCGCGGCCGCCGGGCACGCGCACCGGGGCCTTGTGAACGCGGCGGGCGCGCGCGCCTTCTAGCTCGTTTTAAAGGGAGGACGTCATATGACGTCCTCCCAGAACGAGAGTATCCTCCGCCCGCCGTCAATTGATAGTGGGCGGTGGGTAAACGTGTGGGATGTCCCAAAGCAGTATCAGAAGGGTGGGAGCAGTAGTAAAGGAACAACCAAAACTTCACTCCAAACAAGCAGAGCTCCTCAACGGAGGTGTTGCAACATTAAACAGCAGCCTGCAATGCTTTGCGGCCGAAGGAAGCATCCGAAGATGCAGCCACATCAACCTTATAAAATTTTGAAACGGTATGAACGGACGACCAGGTCGCTGCCTTGCACACTTGTGCAACCGACGCTTGATGTCGGAAGGCCCAGGAAGCACCAATTTCCTTGGTGGAATGCGCCGCAACCGGAAAGGGAGGCTCCCGCCCCTTAAGGGCATAGGCCTGTATGACAGTCTGCCTGATCAACCTGGAGACGGTGGCAAACCTGCGCCGACCCAGAGAGTATAATACATACATATACTGTGAATGTATCTGGAGTCGTGCATAAACATATTTTGAACGTTTATATCATGTATAGCACTGAAACACAGCATTGGAACGTGGGGGGACACCCACGCAGACACAGAGACCAATAACACATACATACACTGTGAATGTATGCAGTGTAGAGGTATAGGATGAGTGTAACGTACCTTAGGTGTGAGCCTGACGTGCGGAGAGGGACCTCCCATACAACCCCGGCTCGGAGACCACTGGAGTGGGGACAGTGGTGGTAAGAGCACAGTGAGGTAAGGGTGCCTGTCTGATCCTCACTGCTTGGAGTGGTGGAGCAGAGTGGAGACTGGAACGGCTGGTTCCGGAAGCAGCGGATGCAGGTCAGCAGGTGCAGCTTGCAGAGCAGAGGATGCAGGTCAGCAGGTGCCGGTTTGCAGAGCAGGGATGCAGGTCAGCAGGTGCAGGTTTGCAGAGCAGGGATGCAGGTCAGCAGGTGCAGGTTTGCATTGCAAAGGATGCAGGTCAGCGTGTGCAGCTTGCAGAGCAGAGGATGCAGGTAAGCTGGTGCAGGTTTGCAAAGTCAGACAGGCCGGGTCATACACATCAAGGTAAACATCACAAGTGGCAGGCAGAGAGTAGTCAAAGTCCAGGCCGAATCTTGGCAACAGGCAGACTGGCAGATAACTGAGCAGGGTCAAACGAGCCGAGGTCAGGACTGGAGACAGAAGCGTGGTCAGGAAGCCGGGTCAAACACAGGAACAGGATACAAGCACAGAATCAGGAACTCAGGGAACAGAAGCAGATCAAACCGCAAGGGGCAACATCTCTGGAATGTCTTTTATAGGAAGTACATGGGAGAAGCAAGGGGTTCAGAGTTCAACAGTAATCAGACACCAAGCAGAGTAGTCTAATGGATCAGATAGGTTATCCAGCAGATCAGGCAGGGAACTGTCCAGCATCTCAGATAGCTCCGCTGGAAGAGTCAATGCCAGACACAGAAGAGGTCCCAGGTTCAAGCCCAGCACGTCCCTGATAATGAGTTTAAATTATGGCGCAGAGGCACATAATCTTCTCTGTATCATTCCAACCTGCTTGACTGTGCTGCCGAGGCAGCATGCCGGTAACAGGTAACCTCTGATCCTCAGACCGTGTGTCTGTCAGAGCCCAGAGCATTCCCCAGGAAATGGCGGGAAACCACAGGTGCAGAGACCCTGTTGTTTCATCAGGACATCACACAGAAGGCTCACAGGGACTAGAGACATAAATGAATAAAGTCCCCCCCCCCCCCCCCACCATGCTGCACTGACCAGGGGGAGGGAAACACTGTACCACTGTATCATCCATGCTGCTCTTGACGCAGCGTGTGAGGAAAACAGTGAGGAAGCTGTGTAAAAGAAAAGCTTGAAGGAACCAAGGGAAACAGTGTCCACCTGAGGTACCTCAGCCACAGCACCCAGCTTGAGAGTGTTCCTCACATCATCAATGAGTTCACTTACAAGCGCCCTGTCATTCACTGACACAGAACTGGAGTCTTCCTCACAAGGGAATGTCCTGTTCATAAACATTAAATATTCAGAGCTAGGGTCCTGAGCACAGTTGCTAGGCCTATATCTGAATCAGAGCACTCCTTCACTAAAGATTTTTGTGGGGAGAGGGGGCTTATAGCTCCTTTCGCTCGCACACCGCTTCCATTCTGACAAGGAATGATTCCAGGACTGCCGACAACTAGTCCACAAGGACCGTAGGTGCAGGAAACATATGAACATGTTTAACTGTGCAGCACTGCCAGTTGCCCCAGGCAAGCGTGGAGAGCAGGTGTATCAGACTCCATAACGCCACCCTCTGAGACCTTATACACTATACAGTGAATCTACAGTCCACCCACTGGCTATGCTGAGGAGGGGATACCCGGAGGACTCACCAACCCTTAAGGACCGCTCAGTCCTGCTGAAGGAACCGCGCTGTGAGCCGGAGGAGAGTGGAGGAGATTGTGAGGATATTCGTGCCGCAGCGCCGCCGCTAGAGGCCGAAACCGAAAGTAAATGCGCGTTGGTTACAAGAAAATGGCCGCCGGCCGCAGCTATAACTGCGCCATTGAACCACGCCAAGATGGCCGGCGAGCGCGAAATTCAAAGCGAGCGCGAAATTCAAAGCTCTAATTCGCGCTAATGGCGGACGCAATAACCACCTCAAACAGCGCTAATGGAGCACGCAATAATCACCTCACACACCAGAAAAACTGCCCCTCTCTCCAGAACCCACTACAGACATGAGCGCCCAGCCAGGTCAGAGTGACGCCCAAGCACCCCCACAGCACAGCACCAGTACAGGGTGCAGAGAGCAACATAACAGGGGGGAGACAGTGAGAAACCCCCCATATAAAGAAACACAGCCAGCATGTACTCACCTGCAGTAGGAGAGACTACTTACCCGTCCTTTTCAGGGACCCACTGGCTTGTTTCAGACAGACCTATCACAGAGCAGTACTGCGTAGCTGTCGGCCTGGTCCACCACGAGAGATACAGTCAGTCAAGTACTGTTCAATCTTGAGAGGACCGCGGGAGCATGAAAGCAACCCCTGGAGTCATGGGGCATGTCGTGGACTGAGTCTCACGCACACAAGGCGAGGATCAGCATGCTCGATGGTCGGACAGGGAAGACTACGAGGATACCAGTGTACCCAACCTGTTGTCCAGCCGACAGTTGATTGAAGGTCTCAAAAATAAAATACAATTCCCAAAGGAATAAAATTTAAAAAGCAAAATCTTCCAGGAGACTGGCTCCTGAGAGAGCCACTTCTTCTCCTTCTGGTAGGCAGAAAAAAACTGGGGCCGCTAGCTGCAGGTGGGAGGGTAATGTCCGGAGGGACCGCCTCCCTGGGCGGGGCTGTTCAGCTCTGGTTTGTTCTAGAATGTTTCTAACAATCTAACATTCTGCCTAGATCTTGTCCTGCAAGCAGGGACATATACCCACACGTTTACAGTATCCAGCTGTGTCAGTCCATGGACATGTTCAATTGTTCTTTATATTTGCATATTTTCTATGAGGTTTGTGAGTGTAATGTTTAAGAACAATGAGCAGAATACTATATAAACATATATGACACCATTTAAAAAGCATATCGCAGAATAAAGTGGATGTAAAATCAACATGTATTTTTTTTAGTTCCATATAGAGTAGGAAAGGGTTGGACCCTCTGCCAAATATTTATTGTGGTCTGTTGCAGAGAAAATGCACCCGCTATCTGTCCTGGTGATCAATTTGACCAAAACAGAAAGTAAGAGGAAAGCCTAAGATTTAGAGCGGTCAGATGAGTGGAAATCCTCCAGTGGGAATTGAAAATGTTCTGGTGATAACTGTCTAAGATATGGCAATTTACATGCTTTGATATTTGCTAGCACTGTAACAAGGGTTTTAACACTTCCATATTCCATCCAGAGCTTTGGCTGTACATACATTTAAATAGGTTTTTGCGTCCTTATAGGACTTGCCCTGTATCACAGGGAATAACAGTGGAAAATAAACTGCCAAGACAATACAAACATATACTGTATTTATTGAAAGATTAGAGTAGGCCATTTGATGAGCTTTGGATATGTGGCTATTCTTTGTTTCAGAAAAATAACCAAACTAGTAGGCACAAATATATTTATTCTGCCAAAAACAATCTATAGGAAGAAGTGTGGAACAGATTTAGAAAGCAAAGCAGAAAAAAAAGGGCCTATTGTGCAACTCCTGAAACAGGAATAAAAGGCTTTATCTAATGCGGAGGGTACACCCTGCCATTATTGACATTTTGATCACCCATAGTGATGTCACCCACACCTCCTGAAAGCCTCAAAAGCCAGGGCAGAGGATTTTTTTTTTATATATCACAGAGCTTTATTTTTCAAAGGTGTTTAAAGCTATAATAATTTTGGAGTAGATGTAAGCAAAGTGAAATGTTTGATTTAATTAATGAAATGTAAAACTAAACCATAACTTTATATAATTTTACCTAAGTAGTAATTATAAACCGTTGCTACACACTTTCACTAAAAGATTACTTTGGATACCTCTGCATGAGATTTAATGCCCTCAGTATTACTACCCAATACTGTAGGAAAGCTAAACACAAATGGTGATGAAACATCAGCCATATAAATGTACATTCATATGTACAAAATAGAGTCCATAAATGAGGACTCATTCTGGACACAGACCGGGTAAACATTAATGTAATACTGTACAAATATCAGCTGCACTTAACAGGACAGAAATTGATAAACCAGAATAAACAAGTGATGAGCAATACAAACAGTTGTATGAGCTGGCATAGGATGAATGATGCTTTTGTGATTTCAGCACCGTCAGAATAACTTCTTAGAGAAAAGAGTCAAAAAATGTCATACATTCAGACATAAAATATTAATTTCCTACCAGGTTTGAAGGTAATGAGACAAGATCTATTGGTACAGGTTCCTTCTGGGAAGATCATTACCTGTAAACAAGAGAAAAAAAGCCATTTATTCACCTAAAACTAGCAACAGCAGAGAAGAAAAAGGTAAACTAAGCTACTGTTCATTTTGAATACAATGGTACCTAGAAAGCAAAAATTATATATATATATATATATATATATATATATATATATATATATATATATACACACACACACATATACATATACACACACACACACACTTGAGCCTAAAGCCTCGTACACACGGGCGGTTTTCTCTGCAAGAAAACTGCTGGGAGAGCTTTTTGCAGAGAAAACCGTTCGTGTGTATGGTTTCTCGTCAGGAAAACTGCTGGGAATCTCGACGAGAAAAAGAGAGAACCTGCTCTCTATTTTCTCGTCGGAATTCTCGATGGCCTGTTTCCCGACGAGAAAACCGTGCGAGTGTATGTTTACCTGTCTCCAGGTAAACCCGCACATGCTCGAAAAGACTTTGACGCATGCGCGGTAGCATACAAGGGTAGTGTAGGGTGTAGCAAGATGGCGGCGACGGCATCGAATGTGACGAGCGCATGCTCGTTCGTAGTCGATGACGTCACCGCGTTCTTGCCATTCAAAATAACGGCGGTTCTTTTGAATGTGCATGTGTAAGGGCTTGGCAAGACAAGCTTGCCAGGAATCCCGTCGAGAAAACCAACGTTTTTTTTCGACGGGATTCTCGCCCGTACACGAGGCTTCATACACACGATCGGACTTCCATCGGACAGATCCATGTATTTTTGTCCGAAGGGCGTTGTCCGTGAACTTGTTCTGCATACAGATGGCAGAACATTTTCAGCCAACATACACCAAATCACGTGGTTTTTCAGCTCTTTACCGCCACCCTTTGGGCAACTTTTGCTATTGTTGTCTGATGTTTAGCATTGGTTCGGAGAATGCGTGTTTGTACTTTGGATTGTAGTCCGACAGATTTATGTACACACGATCGGATAATCCGACGGAACACATTTGTTGTCGGACAATTTGAGAGCATGAACAGCCAACATTTGTTGTCAGAAATTTCGACAACAATTGTCCGATGGAGCATACAGACGGTCGGATTATCCGACAAAACACGTCCGCCGGACAATAGTTGTCGGAATATCCGATAGTGTGTACGGGCCTATATATAAATTTTTATATATACATATATATATATACATATATATATATATATATATATATATATACACACACACACACACACACACACATACACATATATACACACACACAGGTGCATCTAAAAAAAATGTGAATATCATCAAAAAGTTTATTTATTTCAGTAATTCTGTTCAAAAGGTGAAACTCATATTATATAGATTCATTACACACAGAGTGATATATTTCAAACACTTCTTTGTTTAACCACTTGCCGACCGTCATTTGCCGACCGTCATATGACGTCCTGGGATTTCAGTGGTGATATCTGAATGATGCCTGCAGCTACAGGCATCAGTCAGATAATGATCTATTCCGCCGGCGATTCCCTTCACCGTAAGATCATAGCGGTTGTTCAGCCACTTGATCGTTCTTACAGTTAGCAGGAGGGGACAACCCCCCCCCCACCCCCGTCGCACTCCGGTGCTTCTTCCGAGCCTAAAGGATCTGCGAAATGGAGAAGGAATCCACCGCCTCTCGGAGGCCTGGGCGCGACTTTATGATGCCACGTCCGGGCCGGCGGAAGTAAACAAAGCCGGGAACTCATCAGGAAAGGCTGGGATTGTGAATTAATTTTTTTGATCTCAGACCCCACATCTCTTCACAAAGAGGACCTGTTATGCACCATTCCTATTACAAGGGATGTTTACATTTCTTGTAATAGGAATAAAAGTGATAAAAATTTTTTTTAAAGGGAAAGTGTAAAAAAAAACAAAAAACAAAAATTAAATAAAAATTAATTAAAGTTCCCCCGTCCCTGAGAGCTCACATGCAGAAGTGAACGCATAAGTAGGTCGCGCCCGCATATGTAAAAAACATTCAAACCACACATGTGAGGTATCACCGCAAACGATTGAGTGAGAGCAAACATTCTAGCACTAGACCTCCTAGGTAACTCTAAACATGTAACCTGTAAAACATTTTAAATCGTCGCCTATAGAGATTTTTAAGTACTGAAGTTTGGCGCCATACCACAAGTGTGCAAAATTTTAAAACGCGACATGTGAGGCATCCATTTACTCGGCGTATCATCATCTGTCACATTATGCAAAAAGACTGGGCTAACTTTACTGTTTTGTTTTATTCATGAAAGTGTTTTTTCCCCCAAAAATCGTGTTTGAAAAATTGTTGCACTAATACCATGTGACAAAAAAAAGTTGCAATGACCGCCATTTTATTCCCCAAGGTCTCTGCTAAAAAAAGATATATAATGTTTGGGGGTACTGAGTAATTTTCTAGCAAAAAAATACAAAAAATTTACATGTAGGAGAGGAGTGCTGGAATTCGCATAGTGGGCAAGTGGTTACATTTTTATAATAATGCTTTACAGCTAGTGAAAACCCCAAATTCAGTATCCCTGAAAACTAGAATATTGTGAAAAAGTTCAATATTGTAGACTCATGGTGTCACACTCTAATCAGCCAATTAAAGTGGGAGTAAACTCCCATGCATAATTTGTACCAATAAGTAAGCCTAGAATAATGCCTACCTATAGGTACTTTAAATATCACCTAAACGTGCACCGTTTAGGAGATATTTATTGTACATGCTGAAGGAACGGATGCCCAGGCCATTCCCTCAGAGTCATGTGACGTAAACTGTGGCTCCCACGTGCATGCGTGGGAGCGACGTCATTGCGGTTCCAGCCAGTCACACAGGCGGAGTCTGCCAACCCAGAAGGAAGACGGTTGAAGATGGAAGCCTCGTCAGCAGTGACAGCTCGCCGCTGGAAGGGCTTCGTTCTAAAATAGGTTTCACATAATGTGCTAGTATGCGATGCACACTACCACATTATGGCTCCAAAAAAAGAAAAAACACACAGAGGTTTACTACCGCTTTAATTTAAAACACCTGTAAATGTTTCCTGAGCCTTTAAATGGTCTCTCAGTCTGCTTCAGTAGGTTACACAATCATGGGGAAGACTGCTGACTTGACAGTTGTCCAGGGTAAGTCACAAAAGCTTGTTGCTAAAGAAGCTGGCTGTTCACAGAGTGCTGTATCCAAGCATATTAATGGAATATTGAGATGAAGAAAAAAAGTGTGGTAGAAAAAGGTGCACAAGCAACAGGGATAACCACAGCCTTGAGAGGATTGTAAAGCCAAGGTAATTCAAGAATTTGGGGGAGATTCACAAGGAGTGGACTATGGCTGGTGTCTGCTCTTCAAGAGCCACCACACACAGACATATCCAGGACATGGGCTACAACTTTTGCCAAGCCACCCCTGAACCAGAGACAATGTCAGAAGCATCTTACCTGGGGCTAAGTAAAAAAAAAAGTGGTCCAAAGTCCTTTTTGAAATTAAATTTTGCATTTCATTTGGAAATCAAGGTCCCAGAGTCTGGAGGAAGAGTGGCGAGGCACAGAATCGAAGTTGCATGAGATCCAGTGTGAAGTTTCCACAGTCATTGATGATTTGGGGAGCCATGCCATCTGCTGGTGTTGGTCCACTGTGTTTTATCAAATCCAAAGTCAGCGCAGCCCTCTACTAGGAAATTCTAGAGCACTTTATCCTTCCCACAGCTGACCAGCTTTATGGAGATGCCGATTTAAGTTTTTAGCAGGACTTGGCACCTGCCCACATTGCCAAAAGTACCAATACCTGGTTTAATGATCATGGTATCACTGTGCTTGATTGACCAGCAAACTCGCCTGACCTAAAACCCCATAGAAAATCTGGGAGGAAGATGAGAGACACCAGACCCAACAATGCAGACGAGCTAAAAGGCTGATATCAAAGAAAACTGGGCTTCCATAACCAGGGCCGCTGATAGAAATCATGGGGCCCCGTACAGCCTACCTGATGGGGCACCCTTCAGCTCCACCCCTGGTCCCTCCTTCAGCCCCACCCCTGGCCCCTCACCAGACCCTGCCTTGAAACAAAGTCAATATGGCCAATGTCATATTGTGCTGCAGACAGTGCCACCAATGGCATAATGCCTCTGCAGGCAACACATGCATTATGGCATTAGCGTTATGGGTGGCACTGTCTGCAGCACATTACGGCATGGGTGGCACTGTCTCTGCAGGCAGCACATGCATTATGGGCCATAACGCATGTGCTACCTGCAGACAGTGCCACCCATGCCATATTGTGCTGCAGACAGCACCACCCATTCCGCCAATGCGGGTTTCTGAGTGGGCAGCCTTGTCATACAAGCCTCCCTATCTGAGCTTCCACAAGGATAAGGTGGTGCTGCGTCCGCAGCCTTTTCTTCCTAAGGTCGTGTTTCGCATACAGTGCCACCCATGACGCTAATGCCATAACACATGTGCTATCTGCTGACAGTGCCACCCATGCCGCCAATGCCATATTGTGCTGCAGACAGTGCCACCCATGGCATAATGCCATTGGCAGCATGGGTGGCACTGTCTCTACAGGCAGCACATGCGTTATGGCATTAGCATCATGGGTGGCACTGTCTGCAGCACATTACGGCATTGGCGGCACTGTCTCTGCAGGCAGTAGTAGTAGATCTTGAATCCCACCCCGCCTCCCAAGCAAGCACAGACCTGTGTAATTGTTAGCCGGGCCCAAGGAATCACTTTGCGGCGCCAGGGTAGGGTTGCCACCTTTTTGCCAAGCCAAACCCCCGAACACTTTAGCGGCGCACTGCAATTTTTTATTTTTTTATTTGCCGTATACATTATAGAAATGTAAAAGACCTGGGACACCCTTTTTGGTGCCCCAAGAAGAGTATTAATGTGATGCCATGATGAACAGTGGGTGTGGCCGAAAGGTCAGTCTGTTCCCCAGTACAATCCCCCCAGGTCTGTTTCCCTGTATTACCCCCCCAGATCAGTTGTCCCCCAGTATAATCCCCCTAGGTCAATCTGTACCCCAGTACATCCCTTCCCCAAGTCAGTCTGTGCTGCAGTATACAGTACACAGAGCAGTATACAGAGCAGTGTACAGTACACACAGTATACAGTACACACAGAGCAGTATACAGAGCAGTATACAGTACACACAGCAGTATACCGAGCAGTGTACAGTAAACACAGCAGTATACAGTACACACAGCAGTATACAGAGCAGTGTACAGTACACACAGTATACAGTACACACAGAGCAGTACACAAAGAGCAGTATGCAGTATACAGAGCAGTATACAGTAAGCACAGAGCAGTATACAGAGCAGTATATAGTACACACAGAGCAGTATACAGTACACACAGAGCAGTATACAGTACACACAGAGCAGTATGCAGTATACAGAGCAGTATGCAATACACACAGAGCAGTATGCAGTACACACAGAGCAGCATACAGAGCAGTATACAGTACACACAAAGCAGTATACAGTACACACAGAGCAGTATACAGAACACACAGCAGTATACAGTACACACAGAGCAGTATACAGAGCAGTGGGGGAGGGAGTGGGGGTTACTCACAGTTGCAGAGAAGGAGGAGGAAATTGTGCACAGCTCCGATGTCTGTAAAGGAGTTCTGGGCAGACTGGCACTGCTGCTTCTCCTTCCTGTGTTCTCCATGCTGCTAAAACTTCTCACCCTTCACTCACTGCACTGGGACAGACAATCCCGGGCTCTGCACAAGGGGGAGGGTGTGGAGAATCCACAGTGGAGGCAAGAAGATGGGCGAGGGAGTAGTGCCCCCTTCCCTTATCGGTAAAAGCTGTGGAAGCCGACAGTGAGGGAGAGGAGGATTGGTGCTGCGGGGCTGTCACTGTTTCCGGTGGGGGACGAACTCTGATCGGTCATGGCTGGAGGATTTTTTTTTTTTTAAACATTAATTACTTAAGTGTTCAGCTTGCCCAGGCCCCTCTGCTGGCCGGGCCCGGTACAACAGGGCCAGTTGTACTGGCCTATCAGCGGCCCTGTCCATAACACTTCAGCAGTGCCACAGGCTGATCACCTCTGTGTGTAATTAATCTATATAATATACGAGTTTTATATACTGAATTAAATTGAACTTTTTGATGACATTCTAATTTTTGGAAATGCGCGCGCACGCACACACACACACACACACACACACACATATATATATATATATATATACACCCATTGCAGCCATACTGTGCCCATTGCAGCCTCGCCTGGGCAGAGGAATGCATGGCTGGAGGAAGAAGAGAGCCGCGGGATAGCACGCTGTTACCGGCTCTTACATTATAATTGTCTCCGCTCTGCTCGACACAGCCCCGCCTCCTCCTGACCCCATGCCTGTGATAGATAGAACGCATCGCAGCATTGGACCAGCATTCTGTCTATCACAGGCGCAGGTCAGGAGGAGGCGGGGCTATGTTGAGCAGAGCGGAGACAATTATAATGTAAGCGCCGGTAACAGCGTGCTATCCCGCGGCTCTCCTCTTCCTCCATGCTCTCTTCCCCCCCATGGGGCGATCGATGGGAGAACGGCTCCCGATCAACCCCTTTCCCAGGCAAGCAGCGCAGCTCGCGAGCCCTCATTTTCCACTTGCAAAATTTGAGGGGTGTGTGTGTGTGTGTGTGTGTGTGTGTGTGTGTGTATATATATATACATATACATACACACACACACACACACACATACATACATACATACATACATACAGGGCTACTAGCCAGACCTCAACGGTTACTCACCAGAAATCAGAAATTGCCGGGCCCAACCCCTACCATGCCCCGCCCCTAAACACGCCCTCAAATTATCTCATGAAATGACACCTAAATGTTTTATGCAGAATTAACAACAACTTTGTCCAAAACTGCAGCCTGCCCGTGTCCGCCAATACAGCCTGTGTCGGCCAAGTGCAGCCTGTGTCGCCAATGTAGCCACCTGTCCCCAAATGCAGCCTTGTGTAGCCATGTGTCCCCAAATGCAGCCTTGTGTAGCCATGTGTCCTCAAATGCAGCCTTGTGTAGCCATGTGTCCTCAAATGCAGCCTTGTGTCCACAAATACAGCCTTTGTGTAGCCTTGTGCCCCGAAATGCAGCCATGTGTCCCGAAATGCAGGCATGTGGCCTGAAATGCAGTCATGTGACCCGAAAATGCAACCATGCGTCCCGAAATGCAACCATGCGTCCCGAAATGCAGCCATATGCCCCAAATGCAGCAATATGTCCCCAAATGCAGCAATATGTCCCCAAATGCAGCAATATGTCCCCAAATGCAGCCATGTCCCCAAATGCAGCCATGTCCCCAAATGCAGCCATGTGTAGGTCCCCAGTGGCCTACCTGCAAATCCACTGCGGGTTCCCGCATCGCACGGCAGTTCACACTGCCATATGCGAACTGCTGGGGAGTGTCATAAGATGTTAACGACCTCACCAGTTCAGCTTGCATATCGCACTGCGAACTGACAGTTCGGACATGAATCGGATCGCATAGGTGTGAACACCCATGTTATCCGATTCTGGTCCAAACAAAAAAAAAGTGTCATGTGCGTGTTTGGACCGAATGCAGTGCGATATCAGCCATACTATCTGTATGGCTGAAATCGCATCGCACAGACATCGCATGTGATGTGAACAGCAGTGCGCTGCGAATCACATGCAATGTCTGGCATCGCAGCAGGATGAACCGGGCCTTAATGTTTAAAATAAATCCGGCCACAGATGGTGCGATTTACCCATGGTTGCAGGAAAGAAAATCGCTTGGATTCCCCTATCAACACAATCAGTCAGTGTTGATGGGGGAATCCCTCCCATGGAGCCATTGTGTTCTCCCAGTGGGGAGCGGCTAGAAAAAAAAATTGCATGTAAAATCCAACAGGCTGGTTGTGCCCAAGTTGATCGATCGAGCGATCAACTTGGGTACATTCAGCCTGCCCATACATGGTTCGCATCTCGGTCGGTCCCTGCTGAACTGGCCGAGATTCGACCAGTCTATGACCGGCTAAACAAACCCTGTTTGGACTGTGCCTGTTGCTCCTCATTATCAGCTGTAAATTAGATTTGAACACTGTCTGTCCTAACAAGGGGTTAACATCAACAATAGAAGCTTCCCACCTGCATTGTATCTTAAAGTGATAGTAAACTCAGTTCTAGCACTTATATAGTAAGGCTACCACCTATAAGGCTTACCTGTAGGTACCGTGAATATCTCCTAAACTTGCACAGTTTAGGAGAGATTTAGAGTGCATGCAGCCGGTGATGCTTCAGATCGCATGAGAAAAACGGCAGCTCCCTCGGGAGTGACGCCATCCCGCTCTAGGCCACTCATGTAGCTGGACGACGTGAACCCGCAAGGAAAACCAGGGGAGAATGTCAGCCCTCTCAGCGGTGACAGCGCTGCGCTGAGCGTTCTAAGGCAAGTCTCTCATAATGTGCTTGTATGTGATGCATATTAGCACATTAGGACATAACCTTGCAGGAATTTTTTTAATAACTGTGGTTTACTATTGCTTTAATGAGGCAGGGACTTCCCAGTCTGTGTTGGGACAGAGACACTGAGACTATCGAAAAAAAAATTGCAATCTGCCATTTGAAAACAAAATGGAAGCAACATGATTTAGAACAGAGGAGGAGTTCAGAAATCCAAAGAAATAATTGAAGACTTCCAAAAAAATTTTTTATATTTTTCTTTCTCACTGTTCTAAAAAATTTCTTTGCCAATCTATGGCAGTGGCTCGCACTATTTTACAGTTTACTGATTATCCTAAAGAATTTAGGTGGGTTAATTATTTGAGAAAGGTTATAATTTCAAAAAACTTCAGACACAATGGTTTAATTTACAAAAGGCAAATAGGCTGTGCATTTTGCAAAGTGCATTAGCTCCAGAGTATAGTAAATTAACAGAAGCTCTGTTGACTTCCACATCCACTCATGTGCAAGCAAAAATGCTGTTTTTTTTTCGTGCACGCGATTGGGTATTCTTTGCAAAGTGAAACTTTTTCTCATTTACCAAGCTCTGGAGCAAGTGTACTTGCAGAGTGCAACTGCACTTTGCACAGTCTTTTTGGCCTTAGTAAATCAACCCCAATGAGTTATGTAAACATTTACTTTACGTACTAATGAAGGCAAAAGCCAAGCATTTCACACACCTGTGGCCATATACCGTTAGATTGGGCCCGTCTTCGAATTTCCTCTACAGTCTTCTTCCGCGAGTCCTGATCCGAGCGAGAAACAAACACTGGCCTAATAAAGTTGATTAATGCTGGGAAGAAAGAAAAAGGACAATTGCATTTGAAAAAGGTAGCTATTTATTCTATGAAATTCAGTCAACACCAAAAGAACTACATAAGCAAACTGTGGATAGGATGCAACATAAAGCAGCATACTGTAACTTAACTTCTAATGAATCCATAGCAACTGCATGCATCTGATACATCAAGATGTAAATCTAATCAACGTGTAATAATGTCACAAAATGTGTGTTCATCTTTTTTTTTCAAATCAATTTTATACATGCCAAAAAAAAATCCTAATTGTTCAAAAGAAAAAAAAAAAAAAAAAAAGCCCCACCCCTAGGTCTCCAAACAGCAGAGACCCAACACCCTTCACAAACAGTCACCAATACAGGTAAAGAAACAACTGGTGTGCCTAGTGAGCTCTTAACCCATACTAAATATTTCTGCAAACCAAATTGAATACAGTACAATCATGCAATGGATAATATTAATCAATAAACAATCGTCTGTGCAACCCTTTGGCTGGGATCTGATTATTTAACTATACGACTTACACTAACTCAGCGTTCAAACCCCCGCCAGATATCATTGATTTTCCATATGGTATTAATAGTTCTCCTTAGGGGGCTACAGGAACAAGAAAGACTCAGTGCTATACAGGTCTCTGGCATCTAGTGCTGTAGTACTATAGTGCATGTACTTCCTGGATTACGCTAATAACCTAACCATTACTAGTGATGGAGGTTGTGTTCATCTTATAATAGTTTTACCTGTTTATACATGGCAGTCATATTTTTATTACATGTGTATTGGGCTTTTTGTTTGGACGTATAGCCTTTACAGAGTGATTTTGCTTTACTACTCGTTCAAAATCAGTATAGTCTTTCACAAAAAACAATCTACTCTGGACCGCCACCTGGCTCAGCCTCTCAGCAAGGTACTGAAAGCCCGAGCCAGCTGCTCCCATCCCCTTCACAGTCCGGCAGTTAGAACTGAGCAGTCAGCGGTGTTTGATCACTCAGTTCCCAGTCTTAGGCCTCATGCACACCTGGACGTTTTTACAGCAGCTGTTTTGGGCTTCAGATGTTTTTTTCGACAGTCAAACTCCCCATCATGTTATCCTATGTGTCCATGCACACACAGGCTGTTAGCAGTTTTTGGCTTGAGTGTTTTGACTGCCTGACTGTGAAGGGGATGGGAGCAGCTGGCTCGGGCTTTCAGCACCTTGCTGAGAGGCTGAGCCAGGTGACGGTCCAGAGTAGATTGTTTTCTGTGAAAGACTATACTGATTTTGAAGGAGTAGTAAAGCAAAATCACTCTGTAAAGGCTATACGTCCAAACAAAAAGCCCAATACACATGTAATAAAAATATGACTGCCATGTATAAACAGGTAAAACTATTATAAGATGAACACAACCTCCATCACTAGTAATGGTTAGGTTATTAGCGTGATCCAGGAAGTACATGCACTATAGTACTACAGCACTAGATGCCAGAGACCTGTACAGCACTGAGTCTTTCTGGTTCCTGTAGCCTTCCAAAGATAACTAAAAAATTGTGGGTTCCGAGAGGAGATTTTCAGCTGTAAAAACGTTCTAACATCTAAAAACACTGATAAACGCTCAAAAACGCAGCTCACCAGTGTTTTTTGCCATTTTTGATCCGTTGAAAAAAAATATATATATTTTGAAAAAAAAAAAAAACTCAAAAAACACTAAACGCGGAAAAATGCTAAAAAAATTTATTGCAAAAACTTAAAAAAAAAAACTTTGAAAAACTCACTGCAAGGCTACTGGCGTTTTTATAACATTATTTTAACGTCCAGTGTGCATGAGGCCTAAAGTCGGCGGGGGACAGATTCACCTAGTTAAGTATGATTATATATATATAATCAAAAAAATACTTCTCTACTATAATACTGCTTTTATGGAAGTGAGAATTAAGCAAAAAATTCAAATTCTTTCTTGCACTAAATATAAAACATAATCTGGATCTAAGCACAGACTTTTTCCCAGTGCCGATTGCATTGTCCTGCACACTGAAGCTTCCCCTGGACTCTGCTTGTAAGCATTTTTTAGCAGTCTATAGTTGTATGCACAGTAGATCTGTAGGTTTCACTATAATCAAATAAACAGCTCAAGTCTATTAACTTCCCCAGAAACGATACATTTCCGGATCCCACATCCTGAGAGGACTACTGAATAACTGCAAACTGGATTTTCTTTGGAAATTATCCAATTTTCTGCATTGAGATCTGAAACTTTGTTAGAGCAACACATTATCAAAAAGCTCAGCATGAAACAATGCTGTCTACATACAATGTTTATATTGTAGAAAGAAGAAGTGGACAACTTAGGAGCATGGAAAAATCACAACCCTGGCAGCTTCTCTGTTACCCAGCAGCACCCCCTGCCTGCTGACTGGGCAGTAAAGGAGCAGAAGCAGTCTTACAAGTTACCTGCAGTCATACAGTAAGCAATCCTTCCAAACTGCATGGTGCCATACCCACCTCACATACTCCCTTGCTACTATACCCTCTGTGCTTCTTTTCAGCACACTGCCCATTGTCATACCCTCTGCAGCTCTGCCCTGCACACATTGACTGCTGTCCTTCTCCACACAAACTTGCCCACTTATACTCTCAGCATGCCTCTGTTTAGTGCACTTTACCGTCTTGTTCTAATACCATTCATACTCCCATACTCCCCTACACATGCTGTCCATTGTCATGCCCTTCACACTACTCTTCTTCACATACTGCACATTCTTTAGCATTGAATCTCTACTGCTGGTGATGTTATCCAAGGCTGATAACTGGTACTCATGGCTGGGATGGGCAGTCCCTTAATACTTTTAATGTTGGTAGATATAAACTGGCAACCCGGTGGACTCAAATATTGAACATCTTTATTGGCTACACAAGTACATCCTGTAAAAACAATACTATTGCGTTTCGGCCACTGTGGTCTTCTCATAGGAACAAGCTATTAAGACTACGAGTAAATCCAAAGTGGCCGAAACACGTTAGTATTGTTTTACAGGATGTGTAGCCCATAAAGATTAGTATTGTTTGCAATATCCCGAACACTGTCTTTTTGAAATGGGCACACTTTTGTTAGTACTGTAAAATGTCTTTTTTTTTTTTTGTCTATATTTACACTTGAAGCAACATTTACAGGTCTTGTTCTTCCCCCAGCCTGTGACTGGACAGTGAAAGAAGAAGCAGTATACAGTATACATGTGTCTAAACCCACCGCTCCTCTCCCACGCAATTGGTGTTCAGATTACTTTTTGAATGATATCACACCTTCTCATAACTTATATTAACCTACTTTTTTGGAGACAAATGTGCTGCAATTGCGTGCATTGTGCTCTTCCCTATTCATTGGAATGGGTCATGTTTGGTAGGCTTGCCACCAGCCAATCACAATACGTTTGATAGTTTTTGCCGTGGGCACAAAGCATTTACACAGCATGAAAACACCCCCGATCGTTGCTATTACAACGTAAGGGGAGCCACTAAAAACGCTGCTCAACCATGCATTTTTAATGACCCCAACTGCTAGTCTAACCGAGGCCTTAACCCCTTGGAGAAAGCTCCCGATTGCTGCTTTCCGTTAGCCGCTGGTAACTGTGTCGGGAGCACGCACAGCTGTATTTTAACTAATGCAGGCAAATATGCGGCCGCTCGTACCAAGGCCCACCCGCCGAGAGGCTGCATAATTGCGTGCGGCCGGTGTCAAGAGGTTAAAGCGGAGGTTCACCGGAATTATTTTTTTTTAAAAGCCAGTAGCTACAAATACTGCAGCTGCTGACTTTTTATAAAAAGGACACTTACCTGTCCAGGTCGCCCGCAACGTCGCTGCCGCTCGGCTCTCGGCTTCCCCCGCCGCCATCCTCGGTGAGGGAATCGGGAAGTGAAGCGGCTTCACTGCCCGGTTCCCTACGGCGCATGCGCGATTCGCTCTGCGACGTCCTCACTGGTCCCCGTTGTGTTCTGGGAGCCAGAACACAATGGGGGGTGACGCGAAGGGGCGGGACTCCCGCGGGAGTCTGCACCCAGGAGTGGTGCAAATACCTGTTTTATACAGGCATCTGCACCCCCTCCCCCCTGAAAGGTGCCAAATGTGACACCGGAGGGGGGGGAGGGTTCCGAAAAGCAGAGGTTCACTTTTGGGTGAACCTCCGCTTTAAGTTAATCTCTATCTCTTTGTCTTCTTCTCCTTTTAGCATGTTCCCGGTTAGTAAACGAGCATTACAACATAACTAACTAGTTGAGTGTACTACTTCTGCCTCTACCAGTCTGCTTTCCATTGCACAAAGTCTGCAAGAGGCGGATATCAAGTCAAAATTAAAGCGTTTGTAAACCTCAGACAGGAAATCTGAACAAAGAAAATTCCTCTATGTGTACTGTCTCAATCCAAGTGTCAACTGTCTATTGCCTTGTTCCTCTACCATCATGGTGAATCATGATGGTGAATCATTTCTGACAAGTTTTCCTGACACCAAGAAAAAATCATTGAGATCTGCAGAGTGTAAATTCAGCCCCCCCCCACCCCCCACATGCTTTCTGAAACCTCAAACAAACTTTATAAATTGTGTACGTTGAATGGCTGTAGAGAAGAGAAGTCCGCGGGTAAACAGGTACAATTTATATAGGTGGATTTGTTTAATCTCTGTGTATCACCTGAGGCCAGTCACTTCACTGGGTATATGTGAAGGTTTACAACCACTTTAAAAGCGATATTAAACCCAAAACCAAAAATTTTATATATTGCAGCTTACCAATCATTAGATGCGGTGGCTGCATTTGTTTTCTTTTTTTAAGGCTTTTCCCCTCTGTTTTTACCTGGTGATCTGGTCAGTAAAACATCTCCTGTATTAGAGTGCCTCCACTCTAGATGAATGAGCACAGGGGGGAACCTTTGGACAGTGGCAGTGTCAGTCTGGAGGGAGGGGAGTGTTAGACGTACTAGCACAGTGGTTCTCAACTCCTATCCTCAGGGCCCACCAACAGGCCAGGTTTGCAAGATAACTGAAATGCATCACAGGTGATATAATTTGCTGCTCAGGGATTGCAGTATTCTAGTCTGCATCTCCCCAAGGTAATACTTAAAATCTGGCCTGTTAGTGGGTCCTGAGGACAGGAGTTGAGAACCACTGTACTAGCAGATTTAAAAAGGCTAACAAACTGAAGTCGAATGCCAGCTTTTTCCTTTTGGGATAAAGTTTTCACATAAATATAAGCTGATCATTTTTGATACTCCTGCCAATTTTAAAAGGTCTGTCTCATCCCTGCAACTGCAAGAGAGCTTTCCTGTTGAAAAACAGACTTGCTGGCTGAATCACCACATGAAAATAAAAGAAAGAAAATGTAAAAAGGAAACAAATTTAACAGTCGCATCTGAGAATTGGTAAGCTGCAATATAATACACTAAAATATAAAGAGTCCTGTGAGCCTCCACTAGTCCAAACTGCCTTAATTATCAAATATCAGCTGCAAGCGTTAAACATGCCTCATATATCATGCAAATGTGGATAAATAAATATATACGCTGCGCTTTCCAAAGTCATATACCGTATATACTCGAGTATAAGCCGAGTTTTCCAGCCCTTTTTTTAGGGCTGAAAATACCCCCCTCGGCTTATACTCGAGTCAGTACCTGAATTCTTGCCAGGCGTCCATTTTTTATAAAAGTCGAGGCTTCCTCCTGGCGTTCCGTTCCGTGATAGGCATTTGACACTGTGTTCCGCCTATCACGGAGGTCCTCTCATCCTCGGACAGTTTCCCAGCAGACACGGTGTTCAGTGTTCCGCCAATCGCGGACGTCTTCTTGTTCGAGGATGAAAGAATGTCCGTGATTGGCGGAACACTGAACACAGTGTCTGCTGGGAAACTGAGTCCGAGGATGAGCGGACCTCCGTGATAGGCGGAACACAGTGTCAAATGCCTATCACGGAACGGAACGCCAGGAGAAAGCCTGTCAAGAATGCAGGTACTCGGGCACAGTGAGACTGCAATAGGCACAGTGAGTACAGTATGGCACAATGAGACTGCAATGGGCACAGTGAGGTATGGCACAATGAGACTGCAATGGGCACAGTGAGACTGCAATGGGCACAGTGAGGTATGGAACAGTGAGACTGCAATGGGCACAGTGAGACTGCAAATAGGCACAGTGAGACTGCAAATGGGCACAGTGAGACTGCAAATGGGCATTGTTGACCCTCTTTTCTGCTTACAGTAGGTGCTGCATTCTCACCCTCGGCTTATACTCAAGTCAATACATTTTCACAGTTTTTTGTGGTAAAATTAGGTACCTCAGCTTATACTCGGGTTGGCTTATACTCGAGTATATACGGTACTATACCAGTGTAAAAAGAAACATATAAAAACCTCCAATAGTGAAAAAAACGTATTTCCTAAACAGTGGAAAGTGACAATAGTGCAATAAATGAACACATATATTAACCAGTTCCTTACTGGGCACATATACCCCCTTCCTGCCCAGGCGAAAATTTCAGCTTTCAGCACTGTCACACTTTGAATGACAATTGCGCGGTCGTGCGACGTGGCTCCCAAACAAAATTGACATCCTTTTTTCCCCACAAATAGAGCTTTCTTTTGGTGGTATTTGATCATTTCTGTGGTTTTTATTTTTTGCGCTATAAACAAAAAAAGACGGACAATTTTGAAAAAAAAAACACAATATTTTTTACTTTTTGCTATAATAAATATCCCAATTTAAAAAAAAAAAATAATAATTTTTTTCCCTCAGTTTAGGCCGATACGTATTCTTCTACATATTTTTGGTAAAAAAAAAAAAAAAAAACGCAATAAGCGTACAGTGATTGGTTTGCGCAAAAGTTATAGCGCCTACAAAAATAGGGGATACAAGTATGACATTTTTTTTTATTATTTTTTTTTTTACTAGTAATGGCGGCGATCTGCGATTTTTATTGTGACTGCGACATTATGGCGGACACATCGGACACTTTTGACACATTTTTGGGACCATTCACATTTAGACAGCGAACAGTGCTATAAATATGCACTGATTACTGTATAAATGTGACTGGCAGGGAAGGGGTTAACACTAGGGCACGAGGAAGGGGTTAAATGTGTTCCTTATTAGTGATTCTTACTGTGGGGGGAGGGGACTGACTGGGGGAGGAGACCGATGGTTGTCCCCATGTACAAGGGACACAGCATCGGTCTCCTCTCCCTAGCAGGACGTGGATCTCTGTGTTTACACACAGAGATCCACGTCCCTGGCTCTGTGACAGCCGATCGCGGGTACCTGGCGGACATCGCGGCCACCAGGCACGCGCATCGGTACCCGCGTGACACGGCGGGCACAGCTTTTCCCCGATGCGCGCCCGCGGCGGCGCGCATCGCGTTAGTAAACAGGAGGACGTCCATGGACGTCCTCCCGGCAGGAAGGCGCCACGCTGTAGACGTCTTGTCTATAGCGCGGGCGCCAAGTGGTTAAATATAAAAAATTAATTAAATAAAAGATGTGTATAGAAAAGCATAAACAATGATGATAATTGATACAAAGTGCTACTGTGCAAAGAAGTGCAATTCCCACTTTTATGATCCTGTATAGATTATGGGTGACCCACTGATGCATAAAAAAGTGCTCCTGTGCATGTGCATAGCATCCAGTATTACATAGTTTATCAATATTGCATTGCTGGGTTGTTCAAAGAAGTGCTCCTGTGCAAGTGTATGGTATCCAAAAAGAGTCTATCCAGGTGTAATAAAGTTCATGCGATCATAAAGTTCATGCGATTATAAAACTTCAAGGAGCAATAAAGTTCCTGCGATTATAAAACTGCTAGGTGATCCAGAACATGCCGTGGTGTTCCTCACTCTGTTGCTCCCCTTAGGTATTTAATGCTCACCTCAGAGCGTGTGACCTTGTGATTAAGCGCAGTCAAAACACGCATATGAACCATCTTTGGGCTCTTGTAGTTACACCGGAATCCTGGACTCGTCAGTATGGTACCTCGGTAAGTGTATGAAACAAAGACTTGATAGTGTAATAGAGTTTTAACGGTTTAATAAACAGAAAGCAGAACCCCCCCGCCCCCCCCCCCCAACTGGGGTACTCACATAGATTAGGTTGCTTTCTGTTTATTAAACTGTTAAAACTCTATTACACTATCAAGTCTTTGTTTCATACACTTACCGAGGTACCATACTGACGAGTCCAGGATTCCGGTGTAACTACAAGAGCCCTATTGGAGGTTTTTATATGTTTCTTTTTACACTGGTATAGTGTATGACTTTGGAAAGCACAGCGGAAATATTTATCTATGCAATATAATACACGTTTGCTTTTGGGTTTAATACTGCTTTAAGTACCGTATATACTTGAGTATAAGCCGAGATTTTTAGCCCTTTTTTTTGGGCTGAAAGTGCCCCCCTCGGCTTATACTCGAGTCAGTGTACCTGAAAAAATTGAGAAGCTACAGGCGTCCATCGTTAAAATCTCGCAGTCTCCTCCTGGTCCCTTCCGTGAAAGGCGGAACTGTGTCTGCTGAGAATCGCCTATCACGAACGTTCTCTCATCCTCACCCATCCCAGCAGACACTGTGTTCAGTGTTCCGCCAATCACAGACGCCTTTTCATCCTCGGACAAGAGGACGCCGTGATTGCCGGAACACTGAACACAGTGTCTGCTGGGAAACTGAGGAGGAGAGAACGTATGTGATAGGCGAAACTGTGTCTGCTTAGAAAACGCCCATCACGGAAGGGACCAGGAAGAGACCGCGAGTTTTAAACAATGAATGGACGCCCGCAGCCTCTCAATTTCAGGTAAAATTTCAATTTTAGGGGCACAGTGAGGATGGGCACAGTGATGATGGGCACAGTGATGATGGGCACAGTAAGGCAGAAATGGGCAGAGTGAGGTTGGGCACAGTGACAATTGGCTTAGTGAGGTTGCAATGGGCATTGTTGACACTCTTCCACTTACAGTAGCTGCTGCATTCTCACCCTCTGCTTATACTCGAGTCAGTACGTTTTCCCAGTTTTTTGTGGTAACATTAGGTACCTCGGCTTATACTCGGGTCGGCTTATACTCGAGTATATACAGTACTTGCATTGAAAAAAATATATATATACACATTTAATGATGTATTAATAAATACAAAGACGCAAGAATTTGTGTCTTTTATCGCTGCCTGGAGTTCAGAGCATGGGTGTATATGTGGCTGTACAAGAATTCGCTCTGCTGAATATTTAATTTAATATTATTCAACAGGATGGGGGGGGGGGATACCATGCTGTAGTAGTAGAGCTGCACGATTACTCATTAAAAAAATCCCCCTCACAATCGTAATCCAGCATTTCCACAACTCTATGTAAACAGTGCAGAGCGGTTCTCTGTTTAGAGCTGTAAAAAAAAAAAGCCGACAAATGTTTACCAAGGATGAGATAGAGAAGAGAAGAGATACAATGTATCATTTGGTTCTTTAAAAGCAAAGGGATAAACTTTTGTCTGTAAATAAGGTCAGTTTAGCCACTTAAAGACTAAACCTTTTTCTGACACAAGTTGCTTACAAGTAAAAATCTGTATTTTTTGCTTGAAAATGACTTAGAACCCCAAAACATTATATATATTTTAGCAGAGACCCTAGAGAATAAAATGGCGTTGCAATATTTTATGTCACACTGTATTTGCGCAGCGGTCTTTCAAATGCAATTTTTGGTGAAAAAATACACTTCAGTGAATGAAAAAAACGAATCAGTAAAGTTAGCCCAATTTTTTTTGTATAATGCGAAATAAGTTACCCGTGAGAATCGTGATCTTTATTCTAAGCAAAAAAAAAAAAAAAGTGTAGTTCTCATTTGATCCAGAATCGTGCAGCTTTATGTAGTAGCATAAGTGAGAATCTAAAATGAGAGAGTCTAAGAATAATTACATTGAGATCTCACCACTGTATTCCCCATGATGTACAGAAATTAGCTCAATCCACCGTTCCCATCTTTATGCTAAAATATCACTTTTTTTATAAAAAAAAAAAAAAAAAAAAAAAAAAAAACACCTAAAAGGTTATAGTCTGTTTACAGTTTGTGCTTTGAATTTGTCACTCACTTCCCCAAACAGGAATGTCTTTGCTTTCTGCTTTCATCACAATAGAGGCCATTGTCATTGTTACTGGAATGGCATCAAAATACGAGGAATGTGGAGCCAAGGTCAGGATAGGAGCCTCAGCTGGTAGTGCTTGTCTTCCCTTTACCGTCACCCAGTGGAAGCCACCAGCAAACCACATTGTACGCATGATTGCTTTTAGAAGAAAGTCCAATATCCTGCAAATAAGCAAAACCATTAATAAAGGATGAGACTGCATTGCCCCGACCAAGGTTTTAAAAACAAATAACAACACACACATGATACATTTGACTGCTGTATTTTTGAACTGTCGCCATCTAGAAAATGCCCTGTAATGCGGTTGAACTGCTATTTTTTTTTTATTATTATTATTACAGGTACTTCTATAGCTCTGTGAATTTACAAATACACTGTAAATTCACATCAGTCCCTGCCTTCAAGGAGCTTACAATCTAAGGCCCCTTACTCACATTCATACATACACATACTAGGGCCAATTTAGACAGGAGCCAGTTAGGCCGGGTTCACACTGGTACCACAAACGCTCCGACATTGGGAGCTCATGTCGTATGATGTGTGAAAAATGTATGGATTTTGTCTGAATGACAAGTGTTTGTGTTACAATGCTTTTAAAGTGTTCCTATTGGCAGCTAATTGAAAATGACTGTGACTATTCTGTAGCTATGCCCCTGTGAGTGCAGCCACTGTCACCTTTTATCCACAATAACATTACAGATTATGTTTTACGCAGTCTATTTCAATTGAAATTGAAGCCAGTAAAATGCAAAATAGTTCATCGCATGCATGGGGTTCCTCCGGGTACTCCGGTTTCCTTCCACATTCCAAAGACATGCTGGGAGGTTAAGACTGGGTTCACACTGGTACGACACGACAGTCATACCACTTTCATCCTACTTTGCTCTGCGACATCAGTCCTACATTGGTCCTACATTGGTCCTACATCCATCCGACTTGAATGGACAGGATCCAACTTTGTGATAGTCTGACTTGTCCTTTGACCAATCAAAACAATCCCAGTGTGGGATAAATTCTTTTTTCACACATCATACGACATGAGCTCCCAATGACGGAGCGTTTGTGGTATTTCCCATCATAACTGGGTATCAAAAACGAATACAACCTTGATTAACATTGGTAAAAGACCCAGAGTATTTTAGTAAAGGCCCCCTCCACATCTTTGTAGGATTACTGCAAGCACTTTACTGTGAGGTATTTTGCATGTTTAAATGCATTACACTAAAGCCTGGTACACACACGATCAGATTGTTGGCCAACCGAGCGTCTGATTTTTGTCTTCAGAGCGTGTGCCTACATCTTGTCTTGCATACTAAAGCCTCGTACACACGATCGGATTTCCATCGGACAAATCCGTGGAATTTTGTGCAAAGGGCGTTGGCCGTGAACTTGTTCTGCATACAGACAGCAGACCTTTTTTAGCCAACATACACGAAACTACGTAGTTTTTCAGCTTTTTAGCGCCACCCTTTGGGCAACTTCTGCTAATGTCTTATGGTGAGCATTGGTTCGGAGCATGCGTGTTTGTACTTTGGATTTTATTCTGACGGACTTGTGTACACACGATCGGATAATCCGACGGCACACATTTGTTGTCGGGAAATTTGAGAGCATGCTATAAAACATTTTTTGTCGGAAAATCCGACAAGAATTGTCCGATGGAGTGTAAAAATAGTCGGATTATCCGAAAAAAACCCTGCCATCACACATTTGTTGTCGGAAAATCCGATCGTGTGTACGGGCCTTAACAGTACACAATTGTCGGCCAACAAACACGAACGTAGTGACGTACTACAAGGAATTTCAGCTCTTGAGCGCAACCCTTTGGGCCCCTTCTGCTAATTTCGTGTTTGGTAAGCATTGATTTTGAGCATGCGTGTTTGTACTTTCAACTTTTGCATGACGGACTTGTGTACTTGACCATCCGAAAATCTGACAACAGATCGTTGTCCGCCGAAAATTTACTAGCCTGCCTGTATACATTTGTTGGCAGAAAGTTGGACAACAATTGTCTGAAGGAGCGTACTACCGGTCAGATATTAGGCCAACAGTCTATCATCAGACAATCCCCTGACAACAATCTGATCGTGTGTACGAGGCTTAAAGCCCCATACACGCCATCAGATTTTCTGCAGATTTTTGTCTTCAGATTTACCAAAACTATGTAGTGCAAGGGCCTGGCTGACTGCATACAAATTGAAACTCTTAAGGTTTGACCTCATATTATATGGTTTTGGTAAATCTGAAGACAAAAATCTGCAGAAAATCTGATGGTGTGTACGAGGCTTAAGGCTGCCCCCTTCATTTTGCAGGTGTTACTCACATACAACAAAATTGAATATTCCTATTTTTTTTTGACACAATAAATGTGCATTGGGGTGGCTTTGAAAATATATGGCAGTGCAAAGCAATGCACCACACCCCTAATAACGTGCATTACCACAAACGCACAGATGGGAAGCCAGCCTAACAGCCAACCTAATAATGATTGCAGCTTCTTTGTGCCTTGAATCACAACATCAATCTTTCTCTCAAATAGAAGATGGAAACATTTAGGAGCCTTTCACAGTGGGGCGGGCATGTGCGGCGGCGGTATAGCGGCGCAATTTTTAGCGCCGCTATACCGTTGTATTTACCGCGATATTCGGCCGCTAGCAGTGCGATTTTAACCCCCGCTTGCGGCCGAAAAAGGGTCAATACCGCCCGCAAACCGCGGCGTCCCATTGATTACAATGGGACGGAGCGGTAAAGGAGCGGTATTACACACCGATCCTTCAACGCTCCAAAGATGCGGCTTGCAGGAGATTTTCTTTTCTCCTGCCAGCGCATCGCCTCAGTGTGAAAGCCCTCAGGCTTTCACATTGAGAATGCTGGGGCAGGAGTATTTCAGACATTATTTATGTGCTATTTTTAGTGCTAAAATGCCTGAAATACGCCTCAGTGTGAAAGGGGCCTTAGAGCCGGTTCACACAGGGGCGACTTGGGATCCGACTTGAAGTCGCCCCAAGTCTAGCGGTTCAGAAAATCAATGGAAGTGAATGGAGCCGTCTTAATGTACACTACTGAAGTCGCTCCGACTTCAGAAAAGGTTCCTGTACTACTGCAATCTGACTTCTACCCATTAATTTCAATGGAAGTCGCCTCCAAGTCGGATCCCCTGTCTTAACTGAAGCAACTTTACAGGAAAAAAAAAATAGTTTTCTCTGCAAACCCCTCCCTCCCACAGAGCCGATTACTCTTTGATTGGCCACGGGCAAAGTCCCCTGTCCTGGAGGCGACTTCAAGTCGCCCCAAGTTGTGCTGTGGTTCACGCTCAAGTCGCGCACAAAGTCGTGTCGCCCCTGTGTGAACCGGCTCTTAGTGTGAGATTTTCATGCGTTAACAAAAACCTACAATAGTTTATATAAAGAAACAAGCTAAAAAAACAAAAAAATATTTTATGCTGGCTTGAAAATAGGATTGTTGTGCATTCCATAGCAGCCTTTGCAGCCCATATTCCACTGAGCGCATTATTGATGGATGTGTATGATAGTCCCCAGAGGCGTATCTAGTGAAAATGGCGCCTATGGCAAGCACTGAAACTGCGCCCCTGTCAAAACATTTGAAACCCATCTTTCAGATAACCTTAACAAAAAAAACAGCCAACAAAACTACAAGTCAAGCTCTTTATTTACCCCCTACACCCGAGTCAATAGCGTTACATCTTATATCACAGTTCCCCCCTTAAATTAGAGCTCCCAGAGAGCCCCCCTTATATCGGAATCCACAGAGTTCCCCTTCACACTGGTAAATCTGATCTAAAGAATGCTGTGGACTCTGGTGTGTGTCATCTTTATATAGAGGATCTCTGTGGACTAGGATGTAGGAGGGCCTCTGATGTTAGGGGGTCTCTGGTTACCACAGAGTCCAGAGAGCCCACTTACATCAGAGTTCCCCTTTACCCCAGAGTCTGCATAGTTTCCTCTTAAAGCAGTGTGCCAGACAGGAAGTATTTCTAGAAAGGGGTCAGGTCAGCCATGGACTATGACCAGCCCTCCTCCCCAGTATGTGGGAGCATTTCCCCACCTCCATGGCACTACAGATTCCAGTGTAGCGGGTATGTACTTTCCCGGGTGTAAATTTGAACTTGACAGACATTAGTGATGTGTAATTCCCTGCGGCCCAGCGGGTGGCGCTGTCGCCCTGGGTTGGGGTTGAATCATTGCTGTATGTCGTGCTTCCTTTTTGTCCTCTCTCGGCAGCGGTATGGTGGGGCGGGGAACCCACTGTGCTTGCTGGGAGAGGGTATAAAGGGGCCGGCCATCTCTGTCAGGGGGGGGGTGGGGGAGTCCAGGCCACCTTCAGCCTGTGGACGGTGGTTTGTGTTGGTTCTCTAGGCGGGCCTAGGCCTAGAGGACATTCCGGAGGTAGTGTTCCATTTCAGGCACCTTTAGCCTGGGGTGAGGTACTCAGATGGAGGTCCGGAGCTCAGTGCCCAACAATGAGTTCCACAAGGGAAGAAGATCCTAGGGAACACCGGGAGTGGGTACCCGAATCCGGAGAGCGTAATGGACCGGGGGGAAGCTCCTCATTCGAAGACCTGGTGCAGCAGATTGCCAGTGACGGGTGAGTCTCTCACCGGAGACCGCTTGGAAGGAAATTCCCCCTCGCTCGGAGACTGCAACCCACTTTCAGGAAGGAAAGTGGAGAACACATTGCGTCTGGGCCTATTCCCATCCACACCTCCTTTTCTGTTCTGTTTCTACCAAGGGAGTTCAACTGATTGTGTTCATTCAAGAAGAATAAAAGGAGTGTTGAACTTTAATGGTGTGGGGCTCATTTCCTGACAGACATTGTTCAAGGTAACTCTCGGTGGAGGCTCCAGGTGCGCAGCACTGACCCGAAGGTAAAAGAACTTTGCTTGTATCACACTGACACCTGTGACAAAGGCCTGGCGTAGTGTCCCCGCTCCCTTCCCCCCTAAAAGATACCCCTAGACAAGAGAGAGACGAGCTGAAAAGAAAGAGGGGAGTGAGGAGGGCGCTACACCAGCATAGTAGGCTGTGCTCTTATTTCTCTGCTGCTCCCCAGTGCCCCCCCAAACACAGTGCGACTGAGAATGATGACTGCACTAATATACAAGAGGACACCCTCTCTCCTTGCCTTCTGCAGTGCTGCACATACACAGCCACTGCCAAAGTCTGTGCTTTCACTCCCCCCTTACCAGAGACCAGGGCCTCTGTTGGATATCATGAGGCCCCCTACAGCCTACCTGATGGGGCCCCTGATCCCACCCCTAGGCCCATCCCTGACCCTGCCCCAACTTAAAAATAATCATCCCTTGTGATACCTTGGGTAGTGACATATGCTCTTTATGGAGAAATCTGGGGTTTATTAGACCCCTGATCCCTTCTCTGCCCTCCAAGGCTGATTGGCTGCTTTCTTAGCTGGTTCCAGCCAGGTAAATGCAGAACCGATACTAGAAGTGATGAAATCTTCATAACTTATGGCCTCAGTTGTCACAGAGGAGAGGGAGAAACTGATGTTCCTCCTCCTCCTTTGTGCGCTGCCAATCCGACAAGATGGAATAGGAGAGCCTGGGAGAACAGAGGAGGGCTGTGGCTGAACGCAGCAGGGATCATTTTTGCTGTGCAAAATGCTTCATGGCCACAGCATATATTTTCCACCCTCGACTGATTTGCAAAATAAGGGGAAGTGGTTGGTTACAGTAAATAGACACACAATGTTTTTACCACCCTCCCAAACATAAAAGTGTGAGGGCCCATTCACACAGGCATCCAGGTCTCATGCAGAGACTTTTACCGGCACAATGTTGTGTGCATCCTCATGCTGATGTTCCATTTCTATTAGGACATGCACCCTCAAGACATATTGGAACACAGTGTCTGTGTCCATGCAGCCATGTGTCCCAAAATAAATAAATGGGACACTGGCATGAGGATGCACGCAACACTGTCAGTAAAAATCTCTGCATGGGAGATAGATGTCTGTGCCTTGTGTGAATGAGCCCTAAATGGGTGCCAATGATGCATTTCACTGTCCCATCATCATTACCATGATAATTACACACACAGTACAGGTGATGTGGCTTAAAGCACCTGTATTGTGCGACTATCATGATAATAATGATTGAAATACATAGCAGCCCAATGTGATCTACATGATCAATAAAGATGATCACATTTAGTCATGGGCAACAACCAGGGCATGGCATGGGTAAAAGGGGCTTGTGTTCACTTGACTGTACCTTTTCAGAGAAAAATAATCCTCTGCCATCTTGATGGTTCCCACTTCAGCTCCCTCACTCAGTAGAAACAGTGTGCTGGGCTGTGACTGTCTGTGTGTTCACACAGACACTCCACTGATGATGATGACAGCTACTGATGCCGATTTCCCCTCAGTCCGAGCCCGCCGTCTTCTCAACCTTTTTTGCTGGAGATGTCAGGCAGTGAAGTGGGTATTGATATCCCTCCGCCAGGCTGGAACTTTATTGCCATTATCTGCATACAAGCAGGGAGGAGTTGATCCTCCAGCAAGCCAAATTAGAAAAAAAGAATCCCTCCATTTCACAGCCTCCTGGGCCCCTGTGATTGATCTCATGGGGCCCAAAAAAAAATTGGATTTTTATACTCACCGTAAAATCATTTTCTCTTGAGTTCATGGACGGACACAGCCTTAATCTTGACAAAGTGGGTATTAGCCTTTCTTCAGGAGTGACTAGGCAGAATGTGTTAACAACTTCAAAGTTGAACAGCCCCGCCCGAGGGGCGGTCCTACTGGCTATATCCCCCTCAGCCTGCACCAAGCAGCTCAGTTCGTAAAAAGCAGTACAAACTTAAAAAGGAGGGGTTGGTGCTGTGTCCGTCCATGAACTCAGAGAAAAAGATTTTATGGCGAGTATAAAAACCCTATTTTCTCTTTCGTTCATGGACGGATACAGCCTTAATCTTGACAAAGTGGGACGTCCCAAAGCAGTGTCAAAAACGAGGGGTGGGAACAGCATTAAAACAACTTCACCGCAAAACAAAACAGAGCTCCTCCACGGAGGAGTTGTAACTCTAAACAGCCGCCTGCAAAACTTTGCGGCCGAAGAAGCATCCAAAGATGCACTCACATCAACTTGTAAAGTTTAGTGAAAGTGTGAACGGGCGACCAGGTCGCTGCGTTACACACCTGGGAAACAGACGCTTGATGTCAGAAAGCCCAAGAGGCACCTCTTACCCTGGTCGAATGCGCCGGGAAAGGGAGGCACCCGACCCTTTATGGCGTAAGCCTGATCACGATCTGTCGGATCCACCTCGAGATGGTGGCCGACGAGACCGCTGGGCCCTTCTTGGGACCAGCCACCAAAACAAACAGCGAGTCTGAACTCCGGAAAGGAGCAGTAACAGACAAGTATACTCTCAGAGCTCGAACAACGTCCAAGGAATGCAACGTCGTCTCCTTAGGATTCGACGGATGAGGACACAAGGATGGCAGTACAATGTCTTCCTTGAGATGGAAGGTCGAAACGACCTTAGGAAAAATAGAAGGCTGCCGACGCAGTACCACCTTATCCTTGTGGAAGATCAGATAAGGAGCCTTGCATGACAAGGCTGCCAGCTCAGAAACCCGTCTTAACTGACACAACAGCCACCAAAAGGACCACATTCTGAGAATATGTCAACAAGGGAATTTCCCTAATGTTCTCAAACGGTGGTTTCTGAGGTACCTAGAGGCCATGTCGTTAAGCCATTACTGTTAAAGCCAGAGACTGTAAGCAGGATGGCATATGGGACCTTGCGACAGCAGGTCCTCTCGTAGCGGTAGACGCCAAGGAACGTCTGCTATACAAGCCCCACGGAGGTAGTGGAGGGCAGACCAGAGGGGCCACATGCCGAACCCCCTGTACAAACGTTTTCACTAGAGAGTGAGCCACCAGGGGTCGTTGAAAAAAAGAGACAGCCAGGGCAGATATCTGCCCCTTAATTGCCCCACGCTGTAAGAACAGTAGGACTCTGGAACCCAAATAAGTACGCGGATGCCACCTCATGTCCTCATAAATGGATATGTAGGTCTTCCAAGTGCGATGGTAAATCTTCCTAGAGGACGATTTCCGAGCCCTCCTCATGGTGGAGATCACAGAGTCTGACAGGCTCCGGTCTCTTAGCACCTGGCTCTCAATAGCCATGCCGTTAAGCCAGGGACTATAAAACAGGATGGCGTATGGGGCCTTGCGACAGCAGGTCCTTTCTTAGCCCTAGACGCCAAGAGGCGTCTGCTATCAGACGCACTAGATCGGCGTACCAAGGATGCCGAGGCCCATCCAGAGCAATAGGGATCATTGGAATCCTCGTGTCTGCGAAGCAGATGAGGAAGGAGCTTCAGAGGAGGGAAGGCAGAGATTAGCCGGTACTGAATCCACGGTGCCACCAACGCATTGATCGGCAAGTAAAAAGGAAGGAACGACTTCCCGGACAGAAGTGCCGGTGATGTCAGCCACTAACTAGGGAGGTCCTAACTAGGTGGCTCACCCGGATTTGACAATCCAGGGATGAAGGGCACTTGTCCCTTCTGGACAGAATTACCTTCTGTAGCACTGGTGTGAAATTGCGCATACAGTACCGCCTCGAAGGAGGCTACCATGAGGCCCAGGACTCACCTGTAAAAGCGGCGTGACGACCATCTTGGGGATGTCAACTGCCGCACCGCAGCCCGAAGGGTCTGCAACCTTCCCATAGGGAGAAAAACTTTTGCCTCTGAGGAGTCCAAAATCAACCCCAGATACACTAGGAGTTGAGTCGGTACCAATACTGACTTCTGAGTGTTCAGCACCCAACCAAAGTATCGGAGGGTCTGACAGGTTATAGACACGCTCACCTCTAATTCTGAGCTTGAAGTAGCCCTCAGAAGAATATCGTCCAAGTAGCCCACGATAGCGATGCCACGCTGTCTTGGTAGGGCCAGAATCAGGGCGAGCACCTTGGTGAACAACCCTCGGTGCTGATGCCAGGCCAAGGGGGGAGCCACAATTGGTAGCGGTCTTCCCCGGCCGCAAAGCACAGACATCTCTGATGCCCGGTGCATATGGGACCTGCAAGTATGCATCCCTGCCAAAAAATCCCCTGGATGGAGGGCAGCGACAACAAAGCAAACCAACTCCCTCCGGAATCTTTGTACCTTCACAAAGCAATTGAGTGCCCTGAGATCCAAGATTGGACGAACCCCCTCCTCCTTGGTACTACGAACAGATTGGAGTAAAACCCCTGAAAGCGTTCCTGTACTGAAACAGGAATTATCACCCCGCGTATCAGCAGGTCTTGAACCGCCCCATATAGGGCTTCCCGATGAGTCGGCTGAAGCTGGCGGTCGGAGGGAAAAAAAATAAAAAATCTGTTCGGAGGGTAAGAGAGAAACTCTATCTTGTACCCTGAGGAAACTACTTCGCAAACACACCGGTTGGGGATCTGAGATGTCCACCAGGTCGCGAATTCGCGAAGCCGTCCCCCAACCCGAGAGATGGGTGGGGACAGACCTTTATGCGGACGTAGATTTGTTCGCAGGCTTGTTGGGCTTGTGAAACCAGGGACGCTTCTGTCCCTCAGCAGTCACTTTATCAGCCTGGGATCGTTTACTTTCCACACTAGGCGGATGAAAAAAACGCTTGTGCGCGGTGGAGGGCCCTTGCCACGGCGTGGCTCCTTACCCTTTCTGGATTGTGGGAACAGCATGCTCTTACCTCCTGTGGCATATTTAATAATGTCATTCAGGGATGCTCCAAAAAGTCTGTCGCCCTTAAATGGCAATCAGGGCCTTCTTGGAAGATTGGTCCGCGACCAACCTTTTAGCCAGAGCAGACGGCGTACGCCACCGCATAGCTTGAGGCTCTGGACAGCAGAAGAATAGTGTCCAAGGCTGATTCGCAGACAATTTTGAGGCTTTATATCAACTGGTCGGCCATAGCCACCTCATTCGAGGGAGCCTCATGTGCCTTAAGCCTATGGAGCAGCATTTTTGCCCCTTCAGTGAGTGTCTGAGACACCAGGACCCCAACCACCATTGGGCGCACAGCCGAGCCATATAGGTAGCGGATGACCACTTCAGCCTTCCTGTCCGCAGGGTCCTTAAAAAAAGAAGCCCCTTCCACCGGAATATTGGCTACCCTGTTTAATCTGGACACCTGAGGGTCCACTATCGGAGGAGAGGTCCATCTTTTCAGGAACTCTCCTCAAAAGGGTAACGCATCGCCAAACTTTTTTGGGGACCGAAAACCCTTTGTGGTTTGTCCCGCTCCTTGTATAAAATTTTGTCTAGGTAAGACGCACAAGGAACACCTTAGCAGTGCGGTGTCGGCTTTATGGAACCCGAAAGGGACCGACCGTAGCCTGCGTTTCTGCAAGCTACACTATCTTTAGAGTATCCCGCACTGCGGTGATAATGTCACCGATCAGAGCCTTATCGTGTGGTGACCCGGAGTCAGCCTCACTGTCCGACCGGCAACGGTCCGCATCCTCTGATATGTCAGAACCAGGGCTATTAGCCGTAGCTGGGCCCGGCTCCGCATCAGAGTTGTCCTCGGAAGATGGCGGGGGGAGAGGGCACTTTTTACCCCCTGTGCCCACGTGCCGCTTCCACCTTGGCAACAAACCAAGATGCCGACATAGCGTCTACTGACACAGCGGGTGCAGGAGCACCAGATGCCAATTCAGGTGTATCAGGGGGAGAAGCGTCAGCTTCTGATGCCATGCTGACCCACGCACCTGACACAAGGACTCCAGTCAAGGTACCAACAGCGCACCCTCCTAGCTGCGACAGAGACGAGGGGTTCCCTCCCCAGAGGACTCACCACCCTTGAACAGTAGTATGGCTGCCGTCCGCTTCCTAGTAGAGCTGCTAACTTGTCAGCTATGTCAGTCTGACCACTCTGCAGTGTGCGTCTGTAGGCTTGCACGTTTAAATGCATTTGATCGGCGTGGACCGTGAGAAAATGGCCGTCGATCGGCAGATAGAGACCAAAAACGCAGCGGACCAGAAGAACATGGCCGCCAAGCGGCATAAAAAAAGTGGCCACCGAGCGGCCGATAGAGGCCAAACACAGTGCGGACCACAAAAACATGGCCGCCGAGCGCAGATAGGGGCCAAACACAGCATGGATCACCAGCAAAATGGTCGCCGACAGCATGGAGCAGAACACACAGGTAAGCAAACTAGGGCCGAAACAACTAATTGATTAATCGACAACTAATCGATTATGAAATTAATCGATTACCATTTTCATAATCGATTAATCGGCCAGTAACATAATGGGGTTAAAAAAAAAAACTAAAAACTAAAATTAGCCCATTTATAGTACAAAAAAGAGCAAATCGCTACTGTAAATATTACTTTCTCTGTCCCACAGTAAAAGATGAACCCCTTACAGTAGTGATTATTTGCTCTTTTTGTACTAATTTTAGTTTTTTTAACCCCCATTATGTTACTAAACATCTCAGGCCCGGGTCACACCTTTGTGTTTTTTGGTGCTTTTTGCAGAAACACACTACAGTTCATTTACATGGTTTCCTACAGGACACGTTCACATCTAAGCTTTTTTAGCTGCTGCATATTTGGAAAGGGCAAGGACTTTTTTTTAACGCAAAACGGTGCCATTTTGTTTTTTTAGGTTCAATATACTTCAATGGAGAAGCTGCAGAAAAGCATGTAATGCGCTTTTGCGGCAATTGGTGTTTTTAATCTGCCCAGCAACAAATTGGCCCAAAAAAATGTTAAAATGCAAATCGCAGCAAAATTACCTTTTTTTTTTTTTTTTAAAGGTTATCCGATTAATCGATTAATCGAAACAATAAATCGGCCAACTAATCGATTATGAAAATAATCGTTAGTTGCAGCCCTAAAGCAAACCCTTTTTTCATGGCAGCTCATAACTTTTATCTAGCGGACGTACATGCAGAGTTCCCACACAGGTGGAGCCCCCCCCCCCCCAGGTGAACCCCCGCCCCAGCAGCCAGCCTAGCTCAGAGAGCCTAGGGAGGAGGGAAGGAAGGAAGGGGGGAAGGATAGAACCCCTTACCTCTCCAGCTCTGTCTTCCTGCCGAAGCAGGGGATTACTACTTACCCTTCCTGCGTGGATTGTGCTGGAAGCATCCCAGACAGACCACCTTCCGCATGGTGAAGGAGGCGACTGTCGGCCCGGCTGCTGCGACTCGGCCCTACAGACCGGTCCTATGCATGCTCTGGAGCGTATAGCTCAACAGCCAGCCGTAGAGCGACGGGCATGTCGTGGACGACTTAGCGCGTAGCTACGGTTGGCACACGCTCGATGGCCGAAACTGGGGAGACTACAAGGATCTGGGATCCAGCCTGTCACCCAGTCGGCAGTTGATCGAAGATCACAGGAATAAAAATAAAATAAAATTTCAATCTGGAATAAAAAAAACTCCAGGCCTATGGGCCCGAAGGGAGCCATGTCTTCTCCTTAGCTAGGCAGAAAAAAAACGAGCTGCTTAGTGCAGGATGAGGGGATATAGCCAGTAGGACCGCCCCCTGGGCGGGGCTGTTTAACTTTGAAGTTGTTAACACATTCTGCCTAGTCACTTCTGAAGGAAGGCTAATACCCACTATGTCAAGATTAAGGCTGTGTCCGTCCATGAACAAAAGAGAAATATGATTTAGACTACACAGGAGCCATGGCCTGCAGGGAGCAGGGAAAGCATGAAAAAATTGCCTGCAGCTTCATCAAGAGGATCAGTCTCAGCATAAGGCATTACAGCCGTCCCTCAGGCTGGGCAGGTGGCTGGGCCCTGCTTTTGCACCGATAGGGCCTGGGGCCAGTACAGGAGGTCTACCAGAGACATCTCCTGACTGAGTCCACAGCCCCGGTGGTTCCCCCTTACTTCAGTCGATCCCATAGACTGCAGGGTGGAAGCCGGGAAGCGGGGTACTTGGAGGGGGAGCAGGGAGGAAAAAGTTACATCCTCCTGGGGGGGGGGGGGCGGATCTGGCAACCAATCGTTTTCAATTTCTAGGCGGTGGACACAGGCCAGCTGTGTGCTGCTGTGGCCCCACAGTGGCAGCAGGCAAGACTTTGTTTTGAGCATAAAAACAATGGAGTTAATCCGGCCCGATGCCACAGCTATAGTCCTGGCTACAGCCTCCCTGACAACAGGCGGAGGAGTGATATTCAGCCAGGGCTGGTGCAAGGATTTTTGGCACCCTAGGCGAAAACCTAATTTTGCCACCCCCTCTGGAGCCCCACCCCTGAATCCACCCCCTTTCCCCTACTCATGTAAACCCCACCTTTTTAATGAAGCGCCCATCAAATGCAGCCTCACCAGCGCCCATCAAATGCAGCCTCACCAGCGCCCATCAAATGCAGCCTCACCAGCGCCCATCAAATGTAGCTTCACCAGCGCCCATCAATGAATGTTTGCTTGCTTCCATTCATTCGGGGGTCGAGACACAGACAGTCCTCCACCGCAACTGCGCTTCTGACACTATGTGCTAAAGGAGCTGCATGCTGAGACTTGGTTGCTTGCCACAGAGAGAAGAGAGTAGGAACACCAGTGGCTGGGTGCCCTAGGAAGAAGGGCGCCCTAGGCTGCTGCCTAGTTTGCCTAGTGGTAGCACCGACCCGGTATTCTGCTGTCAGGGATGCTGTAGCCGGAACTATAGAGGTAGCATCATAAAATGCGGCCACCTACCTGCTTACTCCGTGACCAGTGCCTGCACTCACAGGCGTAACACAGCCAAATGAGAAATAGTCCCACTCACAGCGCTGACATTGTCCATTAGCAAGGGTGCTGAAAAGGAGATAATGCCTATGCTCGGCAGCCGGGAGGGAAGAAGAGACCCTCAGACCCCTTGCTGCCCAGCCATTCACCAGCGCCCCCTTCATATGGTGCCCATGGCACTTGCCATATGTGCCATACCTTGGATACATCACTAGTAGTCCCTACTGATTGCCAATACAGCTAATTGAAAGCCAGGATTATACTCGTCATTGTAACAAACCCTTCTTAATGCCAGACCCCCTTGCTCATCAGCATTGAAAAGAGGGATGTACACCAATGATCCCACAAATAAAAAATGTGTGTATATATTGGGAAATGTAGAATTTAATTGAACGATTTAAATTTTGCTTTTCGGACACCTCTGGCTTTGGCTTAGCAAGGGAAAAAATATAATTAACACTGCCCACGAATACAATACCGTCACTAGAGGTGCACCGAATGGAAATTTTGGTGCCAAAACTGAAACCGAAAATGCAGGATACACTTGGCCAGTTTTTAAAAAAATATATAAAATTGTATAAATATTAAACTTTTTAATTAATATCATGAATTTAACCACTTAAGGACCGAGCCTCGTTTTGAGATTTGGTGTTTACAAGTTTAAAACTTTTTTTTTGCTAGAAAATTACTTAGAACCCCCAAACATTATATATTGTTTTTTTTTTCTAACACCCAAGAGAATAAAATGGAGGTCATTGCAATACTTTGTCACACCGTATTTGCACAGTGGCCTTACAAGCGCACTTTTTGGGAAAAAAATTGGATTTTTTACTCACCGTAAAATCCTTTTCTCGGAGTCCATGGCCCGACACAGCTTCTCTATTGACAAAGTGGGTATTATCCGTTAATTAGGAGTGACTAGGCAGAAAAACTTGTAAAAAGTGTTGCATCACACCTTCTACAGTACCGCCCAGGGGGCGGACCCTCTGGGTATACCCTCTCAGTCTGCACATCGCAGATCAGTTCGTCAAAAAGCAGTACAAACTTAAAAGGAGGGGTGGGTGCTGTGTCGGTCCATGGACTCAGAGAAAAGGATTTTACGGTGAGTAAAAAATCCTATTTACTCTTTCGTCCATGGACCGACACAGCTTCTCTATTGACAAAGTGGGACGTCCCAAAGCAGTGTCAGAGAAAAAAAACGAGGGGTGGTAACAGCATAAAAACAAACTTCACCCCAAAACACAAAACAGCACTCCTCCAACGGAGGAGTTGCAACTCTAAACAGCCGCCTGCAAAACCTTGCGGCCGAAAGAGGCATCCGAAGATGCACCTACATCAATTTTGTAGAATTTTGTGAAAGTGTGAGCGGACGACCAAGTCGCCGCTTTACATAGTTGGGAAACAGACGCTTGATGTCGGAAAGCCCAAGAGGCACCTATTGCCCTGGTCGAATGCGCCGTGACAGGAAAGGGGGGCGCCTGACCCTTTAAGGCGTAAGCCTGGATTACTATCTATCGGATCCACCTAGAGATGGTGGCCGATGAGACTGCTTGGCCCTTCTTGGGACCAGCCACCGAAACAAACAGTGAGTCTGACTTCCGGAACAGGGAAGTAGCAGATATGTATACTCTCAAAGCTCGGACAACGTCCAAGGAATGCAACGCCGACTCCTTAGGTCCTTCCGTAGTGGTAGGCGCCAGGGGACGTCTGCTACCAGACGTACTAGATCGGCGTACCAAGGACGCTGAGGCCAATCTGGAGCGATTAGGATCATTGGAATTCCCTCTGCCTCCACTCTGCGGAGCAGAAGAGGAAGAAGCCTTAAGGGAGGGAAGGCATAGATTAGCCGATACTGACCCCACGATGCTACCAACGCGTCCGTTGCGTCTGCCCATGGGTCTCTTGACCGGGTCACAAACCTCAATACCTTCCGATTGAGTCGGGAAGCCAGAAGATCTACGTCTGGTGTGCCCCATCTTTGGCAGAGGAGTTGGAACACCTCCGGGTGTAAGGACCATTCTCCCTGGTCCAGCATCTGGCGGCTCAGGTAGTCCACCTGCCAGTTTTCCACACCCGGAATGTACACGGCCGACAGTGCCGGTACGCTCCTCTCTGCCCACTTCAGGATGCGAGCGATCTCCGATGCTGCAGCTGAGCTTCTTGTTCCTCCTTGATGATTGACATATGCCACTGCTGTGGCGTTGTCTGACTGGATCCTGACTGGACGCCCTTGCAGTCTCTGAGACCATTTGAAGAGGCACAGCTTGATCGCCCGGATCTCCAGGACATTGATCGGCAGGAGGGCTTCCTCTGGGGTCCAGCGACCTTGCGCCGACTGGACACCCCAGACTCCCCCCCCCCCAACCTGTAAGGCTGGCGTCCGTCGTGATCACTATCCAGTAAACCGGAAGAAATGACTTCCCGGCCATTAGAGCCGGTGCTGTCAGCCACCATACCAGGGATCTCCTGACTAGGTGGCTCACTCGGATTTGATAATCCAGAGATGAAGGGCATCTGTTCCATCTGGACAGAACTTCCTTCTGTAACACTCGAGTGTGGTATTGAGCATATGGGACCGCCTCGAAGGAGGCTACCATGAGGCCCAACACTCGCATGCAAAAACGGAGTGACGACCAATTCCTGGAAGTCAGCTGCCGTACTGCAGCCCGGAGGGTCTGCAACTTCTCCACAGGGAGGAATACCTTTGCCTCTGAGGAATCCAGAATCAACCCCAGGTACACTAGGCGTTGAGTGGGCACCAATACGGACTTTTGCGTGTTTAGTATCCAACCACAGTCTCGAAGAGTCTGACAGGTAATGGACACGCTTACCTCTAATTCTGAGCTTGAAGGGGCCTTCAGCAGAAGGTCGTCCAAGTAACCTGTGATAGCGATACCCCGCTGTCTTAGAAGTGCCAGAATCGGAGCGAGCACCTTGGTGAACGTCCTGGGTGCTGAGGCAAGGCCAAACGGGAGGGCCACAAACTGGTAGTGGTTCTTCCTGATAGCAAATCGCAGAAACCTCTGGTGTCTGGAGTATATGGGGACATGCAGGTATGCGTCCTTGATGTCCAAGGAGGCCAGAAAGTCCCCCGGATGGAGAGCCGTGACTACGGATCGAACCGACTCCATCCGAAATCTTTGTACCTTCACAAAGCAATTGAGGGCTCTGAGATCCAAGATTGGACGAACCCCCTCCTTCTTTGGCACAATGAACAGATTTGAGTAAAAACCCTGACCCCGTTCCTGTTCTGGAACTGGAATAATTACCCCGCGTTCCAGTAGACCCTGGACCGCCCCATACAGGGCCTCCCGATGGGTCGGTAGTAGCTGGAGATTGGAGGTGATGAATCTGTCTGGTGGACAAGAGAGAAATTCTATCTTGTAGCCTGAGGAGATTACTTTGCAAACCCACTTGTCGGAGACTAGAGCAGTCCACTGAGTCGCGAATTTGCGAAGACGTCCCCCCACCCGAGAGCTGGGTGGGGGCGGACCTTCATGTGGACGCAGATTTGTCCGCAGGCTTGTTGGGTCTGCGGGACCAAGGACGCTTTTGTCCTTGGGCAGGCGCTTTATCGGCCTGGGGTCTTTTCCCTGTCGCCTTAAGGGGGCGAAAAAAACGCTTACGTGCAGTAAAGGAGGGCCCTTGCCCTTGGCGTGGTCCCTTAAACTTGCTAGTTTGGGGAAGCAAAGTGCTTTTACCTCCTGTGGCATCCTTGATGATGTCATCCAGAGAAGCCCCAAAAAGTCTGTCGCCCTTAAAAGGCAGATCCAATAGGGCTTTCTTGGAAGTCTGGTCCGCAGACCAGCCCTTTAGCCAGATCAGGCGGCGTATTGCTACTGCATAAACTGAAGCTCTTGACAGCAGGGGAATAGTATCCATGTCTGACTCGCAGACAAACTTAAGGCCCTGGACCAACTGGTCGGCCAAAGTTATCTCATTAGGAGGAGCATCTCGCTCCTTTAACCCCTGGAGTAGCAATTTTGCCCATTCAGTAAGTGTCTGAGACACTAGGGCCCCCGCCAATGCCGGGCGTACTGCCGAGCCTACCACTGAGTATAGGTAGCGAGCGAGTGCTTCAGCCTTCTTATCCACAGGGTCCTTGAAAACAGGAGCCCCTTCTACTGGAATAGTGGTGGCTCTATTAAGTCTGGACACCGAAGGGTCCACTATAGGGGGAGAGGTCCATATCTTCAGAAAACTCTCCACAAAGGGGTACCGTACTGCAAACCTCTTTGGGGCTGTAAAGACCCTCAGTGGGTTCTCCCATTCCTTGTATAAGAGTTTGTCAAAATAAGACACACAAGGGAACACCTTAGCAGTGCGGGCAGGTTTACGAAACCCAAAGGGGACTGGAGTATCTGCTACTTCTTCAGTCCTTTCCAACTTTAGCGTATCCCGCACTGCAGTAATAAGGTCAGATACCAAAGCCGTCTCGCGTACTGACCTGGACTTGGAGTCCTCCTCACTGTCCGATTGGTCACGGTCTGCAGTCTCTGATGCATCAGAATCTGGGCCATGAGCCGTAGCTGGACCTGGTTCTGCATCAGAAATATCCCCAGAAGATTGCAGGGGACGGGGGCGTTTATTACCCCCTGTATTCCCGTGTGCTGCTTCCACCCTGGCAGCAAACGCCTCTAGGATTGCCGACATAGCGTCCATAGACACCTCAGGGACACCAGCTGCTAAATCTGGTGTTTCAGGGGAGAAGACATCTGGCTCAGATGCCATGCTGACCACACGCTGACACGCACAGGGCTCCAGGCAAGATATCAATAGGCCACCCTCCTGTGCTGCAGAGAGGCCGGGTCACCCAGAGGACTCACCACCCTGGATAGGTACTGCTATGCTGCGCCTGTGATGCTGTCCCCTTCCTGCTGTGTCAGTCTGCTTCTTTTATCAGCATTTCCTGTGTGAATTTTCGCGCCAGTGTAATGCACCCTAGAGGCCGGAGGCTCTCGCAAAATGGTTGCCAAAAACGTCTGTATGGAAGATAATGTGGGCTCTAAGAAAATGGCCGCCGACAGAAGATAGGAGGTCAGGCAGCCATAGCCCACAAAAAGATGGCCGCCGAACGGCAATATCTGCATACAGGGTGCACAAACATGGCCGCCGATCACCTGATAGGGGCCAGTGGGTGTGGCCGAACCACAGGAAGATGGCCGCCAGGCAGTTACAAGAGGCCAAACTTGGCATGGACCACCTCAAAATGGCTGCCGACAGCATGGAGACACAGAAACACAGGTAAGCAAAAATGACATTTCTTTTAAATGTTAGTTACAGCCAGCCCCACTCCAGTGGGACCCCCTAGGTGACCCCCAGCACCCAGCAACCTTTAGCTAGAAGCCCAGGGAGGAGGGAAAGGCAGGGAGAGAGGGAAGAAAGGGGCCACAACCACTTACTTGATCTCTCCAGGAATGTCCAGCTAAATCACCTAGCCGAGGCAGGGGAGTTTTACTTACCTATCCTGCATGTATTCTGCTGGAAGACATTGCAAACAGATCATCGTCCGCGCACGGAAGGTGACTGTTGGCCAGGCATGCTGTGATTGGACCCAGAAGGGACGATCATATGTATGCCCTGGAGCATGACGCTCACCGGACAGGCTGCTGCGACTCGGCCGTAAGGTCAGCCGAAGCTGAGCGGTCCGATGCAAGCCTTGGAGCGTAAGCTCACCGGCAAGGCTGCTGCGACTCGGCCGTAAGGTCAGCCGAAGCTGAGCGGTCCGATGCAGGCCCTGGAGCGTAGGCTCACCGGCCACCCGTGGAGCGACGGGCATGTCGTGGAAAACCCAGCGCGTAGCTAGGGTCGGCACACGCTCGATGGCCGAAACTGGGGAGACTACAAGGATCGAGGATCCAGCCTGTCACCCAGTCGGCAGTTGATCGAAGATCGCAGGAAACAACAAATGTAGCAAAATATATATATATATATATATATATATACATCTTTTTTCCCCGGACCAATGGACCCGAAGGGAGCCATGTCCTACTCCTTGCTAGACAGAAAAAAACTGATCTGCGATGTGCAGACTGAGAGGGTATACCCAGAGGGTCCGCCCCCTGGGCGGTACTGTAGAAGGTGTGATGCAACACTTTTTACAAGTTTTTCTGCCTAGTCACTCCTAATTAACGGATAATACCCACTTTGTCAATAGAGAAGCTGTGTCGGTCCATGGACGAAAGAGTAATTCACTTTTTTGAATTAAAAAAATAAGACAACAGTAAAGTTAGCCCAATTTTTTTTTTATATTGTGAAAGATAATGTTATGCCGAGTAAATTGATACTCAATATGTCACGCTTCAAAATTGCGCCCGCTCGTGGAATGGCGTCAAACTTTTACTCTTAAAAATCTCCATAGGCGACATTTAAAAAATTCTATAGGTTGCATCTTTTGAGTTACAGAGGTCTAGGGCTAGAATTATTGCTCTCGCTCCAACGATTGCGGTGATACCTCACTTGTGTGGTTTGAACACTGTTTTCATATGCGGGCGCTACTCACGTATGCGTTCGCTTCTGCGCGCAAGCTCGTCGGGACAGGGCGCTTTAAAAAAAATCTTATTTATTTTACTTGATTTTATTTATTTTTACACTGCTTTTAAAAAAAAAAATTAAAAATGGGTCACTTTTATTCCTATTACAAGGAATGTAAACATCCCTTGTAATATAAGACAGACCTCAGATCTCATATTTAGGCTAAAATGCAATAAAAAATAAAAAATAAATTGTCATTTGAAAAAATGACAACAAAAATTGTGCCTTTAAGACGTATGGGCGGAAGTGACGTTTTGACGTTGCTTCTGCCCTGCTATGATATGGAGACGGGTGGGGGCCATCTTCCCCTCACTCGTCTCCATACCCAGCTAGGAAGAGGACCCGATCGCCTCCGCCGCTACCGACGGCTCCGGTAAGAGGCGAAGGATGCAGGAGAGCGGCGGGAGGGTGGGGCCCCTCTCCCAGCCCGATAACGGTGATCTTGCGGCGGAGACCACCATTATCGTTTACAGGACCGCCGCCTGAAGAGATGGATATCTCGGTTGTGGCAGCAGCTATATCCCTCTTCAAAGTCAGGACGTATATTTACAGGAGGCGGTCCTTAAGTGGTTAAATGAATATGAATTTATTGTCGGCCATTATTGGCACCTTTAGTGCAAAAAAAGCTCAGGAAAAAGGTATCCTTTTAAATTCTGTGTTTGTCTTCACACTGGTCCATTGCGCTTCCGTTGTGGTGTTAAAAATCCTGCTTGCTGCATTTTTGGTCAGATAAAAAAACAAACAAACACACACCTCCCCATTGAAATGCATTGAAAACGCAGCAAGAACCTCATCAACGCACCCGTGTTACCTTTTTGAGTCACAAACTATGAAAAACACCATAAGCACAGTAAAATCTTGGACAAATCAAGTGAGTTTTCGGCACAAATATCAGCACATTTTTCTCTTATCAGCAAAATGCGTTTCGGCTCTCTACTAACAGTTTTATCCCTCTCTAAAGCCTCGTACACACAGTCGGACTTCCATCTGACTTTTTCGTGGATTTTTGTCTGAACGGAGTTGGTCGGGAACACCCATAGCATACACACGCTCTGACTTTTCTGCAAACTTTCCCAAAACTTTTTGCAACATCACGTGGATTTCTGCTCTTTTTTGCTCTTTACCGCCACCCTTTGGTCAACTTCTGCTATTGTTGGTTGATTTTAACATTAGTTGTTTTGTCCATCGGACAAAAGTCCGATGGTTTTCTGTACACACGGTCAGACTTTGCTCCATCTGACTTTTGTTGGGCAAAAGTTTGTCCGTTTGCAGACCCAACTTTTGTCCGATGAAAACAAGAAAAAAGCAAAAAAAGTTTGTTCGATGGAGCATACACACGGTCGGATTGTTGGTCCAACTTGCTCAAAATGAAGTTTGTTGGCCAAAAGTCCGACCGTGTGTACGGGCCTTTACCCTCACCTGATATAATTGTGTAGATTGTGTAGTACTATGCAGTAAAAGTGCTTTTCTCCTTTGTTTTTCGTGTCACTGGTTCAGGTTAAATGACACTAAACTACATCCTTATTCTACAAAAATAATCCATACACATCCACTATTTAATGGCCACGTAATCTATTTTGCATGAAAAAAAAATGTTTTAATTGTGTTTTTCTTCCTCTTGATAATGTCTTTTGTGAGCCCCGGAAAGGTTTACTTTTCCCTTTCACGTCTGTTTGTTGTGGTACGAGCACACACGTTAAAGTAGAACTAAAAGGCAAAACTTTTGGATATAGTGAAGAGGAGAGGGATTAGAACCCCTGTCAGTTTTTATTGCCGTCTGTGCCCTTATTAAGGAGATTCCCCCTCTCTATTTGTCCGGTTTAGCATTAACATTGAAAGTAAAAGTAAAGCCCAAATTTTGGGCTGTCCCCAGAAAAGTAATAGAGGGGAACACTTCCAATGGGGACACTACTTATGGAATGTCTGGCTATGGGACAGGAAGTGAAGAGAAATTTCTGCAATGAGACACATATGGAGAAAAACAAAATATATGACAGGGGTAATAACCCTCCCTTGCTGTATCCTAAATAAAAACAAGTATAGTTCTTCTTTAAACATGTTAGTTGTGGTCACGAACACTTCTCTATGCACACTACAAATTCCATAGTCCACCTGTATCTACATACAATGGGACCATGAAGAAAGGACATGGCCATCCTCTAACTGTCTAACAGGAACAAAGAAACAAAAAAACTACCGTAAATATGCTGTAGACTTGGAGGTGGAGAGCAATAGAAGGTACTAGAAATCTATATGTGAATTTGAACAGAGTTTAGGGACACATTAACTACCAACAGCAAACGCCAATTACACAAACCATTTAGGAAACCATGCTTATTAAAAAAATAGGAACAGATTAAAAGGAGAAGTTCACTTTTGGAAACATGTTACACCAGTATAAAGGATGGAACATGTTCCAGCTCCTGCCCCCTGCAGGCAGGGGTTCTTCTCCCCACACCCGCTGCCACTTAAAACATTGCAGCACTATGGAGCTCTGCCCACACAGCTGTATCATTCATTCATTCATGTGAATGAATGAACTACAAGAACTATCTTTACTGCTGTAGAAGGACTTGCAGTTTTCAATGGGCTGTAAGGGGGTGTGTGGACAGACTGAACACCGGCTTTCAAACACAAAGCTGGAGGATATGTCTGCAGGTGCCCACATTGCACCCATTATCTACTGATGGCGGGTGAAATGCTTTCCAGGCTCCCACAGGAAAAAAAAAAATAGGTGCACATTTATTTATTTTTTTATAAAGGTGAACTTCTCCTTTAAGAACAAAAGTGTACGTGATGGGTTGCCATTAACAATTGATGCACCAGAAGCACAACACACTAAACTAGTGTGAACTTTGTTTGAACACAGTTTGTTGGTTCATAGACACGATCTGCCTGTTGATTTAGTACTTCAGTCATTTGCCTACATCGTCAACTGTCATCAGTGAGGCACACCCAAGGTCATTCCACAACTTCTGGTGCACCACCATGGCCAGACCTATATACTCTTTGGAATGGAGAGGGCATATCGAGGACTGGTTACGGTCCACCTATACTAGCAATGATGACACCCAAGTACTCTGATCCATCATTGACTAACCAACAAAAACAAACTCTAATGCCGTGTACACACGATCGGAATTTCCGACAACAAATGTTCGATGTGAGCTTGTTGTCGGAAAATCCGACCGTGTGTAGGCTCCATTGGACATTTGCTGTCGGAATTTCCAACAACATATGTTTGAGAGCAGGTTAAATTTTTCCGACAACAAAATTTCTTGTCGGAAATTCCGATCGTGTGTATCCAATTCCGACGCACAAAAATCCTACGCATGCTCGGAATCAATTCGACGCATGCTCAGAATCATTGTACTTCATTTTTCTCGGTTCGTCGTAGTGTTGTAGGTCTCCGCGTTCTTGACATTCGGAATTTCCGAGCAACATTTGTGTGACCGTCTGTATCCAAGAAAAGTTTGAGCGAAAATCCGACGGAAAAAAAAACACGGTTTTGTTCTCGGAAATTCAGATCGTGTGTACGCGGCATAAAGCATCATCTTGTATGATGAAAACTTTGTTTGAGGGAAAACATTATAGATTCCGATTACAATATAACCTTTTTTCGACTAACAGGTTGATACAGAAAAAGAACGTACCGAAGCTACATAAAGCAAGAAAAGCTGTATCCAAGAACCAGATCCAGATGAGCCCCAACTGGTGGTAGGTCCTCCTCCTGTGACAACTGCATAGAACAAGCTATGAGCGGCATTCCTTCCATACAGCTTCTAGATAAGCTTTCAACCCTGCTCCTACTGAGCAAAGAGTTACGAAGTCAGCTCTCGTGAATGGATAAAAAGGCAGAAAGGTGGAAAGGCAGACTCACTCAAAGTAATTTGTCAGGATAGAATCACTGGAGGGGCCCTTGTTTTCATACTTACCTAATCACTGACTAGAAATAAGCATATAGCCAGTAAAATGTCAGTGACTCACCAAAGAGTGAGCAAAGGATAAGGAAATTGGCCTTGAAGTGTGCATCCTTAAAGTGGTTGTAAACGCACTTGTGCAACTTTCACCTACAGGTAAACCTAGATTAAGGCTTACCTGTAGGTGTTTGCAATATCTCCTTGATAAGAGCCTCCTTTCCCAGTGGACGCCTTGTATGACGAAACGCAGCGTCGGGTGGAGCTGTTGATCGGGCCATCACTACGCTACAGCTGACTGCAACACAGCAGCTGAGTACGATCAGTTTTTTGAATTTGCCGCCTTCCTTGTTTTAACTTCATGTGAATGCGATTTTATTTTGCCCGAAACCAATAAAGGGTATTTCTTCTTTTAAACAAAAGTATTGCACCATGAGGTTTTTTTATTTTTTTATTTTTATTTCAACATCCTTTCTTGCTGCATGAACGAGGGAATCCCTTGCAAGATCTCCTTGCTCTGAGGGCCCCTGGAGGATCGGGATATCGGACGACTGGAGGTAAAAGACCTGCGGCATGTCGGTGGATGTTTCTATTCATGCATGAGCCCCATATGATCTCTGTAATCGGGATCCACCTGAGCTGGTAAGCCTCCATTGCCTTTATCAGTTATTCCAGCAAGTTGAAACAGTCTCGCCTTATCTGCACCACAGGATCGGGTTTTGTTTGTTTTGTTTGATGGAAATCGTTTGATGTCAACATTCCATTTATACGAACTTTAAACATACTTGAACTGTGTACCCCGGAGTATATTAGTTTCAGGGGACAATATTCATTGTTGTGGTTTTCGATTTTTGTTTCTTCCCTTTTTTCCACCTTTTTTCACTTGCTAATCAGGTGGCACTATAGGACATTTGTTTAAGTGTCTATTTATTCACATGTTTACTTTCATTTTTTAATTGTACGATCATAAGCACTGTGGAGGCTTACTTAATAGGTTGCACACTGATTTATATATATTTTAGCAATATCTCCTTAACCTACACGGTTTAGGAGATATTTTACAAAAAATAATGCACCGTCGTCTACGGCGCATGCGCGCCGTAGACAACGGCGCTGCTGCACTGTCAACGCCGGTTTTATCAATGGATAATGCCGGCTTTGACGGCTCCTGCGTGCATGCGCAGTGACGTCATCGCCGCTCCAGCCAATCAGAGCGCTGATACCCGGAAGTAACCTTCCGGAGCAATGTCTGCGGCCCGAGGGGGAGACAAGGATGGCTTTGATCTAAAGAAAGTACTGCATAATGAGCTAGTATGCTAGTCATACTAGCTCATTATGCCTTTCTCTTGCAGGTTATTATTTTTGTAAAAAAAAAAAAAAAAAAAAAGGGTTTACACCAACTTTAACCACTTCACATCCACAGGCCGTCATATGACATCCTGGGCTTTGTGGGGCTATATCTGAATGATGCCTGCAGCTACAGGCATCATTCAGATATCTGCATTTTCAGCCAGCGATTCCCTACACCATAAGAATGATCATAGCGGCGGTTCCGCCGCTTGATTGTTCTTATGGGCGGCGAAAGGGGATGCTTCTACCAACTCACCTATGCGATCGGTGAGTCGGTGAAGGGATACGCTGGCCCAGGATGTGAGATGTGGGGTCTTATTGACCCCATATCTCACTGTAAAGAGGACCGATCAGGTCATATTCCTATTACAAGGGATGTTTACATTCCTTGTAATGGGAATAAAAGTGATCAAATCAAAAATGCATACGCAAGTCCCGCCCACATATGAAAACGGTGTTTAAACCACACATGTGAGGTGTCGCCGCGAACGTTAAAGCGAGAGTAATAATTCTAGCCCTAGACCTTCTCTGTAACTCAAAACATGTAACCATTAAAAAAAATTAAAGCGTCGCTCATGGAGATTTTTAAGTACCGAAGTTTGGCGCCATTCCACGAGCGTGTGCAATTTTGAAGCGTGACATGTTAGGTATCTATTTACTCGGTGTAACTTCATCTTTCACATTATGCAAAAAAATTGGGCTAACTTTACTGGTTTTTTTTTTGTTTTTGTTTTTTAAGCAAGAAACTGTTTTTTTTTTCCCCCAAAAAATGCGTTTTAAAAATTGCTGCGCAAATACCGTGCGAGATAAAAAAGTTGCAATGACCGCCATTGTATTCTCTAGAGTCTTATAACATATATAGTGTTTGGGGGTTCTATGTAATTTTCTAGCAAAAAAATGAGGCTTTTTACATGTAGGAGCGAAGTGTCAGAATTGGCCCGGATGGGAAGTGGTTAAAGCAGACCTTTAAGGATGCACACACTTCAGGAGCAATTTCCTTATCCTTCTCTCGATGTGAGGGAGACATTGTGCTTGTTTCAGCGAGATCCTGGGGAATACATACACAGTGACTTAGATCTCACAAGAAGATGCTCTTGCACTTGACTTGAGCATCTTTATGCGAGATTTAGGCTGCACTGTATTCCCCATGAATTTTGCTGGAAGGACGTTATGTCACAATCTGCAGTGCAAAAGAGAAGGGTAAAGTAAATATATAATCTGTTTTATTAACAGGTGGAATTGAGTATTCTTAAAAGGGAGAGGGGTCGGACCTAAATTGCCAGTCTATTCAATGTAGCAAAGTCCATTTTAAAAACCTAGATCAGAAGTTGAATCTGTTAAAAAAGAATTTGACAGATTAAAAAATAAATAAATAAAGCAGCAGTTGCATCCCTCATATTTTTATCATTTCAGTTTCTTTTTATCCTTCCCTGGAATTACCGGATGTTCATAAACCAAATATCAAAGTCTAGAAAAACCCTTTAGTGTGTATAACAAATCTACTGGGTCTACTTAGAGCAAAGTAATTCAGCAGAAGGTTACAAGCACCTGGTGCCACATACACTATATTACCAAAAGTATTGGGACACCTGCCTTTACACGCACATGAACTTTAATGGCATCTCAGTCTTAGTCCTTAGGGTTCAGTATTGAGTTGGCCCACCGTTTGCAGATATAACAGCTTCAACTCTTCTGGGAAGGCTGTCCACAAGGTTTAGGAGTGTGTCTATGGGAATGTTTGACCATTCTTCCAGAAGCGCATTTGTGAGGACAGGCACTGATGAGGACTAGAAGGCCTGGCTTGCAGTGTCTGCTCTAATTCATCCCAAAGGTGTTCTATCAGACTGAGGTCAGGACTCTGTGCAGGCCAGGCAAGTTCCTCCATCCCAAACTTGCTCACTCATCCATGTCTTTATGGACCTTGCTTTGTGTACTGGTGCGCAATCATGTTGGAACAGGAAGAGGCCGTCCTCAAACTGTTCTCACAAAGTTGGGACCATGAAATTGTCCAAAATGTCTTAGTATGCTGACGCCTTAAGAGTTCCCTTCCCTGGAACGAAGGGGCCTGCCCTAAAAAACAACCCCACACCATAATCCCCCCTCCCCCAAATGATTTGGACCAGTGCACAAAACAAACGTCCATAAAGACATGGATGAGCGAGTTTGGGGTGGAGGAACTTGACTGGCCTGCACAGAGTCCTGACCTCAATCCGATAGAACACCTTAGGGATGAATTCGAGCGGAGACTGTGAACCAGACCTTCTCGTCCACATCAGTGCCTGACCTCACAAATGCGCTTCTGGAAGAATAGTCAAACATTCCCATAGACACACCTAAATCTTGTGGACAGCCTTCCCAGAAGAGTTGAAGCTGTTATAGCTGCAAAGGGTGGGCCAACTCAATATTGAACCCTATGGACTAAGACTGGGATGCCATTAAAATTCACGTACGTGTAAAGGCAGGTGTCCCAATACCTTTGGTAATATAGTGCATCTTTACCCATCCTGCACACCCCAATACACAAACATAGTCCTACAAAAGGTAAATCAAATACATACATACATACATACATACATACATACATATATAAAAATCATAAAATGCAGTGCAGCTTTCACCCTGTAATATGCATCACAAAGGAATTGTGACGTACATTATATCCCGAAAACACAAGCAAAAAATAAGCACCTTCTAAAACATTAAATCTAAATTAACCTGCGCACTGGAAATTCTTTACCTAAACATTTTTTATACCACCATGTGTACATAGTGATACGATGTGAGAACATAGATAAAATCCAATAAAAATCAAAGCCCTTATGTTTTTGTGCGCCTCAAATCACTCCAGATTTTCATATATATGTTACTCCCCACATGATCCTCCACCTTCCACTCTATGCTCTCACCTTATTGTTTGACCTAAAGATACAATAGGTCAAAGTACACCTTCCCCTCTAAGGGGCACAGAAAAATAGGATTTTTGTACTCACCGTAAAATCCGTTTCTCTGACATCCATGGACTGACACAGCCTCTTCATACTTGACAAAGTGGGTTATGTTCCCTGCTCATAGGAGAAGACTAGGCAGAATGTTAGATGTTTTAACATACATTCATATACCAGAGCTGAACAACCCCGTACAGGGGGCGGTCCCTCCGGACATAACCCTCCTACCTGCAGCCAGCAGCCTCAGTTCGTATCAAAGCAGTACAAACTCTAAAAAGGAAGGGTGGGTGCTGTGTCAGTCCATGGATGTCAGAGAAACTGATTTTATGGTGAGTACGAAAATCCTATTTTCTCTTTCCGTCCATGGACTGACACAGCCTCTTCATACTTGACAAAGTGGGACGTCCCAAAGCAGTGCCAAAGAAGAGGGGTGGGAGCAATATCAAGGAGAAAAAAAAAAAAAAAACTTCACCCCAAACAAGCAGAGCTCCTCAACGGAGGAGTTGCAACATTAAACAGCCGCCTGCAAAACCTTACGGCCGAAGGAGGCATCAGAAGATGCATCCACATCTACCTTATAAAACTTTGAAAAGGTATGTGCGGACGATAGGGTTGTCCCGATACCACTTTTTTAAGACCGAGTACAAGTACCGATACTTTTTTTCAAGTACTCGCCGATACCGAATACCGATACTTTTTTTTATGTGTCAGTATTTTTTTTTTTTTACATTTTTTTTTTTTTTTTACAATTTTTTTTTTTTTTACTATTTTTTGTCATGTTTTTTTACAATGCTTTGTTGGGGTGGGTGGGGGGGGGGGGGGTGTATGGTCTGTGTATTTTTTTTTTTTTACAATTATTTTTGTTTTATTATTTATTGCTATTTATTTTTTTATTTCTAGCCCTGTTGGGGGGCTTTGGTGAGATATCAGGGGTCTGAACAGACCTCTGACATCTCCCCTTTGAGACAGAGAAAGGGGCTAAGGACACAGATTCCCCAGTCCCTTTCTCAGCTGCACTGAAAATGAATGGAGACGAGACAACGGCTCCTCTCCATTCATAAACTGAAGCATCGTAAACTCACAGGTTACGATGTTTCAGTTATATGAATGAACAGAGTCAGTGATGACTCTGTTCATTCGGAAAAGGTAGGAGCCGGGTTTACCTCCGCTCTCCATCCTGACAAAGGGAAGCGGAGGAGGATATGGAGGGTGGCACGGAACTGAGGACATCAGCAGCATGGAGGGGGGGGGACACGGAGCGCACGGGGGAGAGCAGCATGGATGGGGGAACTGGAGGAGGATACAGGGACAGTCAGCGGTGATCGGTGCGGCTTTGGGGGAGTTACAAGCACCGATCACCGCTGTATAGATTTCACTAAAACAGCTGAAAAGGGGGGGGGGGGGTTCGGGAGAAGCGGTCAGGCTGTATTGAAATCTATACAGGGAGATCGGTGCTTGTAACTCCCCCGCCGCACCGATCATCACTGACTGCCCAAGTATCGGCTGAAGCATCGGAGCATTTTCCCCGAGTACAAGTACTCGGGAAATGCCTGGTATCGGTACTGATACCGATACTAGTATCGGTATCGGGACATCCCTAGCGGACGACCAAGTCGCCACCTTGCACACTTGTGCAACAGACGCCGGATGTCGGAAAGCCCAGGAAGCACCAATTGCCCTGGTGGAATGCGCCGTAACCGGAAAAGGGGGCGCCCACCCCTTAAGGGCATAAGCCTGTATGACGGTCTGCCTGATCCACCGAGAAATGGTGGCAGACGAAACCGCTTGGCCCTGTTTTGGACCAGACACAAACAGCGAGTCAGACTTCCTAATAAAAGCAGTAGCAGACAGATACACCCGTAAGGCACGTACCACGTCCAACGTGTGATGCGCAAACTCTCTTTGATGCGACGGACGAGGGCATGAGGACGGCAGTACAATGTCCTCAATAAGGTGGAAGGCCGAGACCACCTTCGGAAGAAAAAAAGGCAGCGGGCGAAGCACCGCCTTGTCCTTATGGAGGACCAAGTATGGCGGTTTACAAGACAAGGCCGCCAATTCAGAAACCCTTCTGACAGACGTAATGGCTACTAGGAAAGCCACCTTCTGAGATAAAGTTAAGAGAGGAATCTCTCCGATGTTTTCAAAAGGAGATTCTTGAAGAACCGAGAGCACCAAATTCAAATCCCAAGACGGAAGAGGTGGTTTAATAGGGGGAGCACATGGCGGACCCCCTGCACGAAGGTACTAATCAAAGAATGATCCGCTAGCGGTCGATGAAAGAAAACCGCCAGGGCCAAAATCTGACCCTTAATGGTGCTTAAAGCAAGCTTTTGGTCCAAACCACGCAGTAAAAACAGCAGGATCCTGGAAACGGAATACGCCCGTGGACGCCTATCCAGCTCCTCACACATAGCGATGTAGGCTCTCCAGGTACGGTGATATATCTTCCTGGAGGAAGATTTCCGTGCCTGCAGCATGGTCGAAATGACCGCATCAGAGAGACCTTGGTCCCTCAGCACCTGGCTTTCAACAGCCATGCCGTTAAAGCCAGCGACTGTAAAGCAGGATGGAGTATGGGACCTTGAGACAGAAGGTCCTCCCGCATCGGTAGTTGCCAAGGAACGTCCGCCACTAGACATACAAGATCGGCGTACCAAGGACGCCAAGGCCAATCTGGCGCGATGAGGATCACCGGAATCCCCTCTGCCTCCACTCTGCGAAGTAAACGGGGAAGCAACTTCAGTGGAGGATAGGCATAAAATCAGCCAATACCGACCCCACAGAGCCACCAACGCGTCTGACGCGTCTGCCCAGGGATCCCTGGACCTGGCCACGAATCTGGACACCTTGTGATTGAGCCGAGAGGCCAGTAGATCCACGTCCGGCGTGCCCCACCTGTGGCAAAGGAGTTGAAACACCTCTGGATGCAAGGACCATTCCCCCTGGTCCAACATCTGGCGGCTCAGATAGTCCACCTGCCAGGTGTCTATTCCTGGAATGTAAACGGCCGACAGAGCCAGCACGCTTCTTTCGGCCCATTTCAGGATGTGAGCTGCCTCGGACGCTGCGGCCGAGCTCCGTGTTCCCCCCTGATGGTTGACATAAGCCACCGCCGTGGCGTTGTCTGACTGGATCCTGACTGGATGACCCTGCAGTCCCATTGACCACGAGGAGAGACACAGTCTGATCGCCCGGAGTTCCAGGACATTGATCGGCAGACGGGATTTGTCCGGAGTCCAAAGCCCCTGGGCTGACAGAACTCCCAAGACTCCGCCCCAGCCCAAAAGACTGGCGTCCGTCGTGACCACAGTCCACTGGACAAGAAGGAACGACTTCCCCGACCGAAGGGCCGGAGATCTCAGACACCACGTCAGGTATGCCCTGACTAGGTGGCTCACCCAGATCTGGCGATCCAGTGACAATGGAGGATTGTCCCAGCTGGACAGGATCTCCTGTTGCAAGACTCGAGTGTGAAATTGGGCATATGGCACCGCCTCGAAGGAAGCCACCATGAGTCCCAGGACCGCATGCAAAAACGGAGTGACGACCATTTGCGGGATGTTAGTACCCCGACTGCAGATTGGAGAGTCTGTCATTTTTTCAAGGGTAGAAAGACCCTCGCCTCCGAGGAGTCCAGGAGCAATCCCAGGTACTCCAGACGCTGAGTCGGAACCAGGAGCGACTTCTGAAAATTCAGCAGCCAACCAAATTCTCGGAGGGCCTGACTGGCTATCACCACATTTTCCTCTAATTCTGAACCAGTGTCTGCTCTCAGAAGAAGATCGTCCAGATAGCCCACGATAGCAATGCCTGGCTGTCTCAGCAAAGCCAGAATCGGGGCAAGCACCTTGGTGAAAACCCGCGGTGCCGACGCCAACCCGAAGGGAAGAGCCACAAACTGATAGTGGTCTTCGCCTATTGCAAAGCGTAGGAACCTCTGGTGACTCGTGCAGATAGGGACATGCAAGTAGGCGTCCCTGATATCCAAGGACGCCAGAAAATCCCCCGGGTGGAGTGCAGCAATCACCGAACGAATGGATTCCATGCAGAATTTCCGAACCTTTACAAAGGCATTTAGGACCTTGAGGTCCAGAATTGGGCGGACTCCGTCCTTCTTTGGGAACACAAACAGATTGGAATAAAATTCCTGAAACCTCTCCTGTGGTGGTACTGGCAAAATTACTCTGCACCTCCGCAAGTCGTGCACTGCCCCCAATAGGGCAGCTCGACGCGCTGGAAGGAGAGGGAGATTCGAGGGGAAAAATATCTGTTTGGTGGCCAGGAAAGGAACTCTATCCTGTACCCCGAGGGGACCACCTTGCATACCCACCGGTCGGAGATCCGGGAGGTCCACCGATCCGCGAACCTGCGAAGGCGTCCCCCCACCCCAGAATCGGGTGGGGGCAAGACTTCATGCAGAGGCGGGCTTGCCTGCCGGCTTGCTCGGCTTACGCACCCAGGGACGCTTCTGTCCTCCAGTCGCACTTTCCCGCACAATTCTGTGCGGGAAAAGAAGGGCCCGGCCTACGGCGCGGCTCCTTCCCCTTAGTAGGCTGAGAAAGAAGGGTGCTCTTACCTCCCGTGACATTCATAATAACGTCATCCAGGGAAACTTCAAAAAGTCTTCCACCCTTAAAGGGTAAAGGAGTTTTTTTTTTTAGAGGCCAAGTCAGCAGACCAGCACTTTAACCAGATAAGGCGACGCAATACCACCACAGATGCTGAGGCCCCAGAAATTAAAGGGGCCGCATCCATAGTGGCATCGTACACATACACCAGGCCCTGTACCAGTTGTTCAGCCAGAATAATGCAATCCTGAGGGAGATTATGCTCCTGCACAGTTTGGTGCAAAAGCTTTGCCCATTCCGTGAGTGTCTGAGACACCAGGATCGCCGCTACAATAGGACGTAATGCGGACCCCAGCATGGTGAACATAGCTCTGCTCACCACTTCCGACCTCCTATGAGTAGGGTCCTTAAAAGCAGGAGTCCCCTCAACCGGGAGAGTCGTGGCTTTATTCAACCGGGTGACCGGGGGGTCAACAACCGGAGGGGGAAGCCCATTTTTTGATCAGGCTTTCCTCAAAAGGGATACCCAATTGACAGACGTCACGATATCGCAACGTCCCTCCGTGGTTTTTCCCATACCTGATCAATGAATTTATCAAAGAAGGATGTATAGGGAAAAACTTTCTTTGAAGGATGCGCTTTAAATGAACCAAAAGGAGACTGCCTCCACTGCAGGTTCCTCAGCCGCAGCATCCAGCTTGAGAGTGTCCCTCACAGCATCAATGAGTTCCCTAACAAGTGCCCTGTCATGCACTGACCCAGATAGGGAGTCTTCCTCACAAGGAATGTCCTGGTCAAACACATCCAAAGATTCAGAGTCAGGGTCCAATGCTGCAACAAGGCCCATATCCGAATCAGAGCATTCCCCTGGAGAGGGTGTGGGGAGAGGGAGATTTTTAGCCCACTTGCGCTCGCACGCCGCTTCCATCCTGGTAACAAATGATTCCAGGACTGCCGACAACTGGTCCATAGGAACCGCAGATGCAGGAGCACTGCCTGTTGCCTCTGACATTAAAGGGGAAGCTGGCGACACTGACTCCATAATACTAGCACTCTGAGACTTTAGTCATATAAATGAAAAGAAAGTCCACCCCTCCAGCTGCACTGACTGTAGCGGGGCTACCCAGGGGACTCACCAACCCAGCCAGGACCGCTCGGTTCCGCTGCTACACTGAACAGTGAGGAGATTGTGAGGAGAATCGCACCGTTCCAGGCAGCGATAGAGGCCAAACTAGCACAAAAGTGCTTGCGGCTTCAAGAAAATGGCCGCCGCAATACAAGTGCGCCACAGGGCTACGGCAAGATGGCCGCCAATGCGGTTTTCAATGTGAACACACACACACACACACACACACACACACAAATAAAAAACATGGCTCCGAACGGCGCAAAAGGCCCAAAACGACACCACAATACCCCAACATCACCACGCAGACCCCCACTGGGACAGAGTGACCCCCAGGAGCCCCCAGTCAGCGAATCGCCAGAGTAGGTGACAGAGTAGCCACAAACAAGGGGGAGACCGGAAACCCCCCCCCCAAGCATAAGAACACACAGCATGTACTCACCTTCGGAGGCAGGAGGGACTACTTACCTGTCCATGAAGGACCCACTGGTGTGTTCCTGACAGACCTATCACAGTGCGGTACTGAGTAGCTGTCGGCCCGGTCCACTGTGAAAGATACAGCATAACTGTTAAGTCAAATGTGGACCCTGGAGCATAAAAGCCCACCGGCCACCCCTGGAGTCATGGGGCATGTCATGGACTGATCTCACGCTATGTGTTGTGCGAGGATCAGCACGCATGGTCGGACTGGGAAGACTACGAGAATAGCGAACTACCCAACCTGTTGCCCAGCCGACTGTTGATAGAAGATCTCAAAAATAAAATAAATTTAAAAAAAAATAATAAAATATTTGTTCAGGAGACTGGCTCCAAAGAGAGCCATGTCCTCTCCTCTGCTAGGCAGAAAAAAAACTGAGGCTGCTGACTGCAGGTAGGAGGGTTATGTCTGGAGGGACCGCCCCCTGGGCGGGGCTGTTCAGCTCTGGTATATGAATGTATGTTGAAACATCTAACATTCTGCCTAGTCTTCTCCTATGAGCAGGGAACATAACCCACTTTGTCAAGTATGAAGAGGCTGTGTCAGTCCATGGACGGAAAGAGAAAAACCATGCCAAATTTTCCTAATGGGAATTTGTGCTTACACTTCCTTTCCCATATGTTTTAATCCCATCTCCAAAAAAGCCAGTGGAAGGTTTGTTAAAAGGTACTCCTTTACATTCCCCAATGAATGCTCAGGAAGAAAGTTAAAACAATCATAGTGTGTTCCCTATTAAAACATTCCCGATTTTATAAAATTATTAAAAATACACTCAGGGACGGCTGTATACAAGACTGGTACACTTTCCCTGAAGGGATATAGCTCAGCAGCCGTGCTCTGGACAAAACTCTTACTTCCTTGTTAGGACATCCTGACGTCACTGGCTTCCTCTTTACATGTAGCATCATAGTAATGCAACTCTGAGGGTTTGTGATACACATTACAAGGTGAAAATAGCGCTGCTATAAATATATATATATATATATATATATATACACATACATACATACATACATACATACATACATACATACATACACACATATACACACACACAGTGGGGAAAATAATTATTAGATCCCCTGCAGATTTTGTAAGTTTGCCCACTTACAAAGAAATTAAGGGTCTATAATTTTTATCACAGGTGTATTTTAAATGATAAAAACACAGAATATTAACCAAAAATCCAGAAAAAAAAAAAAACACCACATCATACAAAATGTTATAAATGGAGTTTTCTGTTCAGTGAGAAAAATAAGTATTTGATCCCCAAACAAAACATGACTTAGTACTTGGTGGAGAAACCCTTGTTGGCAAGCACAAAGGTAAGATGTTACTTGTAGTTGGTTA